>OX438932.1:24088114-24565614 GCA_949316025.1 Lapara coniferarum
GAGTCCCGACTCATGTCTACAATTTGAACTCTATTTTGAGGGAATAGAGACTACGGGTGAAGTGCAGGTGACGAAAAATGTTAAATGAATATAAAAATGCTTCGTGTTTGGTATTTGTATTTTACATATTAAAACTTAAAATAGTCATACGGAATGAAGTTATTAGGCTATTCAATTAAACTATTTTATGACCATGCCTATATTTCAGGCTCTTCCACTGCAGGGCACAAACCTCAACTAATTACAAATGAGGGAGGTTTTGCCTAGTTCTAGCTAAACTGGTATTTGTAAAATTTTGTTTAAGTTTAATCATAGTGCTATATTACTGGTACTTATATATACATTTGCTTAATATCTAAACATAGACAGGAAGAATTAATAATAAACAAAGCCTACTTTATAAATTGCTCACGCTAAACCTTTTAATAAAAGGGGTGACATATTTAGATCAGATAATTAAAAAACTGCCCATAAATTCACTGGTCACTCGAACAATCCGCCCTCATACGTGTTCAAGCCATTAACAAAACGTGCACCGAATTCACTACTATGTTATCTCGCCCTACGGAAGCTTGTATAAAACTTGCGCCTGGTAGAATTCTATTAGCAAAGACGCAAGGATCAAAATAGGTGCTCATAAAAATTTTAATACAAAATTATATTTGCCGTTCGTGAAGTTTTTACCCATATACATTGGTGGAAGTTTTTGGATTTCGGTGGTAAAATTAAGTATGCAAATGGAAGTCCAGTGAATTTAATGTATGATGAAAGAGTCAATACGTTAATCTGCATGATAAAAGAAGCGTGGATGGTGGCCGTCCTTAATTGCTGCTTGAATATCAATTGCATAGAGGAAAAAACTGTCCACTCAAATGGACGAGATGTTTTGGGAATTTTAAAAATGTGTGGAGCTGTTATTTGATTGTTTGTAATTAAATATACTTTAGGTTATAATGTTTGACTCAAAAATTAGTTTAGGAGAAAAACTGCGACGGAATTTGCTAGTGAACAAACTCTACAGTTTTCATTAAATCTAAATTTGCGATAACTCGTACTATGATTATTACTTTAAGAGTTGAGTTCATTGATATTTTAATATTTTACGTATAGCGTGAGGTATTTTTTATGTTGTGACTATGAAAAATAAATCATTTTTCTTTATTCTTTCTTTCTATTCAGTATCTACCTAAGACCAATGTTAACTAATTAAATCTTTAGCAGTGCATTGAAAGCCTTTTGTACGTACTTAGTATTCTATCCGTGTCTCTACATGAAATAAAAATTTTATTTTCTTTATTTTTTCTGGTCAATTCCTATCCACGTCACAATCTACTCCATGCATCCCAATAAAGGGGTGGCGGGGGTCCAGACCTTTTGTCCGACACAAATGACCCCAAATAGTAATCATCGCCTATTGACCGACGCGTTCCCATAGCAAGATACGGGCACTTTGATTTGCGACCGAATTTGAATACAACCATTTTGAATTACACTTAATTAAGCGAGGTAGGTAGTGGTTTTGTGGTGCGTTCATAGCGTACGACTTGATGTGCAAAGGTGTTAGGAAGACATCAATCAAACCAATATATGACTAACTAGTGGACATAATGAGACTTAACATCTTATGTCTCAGGATGACGAGCGCAGTGGAATGCGACACAGTACTTTGTAGCTGAAGGTGCTGAATGGTGTTGCTACTGTTTATGGGTGGTCATATCGCTTACCATCAGGTGAACAGCTTGCTCGTCATTAAATTGCCATAAAGAAAAAAAAATAGAGTGGGTTCAAAACTGGTAAAAGTTTTGTACCTAAATGTGAGATGTAATTAACTTTTGTGTCATCATCGTCACCCACATGACGTCCACTGATGAATATATACCTAGGCCTCCCCCAAAGATTTCCAGATGGACCTGTTAAAAGCGGCCTGCATGCAGCGTATCCCTGCGATGTTTATCAAGTCGTCCGTCCACCCTGACTTTTGTATAATAGATGTAACTTTATTAATATTATGTACGATTCCTAATCTTGTAACATTGAAAAGGGTCTCAATTCACGGACTACAAAACTAAATTAGCTTAGTTTTAGATTTGCAATAAACATGTTTGTTTTACCGTCGCTTTAGCGCTTCCATTTCATCCTACAAAATGTGATGAAGCTTCAAAAAGCAGGCAAATAGCTTCAGTCTGCACTCCTGAAAGCGTTATGTTAGTAAGTAGTTACAAATATTTCAGAACGAAATATCTAGAACTAATCGCCTAGTATGAACGGACCTAAACCGGACCATGTTTGTTTGGTCTCATTAACCGCGTGTATTGGAGCAATATGGAGCGAATATTACGCCAATTTCTGTCAACCAATAGATTATAATAGGATCGGGAGTCCATCTTCAATCAGGCGCTAATGAAATTAACAAGCGTGTTTGATTAACACGTATATTAGCTTTTGTTAGGCTAAATTTGAAGTCTCGTCTCTATAGATATATATATACTGGACAATTAATTTGAGAAACCAAAGGAACCATTCCGTAGGCACATTGGAGATCAAAGGAGATGTTCTTTCTTAAGAGTGGTGGATGATATATCTGTATGCTAAAGCCCAAAAGGCCGTCTGGATTATTATCACCGAGTTGTCCATTCAGACATCAGGCAGTGTTAAACTATCACTGTCTGATAGATGAACATTGTAGACAGTGCATGGTTTATATAACTTAAAATGACTCGATGTGACGAGCGTATCGAGGCGCTTACTCATTCTTGTTCTATAAAAACCTAGCCGAAAAATCAACGAAGAGCTAATTCATGATCATCATCAACCATGATATCCAGCTGAACATAGGCATCTCCTTAAGGTTTCCAGACAGACCAGTCAAAAGCGACATTTATCAAGTCTGTCCAGCGTCCACCTTGCAGGTGGCCGTCCAGCGTTGGAAAAACTTATTATTACATATTCCTCCTAGCCAGTTTTCGGCCACGGCGGCCAATCTCAACGGAGACCAGCCAGGTACGCAGGAGACATTATAATGCACAAGTGTGTGCGCAGTACACAGGTGCACTCGCTATTCCTTCACTCTCATAGTCCTGTGAGACGGCAATCCGACATGACCGGAGAGAGATCAGGCACAGGACCAACGGCTTTAACATGCTTTCCGAGGCACGGGGGTATCACACCGACAACTTCCTGACTCCGAGCTACGACTGAGTAATTTTTAAGATGGAAAAACCCAGTCACAATATTTTTTGGCTTGACCCGGGAATCGAACCCAGGACCTCAGCGCGCAAATCGTACTCGTAAACCGTACGCAATACGACTACGCCACCGAGGCAGTCATTGTTACTATAATATTGCTGTACCTTACTCCGATTTTCAGATTACCAACAGCAAATTAAGACACAAACATTAACTTCGTTTAATAGTCCATTACAACAAATACATAATGATGTATATAGAAATCATTAATAAACCCCAGTAGCCGTTGGTTTAGTGAGTCGTAAACTGGTTTACGAGTGTTGCACTGTGCATTCGTAAAAATATTTCGGAAACGGACACGTGACGTCATTATCCACGCTCGCTCTTTATTGCGGACATCAAATTGCGTATATTAAATGTATTTATGTATAGTATTATTGATGGAATTAATTATTGTAATGTAAAAAAATACCGGAAAATGATTTTCCGGACCTTCTTAATTGGAGTCCGGAGAACTGAAAACATTTTATTTAGTATAAAATTAAGTTTTAGGCGCTTGCTTAAAAAATTTTGATAGTTATTAAATCAGTGAGAGCAGCCCATTAAAGGTGGAATTTTTAACTGTTTTGTTTTGTTTTATTTCTAAGAATTTATATTTATTGTTTTGTGTCTACTATTATTACTTGACATTGGCGAAATCACCGATAGATAATCGGTGGAAGCCATAATTTAAAAGAAGAAGAAAGGTAGATTTGACGTAAAACACGATTACTATCCCAGTCAAGGCAGTTCATCTAGGTAAAGCTGATACAACAAAAAAAACCGGACAAGTGTGAGTTGAACTCGCGTACCAAGGGTTCCGAATAAACTTGTAGGTAAGGTATCTCACTATATAAGTTCAATAGTTCCCCAAAATTAATTAAATTTAAAAAGTTTGTAAATTCGTTTATTTATTGAAGTAAATATTTGCTATTTTCAGATTTTTCCTTTACATATACTATAAGACCTTGCTCCTTACCAAACTTTCACGAGTCTAGGTCAACGGAAAGTACCCTATAAGTTATAATGCCCTTGAAAAATTGCAAAATATGCGACTGCAAATATGGACTGCCTCGGTGGCGTAGTTGTATTACAGTAAGACTGCAAAGCTGAGGTCTCGGGTTCGATCCCCGGGTCGGGCAAAGTGATATTGAGTTTTTTTTTTGAGTATCAGTCCGGAGTCTGGAATTTGTGCCCGATATGGCGATAGGCTCGCCCCCTATCACATCATGGGACGGAATAACGGTGAAAAGTGGGTGCCCTAGCTGCGCCTCTGCCTTCCCCTTTGGGGATAACAGGCGTGAGTGTATGTGTATGTGTGTGTATAAACGGTCATATCTTTTGATCGCGTTGACTTATAAATTGGATTTTTTTCACAGCTGAAAGAGACTGTCGACCCGAGTATTTGATATAAATTTCAACTTGATATTTTTGCGTGTTCCTGAGACAAAGCGTCTTGACAGACAGACAGACAGACCGACCGAAAAACCGACCGATAGACAGACAGACAGACCGACAGAAAAACCGACCGACAGACAGACCGACAAAAAACCGACCGACAGATAGACAGACGGACAACAGAGTTTGAGGTCCAGAACCTTAAAAACGCTATAAAGCAGCTCTAAAGCCTAAACAATAAGCATTTTGTTGTAATTCCATAAATATACCAAACAATACAATCTACGAAGCAGTTACGTCGTCTGTACCGCCATTCAATCAACACAGGGACATAATCATAAACCGGGTGTCCGGGTGTCCGGCACGCGGGCTCGTAAATATGCGTTGGTTTAGGGTTGTCACAATGTGAAAAAGTTATATTAAATTCGAAGGAAATAACAGTTATTAAAACATTCTATACAACAGTATAATCTCCTCATGTTAAGACATGGCTAAGAAGAATAAAAAGTAATATGTTCATAATAACATGGTGGGATATTTTTTTCAATGCTTTTTTTGGCGAGAAATAATAAATTTCTCAACATTTGTGGAACACTGACTCATAGTTTTAGGTGTAATGGGCCATAAAACCAGTAGGTATATTTATAAAATTAGTGTATTAAAGTGTTGTGTTCTTGGCCACTCTTTGGCCACTAAAAATGAAATAGGTACACATCGGGTTGACTTGCCGTTGTAATAAAGTATTATATGAGAAATTTACAACTAACTTCATTGTCAAATAATATATAATCTATACTAATATAACAAAGAGGAAAGATTTGATTGTTTGTTTGTTTGTAATGGAAAAACTCAAAACCTACTGACCCATTTTTAAAGTTCTTTCACTAATGGGAAGCTACATTACTCCGTGCTATAGGTGACTTTTTATCCCGGGAAAAGATTTTTATCCTGGAAAAACATTCCGACGCGGGCAGGGCTGCGAGCAGAAGTCTAGAATATAGTAAACAGCAATTATGATATATTATTATGGTCTATAGCCCACGAAGGATCCTATTTGTAAGATTCCAAACCATTAATGTTTATAAATTTAAATCAAGTTATATCTTTTACGTTTTGTATTTGTATGTTTCTTTACATCATAAAGGTATTTTTAGTGTACAATACACTAATTAAACATACCGGTATTGACAACCCTATCCAGGACAGCGCGGCACATTTATTGCGTCCGAGCGTTGAGATGTTATGACTCAAATCGACGCGCGTAATTGATGCTGATTCGCGGGGCTTTTTAATTTCGACCAACAGGGAACGAAAATATTTTTGGTATTTGTAATTTTTGAGGCTTTAATGTAAAATAAGTTGGTATTTAAGCGTGAATGTATTTCGAAATAGGGTTGTGTGTAAGAATTTTTATCAGAATGACGAGTCGTGTTCGTCGAGCGCTTGTCAGTGACTGTCGATAAATAGCAGTGACAATATAGATTTGAAATATAAAACAATGCGTGCCACTACACTGCCCTCGACACCCTGAGACATTCGATTGAAAGTCTTAAATTGTCCAGTAATTATCTATATTAGCTACAATTTCTTCATATTTTGCAGAAATAGTAGAATAAAAAAAACGTTGTTCCGAATATAACTAAAAAAACTAAACATTTATAAACTGTTGTTGTCTTTTGTTAGTAAATAATTGAACATTTATAAACCTTCTTAGTTTTCATATGGTCTAGCCAAATTATAATTCAACCAAATGACTCAAAATCATAACCACTAACGCAAACACAGACAGAATAGTCTAGAATAAACAAGATACCAGGAATATGAAGCGAAGAGCCGAGGCAATTCTTTAAAATCACCTCCTTTTTGCGCTCGGTAATGTATGCGACGAAGAAATACAACTATCGCTTAAACAAATGTGCTAAAAAGACAAACGTTTTGTTGTACCGTCTCTACAGGACGTATGATAATAGGTTGCTTTTATCTCTTACTATAGGAATAGTTTCGGGTCGACTTGTGTTCGAGAATTGTCACAGAAAAATGCATAATTAGTATTGCATTTTTTTAACTGGTGGTAGGTCTCTCATAATTATGTAAGAGCCCGTCTGGGTGGGCACCACCGCAATTTCTATTTCTACCGCCAAGTAGCAGTGTGCATGCACTGTTGTGTGTTTGAAGGACATTGTAGCCAGTGTAACAGCTGGACGTAATGAGACTTAACACCTTATGTCTCAGGATGAAATGCTACACAGTACTTTGTAACTCAAGGTGCTGTATGGTGTTGCTACTGTTTATGGGTGGTCGTATCGCTTACCGTCAGGCGAACGGCATGCTCGTCTCGTCATTCAATGCCATAAAAAAAAGAGAAACATAAGAGTGCTATTCTCATAACTGTATGTCTGTCTTATACGTTAACTGGCGGAAAACATTTACTTGGACGTTGTGTAACAGGCCCTTGGAATTTTAAAAGTATTTTATCCCTTGACCTTTTTGGACATTCGACATTCTGTAGCTGATACTGACGATTATAAAAAGGCATTTCAAAAACACAATTCGCATTTTGCACAACTAAAAATCACCTTTCATAATTAAAACTCGAAGACATTTCGAAAAGTAACACCAATTCCTATCTGAAATTAATGTTATTAAAACAAATAGTAGGATCGACGCCTTAGCATTCGCAACGAGAGCGCTCCCTGGAGAATATTTACAGAATAAACTTTATGTATCTAGTTTATAACATGGAACCCGTTTTACTTGAAACTTCTATTTTGGACAGTGCGAAATTTGAGTAAATATGAAATAAGGAAATGTGAGGATTAGACATTGTCTGCGAAGTGGACTTGGTCGTTCTAACTTAGAAGTTCTCTATTGGTTGAGTTGTGAAAATAATGCTGAAAATATTTTCGTCCTTTGTACATTATGGCAAAAAGTAAGAGAAAATCTTTAATACTTAATGAAATATGAAATGAAATAAATTTATTCGAATCCATAAAATGTTATACATTATTTAGATTCCGTCAATATTAACTCTACCACCAGTTCGGAAAGCAGTTCTCACTTCTCAGTAGAGAAGAACGGGCAAGAAACTGTAGTGTTGCTCTTTTCAAAATCAATTCAAGGTATAAAATACAATGCATGATATAGAAAAAAAAAAATACAATTCAGTATTTTTTTTATTTTTTTTAGAGCAGTCCATTTATATACTCGCAAAATAGCTAGTAAATTTTAAATTCCAAAACGAGTGCATAACCCTCTCAGGAATCATGATCTTAATAATTCGATCTGAAATGCTTCGAGATACCGTTATTAATGTAATTTAAAGATATACCCTAATACTGAGATAAAGTAAGCGAAAAGGGTAGACCAGTCCACATGTAATACGCTAAAGTGAAATTACTATATTATTATGATCCTAAAATCGACAGACCTAATTATAATTAGATATCACGGGATCAAGTGGACGATAGCTTAGTTGGGAATGGAACGGTCTGCCGAGACAATGTCCGGAGGTTCAAACCTAAGGCACACACCTCTGACTTTTCGAAGTTACGTGTGTATTGTTTATCAATTATCGTTCGCTTTAACGGTGAAGGAAAACATCGTGAGGAAACCTGCATACCTAAGAAGTTCCTTATAAGAATTTCGAAGGTATGTGAAGTCTACCAACCCGCACTAGGCCAGCGTGGTGGACTAAAGCCTAAAACCGTCTCAGTAATAGAGGAGGCTCGTGCCCAGCGGTGGGACAGTATTTAATACAGGGCTGGTATTATTATTTTTATTTTTTATCACGGGATTTATTTTAAAAATGATACAAAGGTATCAATAGTATAGTGTTAACTGTTAAAGGATTGACTCCAAGTAGAGAAAAAGACGGGAAAGCTTAGGAGAAGCTTTTAGGAAACAATTGTATTTGAATTGGGTACAAGACCCTGGATTAGAGTATAAGCTCTTTTTCAAGGACAACTCATATAGGTAAATTAGACTCAAAACCTACGCCCCAACGCACTTCAACAACAAAAATAATATTGTTATATACATTGTACTATACCAAGTATGTAACAATATTCTGCGAATTACTCGAGTAATTAACCCAATAAACTGTAAGTCGACTTAACAAAAGTTTTAATTAACAAGAAATTAATTGCCTTCAAATAGAGATAGGGTTGGATCGGGTATCGGATTTCGACTAATTAGCTGAACTATCTCAGTTTTAATATTTCCTTTATTTAATTAACAATATAGTTAATTGCTATCTATCTGTGGTCAATTAGTAGTTTTTTAATATCTTCATCGGAAAATATTAGCATATCCTCGCAATCCCGCTTGATCTCATTTACAAGATAGATAGGAATTTAGTAACTGGTTGGTAGCTAAACCCATCGATATATAAGTACTACGCACTAGATTACGCGACCCTGATCACTCACTCTGTTCAATTCTGCTGTACTGCAATCCATACACCTGACTTTAGTGTGGCTTCAATATCGGTTAAAGCGATCTAGCGCTGTATGTTTTAAGTTTGGTTAGACGACATAAATGTCTAGTGCTTCAACGAACTTTAGTTCTAACTCCAGTATTGTGAACAAATTGTTTTCATTGACCTTAGTTTCTATCGGTAGAATATACGTCAATCGATAATTTTTTTTTTTTTATTTCAATACTTAGTAAATGTATTTTAAAATTGGTTTAGAATTTATTCCTACTCTTCTCTTAAAAAATCAAGCAATCGTATTTCAAAATTTCACAACGCACCTCTGCAGGACCGATTCATTCCTGTGCTAGCTTTCTGCTACAAAACTGTCATGAAGAAATAAATTATCTCATCTCACCTTTTCCAAATTGAATTCATCACAAACGACAAAACTACATCATTAATCAAAGATCATGTTAATCCGAAACTAATTAAGACACGCTGGTCGCGACGGGTTTTACGGGATTGCAAATCCCTATTACAATTATTAGATGCTTCGTGTTGGGTATTAGTTCACCCCTTTATTTTGGGCCAATTAATTCTACGTATACACATACACTCACGCCTTTTTATCACCAAAAGGGCAGACAGAGGCGCAACTAGTGCACCCACTTCTCGTGCGTATTCTGTCCCATGATAGGAGGCGAGCCTATCGCCATATCGGGCACAAATTCCAAACTCCAGGCTGATACTGAATTTAAGAATCCCAATATCACTTTGCCCGACCCGGGAATCGATCCCAAGACCTCAGCATTACAGTCATACCGTAATACGGCTACGCCACCGAGGCAGTCAGACCTGGCTGGAAGGTGGATGGAGCGATTTAACTGGCTGGTGAAGGAATGATCTTAATGCTATCATCAGGTAACCGGGATCGTCAAGGTACGCTTTCTTATCAGGGTATGAAGTATCGTAATCCAGGTTTTTTTAACCCTTGAAGTTGTATATTAACTATGAAAGTTTTTGTGGCGGATAATCTGTGTAACAATTAAATCATTCAGTTATCTTATGTATTCTTGAGTGGAGGCCTATGTCTAGCAGTGGACTGATAAAGGCTGATGATGATGATGATTGAATGCAATACTATCTCTGGGTATTTTAAAACACTTTTAAACTGGTAACTTTTATTCCGGGAAAAGACTTGAATATCACGGGAAAAGTAAAAGCTATAATCTTTATCAACTGACCGTACTATCAAAATAATTCCCACAGACAGATAAAAATTAGCATGCCACTTATCAGGCACGCAAAATCTAATCAAATCAATCCCAAAATGGCCGCCTTTGTCCACTCAACTGACCAGGCGCACTTCAAACCCAATGACGTCGCAAGAGGCAAATCACGGCCAAAGGGCCGACACGAAAGGGCCACGAGTGCACAAGTGAGATTGGTTTTGACGCTCTGACGCCCCACAGCGGTTCATAATATTGCTCCCAGCTCAAAAGAACGTGTCAATGGGCTAGGGACATAGAGTAATATAGATAGATAGAACCGCCGAATGGATTTGGCACACAGATAGCTAAGTCTAAGATTAATATATTGGATTTATCTCTAGTATTTGGTGGTAAATTTTGTGAGGGCATCGCTGTCAATTCTCCGTCTCAACAACTATAATAATATATACTGGCCTATATACTGAACATAGAAAGAATCCAGATGGTTCTGGCAGATTGCTATATGGTTTCCTAGATAATCTCTGCCAGGTCATAGTGACAATCCTATTAGGCGAACTGGCGTAATTCTAAAAATGATCGTGGAATACCCTCATTAGATGGCATCATGTTTGGCCTATACTGCACATAATATCAGCCAATGGCTATATTGATTCTTCATCACCATCAGTCATAGGAATTCCACTGCTGCAATATACTTAATCAGCATAAAAATAAACATAAACGAATACCATACTATACCATACTATACCAGCCCTGTAATACTGCCCACTGCTGAGCACGGGCCTCCTCTACAACTGAGAGGGTTAAGGCCTTAGTCCACCACGCTGACCTAGTGCGGGTTAGCAGACTTCACATACCTTCGAAATTCAGAGAACTTCTTAGGTATGCCAGGTTTACGCACGATGTCTTCCTTCACCGTTAAAGCGAGCGCTAATTCACAAAGAATACAGATTTTTTTTTTGAAAAGTCAGATGTGTATGCCGTTGGGTTTTGAACGAGCGGACATTTGTCTCGGCACTCTTTTTCACTCCCAACTAGGGCATCGCCGCTTAAAAATAAATAAACAAATATTTATTCATTGTCCCAAAACGTCTCATCTGTTACATAATCTTTGCCCAAAAACAGAGTAACCGAATCTGTAAAAGGTCGAGACAAGCTGACATGGGTGCAAAGCTTTGTGAATCTGTAATGTATGCATAAGTGGGCACGTTTGTTTGCAGTCAGTACCGTTGACGTCTCTGTACAATTGATTTTAACGTATTCTATGGCTTTGATTTAAAGAATATGAGCTGGAACCTGAAATTCTGGGGGCGTGTTTTGTATTTCTAAGTTCTCTTTTTATCCATGCACACACACACACACACTCACGCCTGTTATCCCCGAAGGGGTAGGCAGAGGCGCAACTAGGGCACCCACTTTTCGCTGTTATTCCGTCCTATGATGTGATAGGGGGCGAGCCTATCGCCATATCGGGCACAAATTCCAGACTCCGGGCTGATACTGAATAGAAAAACTCAATATCACTTTGCCCGACCCGGGGATCGAACCCGAGACCCCAGCTTTGCAGTCGTACTGTAATACAACGAGTTTTTTATCCATGCATTTTACTTATATTTTTTTAAATTCTACTAATAAATTGTCAAAGTTTGTTCTTTGTGATTGCTCCTCGAAACAAATGCATATTTTAAAAGCTGCATATTTTTATCAAATTAGTCCCACAAATTTATGTGATTTACATTAGGGAATTATGATTATTTTTCTGAAAAAGAATAATACTGATGTATAAGGCCAAGAGAATGACTTTCACGCGGACCAGCGTTAAAAAGCTAGTAAATACTGTTTTGATAACGAATTACCTAAACAATAACGTATAGAATTGTTCTTCGCTTCTTGTCTATTGAAAGACCTGAATCCCCAAACACTCAATAAACGTCAAGTATAATAAGAATCAGTGGCCCCTTTTGAATATACCTTCATGTTTTAAGGTCAAATATCCCCCATACAATCTGTAGATTGATTCGATCTCCTCGATTTTTAAAAGTGTATTGAACTCAAGGCGGTTAGATTTGAAGTGCGTATTGACTCTAAAATGTATAATGTGTTTGAATTCCGCGTTTGTTTTGGAGTCGATGTATCGCTATATGCTAAGAATTGAGGAAGAGAAGATGGAGGAAGAATTGTTATCAGTTTCGGTTTTCTTCCTAAAAATGATCGATTTTATTTATTACCAAAGTTATAACCATTTGAGTCATATGCAAAGAGAACATCGCATGAAAATGGATGAACGTTTGCATAATCTTACTTCTTACTAATATTATAAATGCGAACGTTTGTTGTGTTTAGGGACTTTTGTGACGGAAAACGCTTTTCACGCGGGCGAAGCCGCCTACCTATGTATTAATTTATCTGAATCCTATTTTAAGGAGTTTTGTCGTATGCTTGCGACTCGTCCGCTTTGATTAGAATATCATTTATTGATCCTCTTTTAGTTTTTATTTTTTTTATTGCATTTAAAGACGAGACGAGCATGACGTTCTCCTGATGGTAAGCAGTACGACCACCCATAAACAGTAGCAACACCATCCACCACCTTGAGTTACAAAGTACTGTATGGAATTCCACTGTCAAGTCTCATTATGTCCAGTAGTTACACTGGCTACAATGTCCTTCAAACCGAAACACAACAGTGCACGCACACTGCTGCTTGGCGGTAGAAATAGACACTGCGGTAGTACCCACCCAGACGAACTCTTACATAATATGAGAGACCTACCACCAGTACTTTCTTCTAAGAAGTTTCTTCTAAGAAAACCAACCAGAAGCTCTCATTACTAGTCGATTTCCTGTAAGACAGAGGTATTACCCCAGTCGAACCGATCTATATATACCTACACATTAAAAACATTACATTCACCTTACGATATATAATACTAGCTTTTGCCCGCGGCTTCGCCCGCTTTAAATAGTTTTTCCGGGTAGCCTATGTGTTAATCCAGGACATGATCTACCCGTGTACCAAATTTCATCGAAATTCATTCAGTGGTTTTTGCGTGAAAGAGTAACAAACATCCATACATTCAAACATTCAAACATCCATACATCCAAACATCCAAACATCCATACATTCTTACAAACTTTCGCCTTTATAATATTAGTAGGATAGGATTTGCGATCTAAACAACGAACAATTTTTCTAACCCATAATGTATCATCGAGTCAAGTGCGTGAATCCCGTATGAGAGCGCGCACTCAAGCGTCACTCGACACGATTTGCATAGTCTAAGATGTGGAGAGACGGTAAGTATGCGGGCACTTGTGACCCAAGAGACTATTTGCATATTATTTTTATAATTTTAGCTGCTAAAAGGTGTTTAAGAGATATGGGTGGGTTTAAATATAAAGTACGTCAAGGCAAAAAAATGTGAAGAGTGTTTATCATTTAAAATTAAAATTTTGTATTAATAAAAAAATATTTTAATGTTATACTTTGAATAGTATAAATATGTTGCGATTTAGAAAACTAAACAAAACGTTGTTTATAATAATTAACTAAAAATAATAGGGCTGCCTTGGTGGCGTAGTTGTGTCACTGTACGGCTGAAATGTCAGTCTCGGGTTCGATCCCCGGGTCGGGCAAAGTGATATTGGGTTTTTCTACTCTGTATCAGCCCGGAGTATGGAATTTGTGCCCGATATGGCGATAGGCTCGCCCCCTATCACATCATGGGACAGAAAATGCATGGCGAAAAATGGGTGCACTGGTTGTGCCTCTGCCTACTCCTTCGGGGATAAAAGGCGTGAGTGTATGTATGTATGTACTAAAAATATTATAATATCTTACACTAAAAACTGCCTGCAAAAAGAATCAAAAAGTAGGAGAAGAATCATTATAATTTGCCTTGAGGTAATTCTAAAAATAAGCAATAAACCAATAGCCTTCCAAACAATACACAATAATTATATTAAAACAAATTCCCTTACAAGTGTTGCGATTTTCCGGAAAACCTCTTTCCTCGTTTCAATAACATCTTTCCTTAGTTATTTGGGTTTCATCTCCAATGTTTGTCTCTCATATGTGCGGAGTGTTTACATTATTTGCGAGATGTTTCTGTTATAATATGCTTTATTTTATTATTTATATAAGAATGAGCTGTTATTTGTTAGCTAATGCTTGCTAGAAATGTTGGGAAAAAGCTGGCGTGTTACGAGATGCTAGTGCATGCTTTATTCCGTTTCTGTAATTGAGATCATTTTAAATATAATCATAATTCAGTAGTTCATCGTTATATTCTAAATTGATTGATTATGTATCATTATAAAATAAGACTGCCTCGGTGGCGTAGTTGTATTATGGTACGACTGCAATGCTGAGGTCTCGGGTTCGATTCCCGGGTCGGGCAAAGTGATATTGAGTTTTTCTATTCAGTATCAGCTCGGAGTCTGGAATTTGTGCCCGATATGGCGATAGGCTCGCCCCCTATCACATCATGGGACGGAATAACGGCGAAAAGTGGGTGCACTAGTTGCCCCTCTGCCTACCCCTTCGGGGAGAAAAGGCGTGAGTGTATATATATGTATGTATATATATATATATATGTATAAAATAAGGATTCGTTAATTTATTTTCCGTTAATTTACGCACTTAATATCCATCTTTAAAATTGAATGTAATGTTGTGATTTGTAAATTGTAAAATATATATTAAAAAAAAAAGACAAAAGACCTACGCTGAGTTTCTTGGTGCTTCTTCTCAGGTCAGTGGGCTTTTCCGAAGCACTGGTAGAATCTTTAAGTAAAACAACATTGTGAAGAATGACGTGTAAAAGTGCCCTTAGGGGCCTAATTACTGAATAAATGATTGAATTGAATTGAATTCGGTGAGTAGGTATGTTGTATTTTTAATTCATTTTAGTTAATGACACGAAACCGAAATTTCCAAATTGATTTTAATTTAAGATCTAAATTGAAGGGAGCAGAGAATAGAACTATAAAAAAATATAAATATAATTAAGGAAAAAGAAAAATTACTAACACACTGCTGCTTGGTGAATTAAATAGACTAAACCAATACCTATTTAGATCAAACTTCGCATACGGAAAACTAAATTTTAATTTAAAGAAAGCGCTTTAATGCCTCCTCATGAACCTTGACAAACAGCGCAATGACAAAAACAACAATCCTGACCTAATTACAAGACACAACAATAATAAAGCACCGGTTTAGCAAATAAACTTTAATTCCCTACACAAACGATGTTTGGCAAATAAAACAAAATAAAAAGGAGTTACGATCCTACAAGACGCTGCTGTGCCATTAATTTATATTGACTATGTTACATGGGGTAATGAAGTTGTAATTATATTTACGTGTGTCTTTTGGGCTATTTTCGGATATTTTTATGTTTGTACTTAGTATGCGAAAATTCCGAGAATTTATTAGAAAGTGAAAGCAGACACCTCAGAATAGATTTGAATGAAAGGATATGTCCAAAAATGGGCCTGAAAATCTAAACAAGACAGTTTATATATATTTGGATAGAACTCCTCAAAACTAGCCTTTTGCAATAAATCGTTTAATTTTAAAGACCTCCAATTTTAAGATGCATGTAATTTTGTTTGGCTCAAAAACTACACCTACTATGAATGTTATCAAAAAAGTTGGTTTTGAATGGAGGGGTCTAAAAATTTTTTAATGGATCTAAGTTCCATATATTGCCCCTTTAATATCCCTAAAGTTTGAGCCTGTTTAGATTTTGAGGCTCATTACCTATACTAAAAGAGGACATATCCTTTGACGCATAGATATATCATTTCCTAGGTAATACTAAAACAAAAAGATACCAGCATTAACACTACGCTAACTCGATAATGCCATTTTTAACCAACTTCCAAAAAAGGAGGAGGTTCTCTATTCGTATGATTGTATTTTTTTTATGTATGCACACTGATTTCTTTAGAGATGTTTATAGGATACATAAGGTAACTTTTATATTAATAGCGCTTTCATAATAAGCGTTTTGTGTTATTTTTCAATTATATTTTTTCAACGAAGACATTTTTGTATTAATAAAAAATAGAAAATAAACATTCAAAATTTTATTTAGAGTAGTATTAATTGCTGATGTTAATAAATATATACGCGCCGAACTCCTGAAAACTAAACGGAAAAGCCAAGAACGTGTGGATTACGGGAATGAATTACTACGGTGTATTCTTTATAGTTTTGATCGACTTTTTCTATGTGTAAGCTTGAATCTAGGCGGCAATTATGCCCAAATCTTAAAAAATATTTGGGATTCTACTATAAAATTCTAACAGCGAGCGCTAAGAGCATTTAGTAATCAGTTGATGAAAACTTTAAATATACTCAAAGAAATTAAATATAATTAAATTATACTTCAATTACAACGTAACATTTCTACACAAAACAACGATAAAACCCTTTCTTTAGTTGACATTTCGACGAAACCAGACTCAGCTGTATTTTTTACGACTTTTGCCTGGTTTATTACTGGCAACAATATAATTGTACCAAGAATATATTACAACTCAATTTAATTATTGTATTAAAATTTTTGCATGTCCATTGAGCTGTCACGACTATATGGAAATAAAAAAATATTATTAGTGATGTGGAAATTATTTTTATAAATTGTCGAATATAAACAAATGACTGCAATTATAGTACCAGCAAAATAGAACTTTAAAAATTGAAAACTTTCGCACGAGTTTCAATTCTCCACAGACTTCAAATGTCATTCGTTTGACGCAATTTGAAGTCGATGCTTTCCGCTACCTACCGTGACCAATTAAGACGTGATTTTAAAACTGTCATGTCAAACTAAACCCTTTGAATACTAGCCCTTTGCCATTATCGTGGGAATGGAGATTCCATTTTTAAATCATTGTGGTTTTTTTTTAATTTTATATCCACAGATTAAAATTACACTGGAATAATTTAGGCAGATGCGTTTCAATCTTAGTCATCGTATAATGATATTGTCGCCGTTTTATGACAGACATTTAGTTTTATGATCGATACATCAAAATACTAGTAAAAGTCATCCCCGTCATTAACGGCACAAACTCTTTTCCTTTCATGCGGTGATTATGCAAATTCTTATTGTATATCACCAAATCAACCGTTACAAATTAATGTTTACCAACATTAGCATATTATCAATAAAAACGCGTGTCACCTCCACATAAAAAAAATATGACAATTTGTATTCCTGATCGATGGGGCACATTTGCGCAAATGTATGCAAATACCCCAACTTAATTAATTCATTAGGGTTGGCTAAAAAGTATTTTAAGAATTTGATCGTAAATTTTATCGTAAAATTGTAATTTTAACACAACTGACTGATTGGGGTAGAGATACACATTTGCGAGTTTCCGCGCGACTTGATCCAACTCCGAATGCAATATTTTTTAATGGTATGTCAAATTAACGTCTATCCTTTTGTGCATCACAGATCGACACTATGTCGATAGGGTTATCTTAAAATGTTGCGAACCCCTTAAAATTTCACGCCGTTGCATTGTGTTAAAATTGAATATTGCATTGCATACACATATCCCTTTGTTGGAGCATTGTATATAGGTTTTTGTTTATTTAATTTTACATTATAGTTCTTTCATGTTAGTGGCAAATATAATATTAAGCGGCTCAAATGGTTTTATTATATTTTAAAATAAATTTAATGTTAGCCTATATAATAAACTGTAAGTAACAGCACTCAACAGTAAGCCTTTCTCTAAAAATCTCTTTGTTCTTATATACCCTCTAAGTATATAAAAAAAAATTACTTATCAAACTCACTGTGAACTAACTTAGAGCATACTATTTAAATAAGTAATCTAATTACAAAAGAAAACAACAAAGGAAAATCCGAAAAGAATTCCGTGCAAATACAAAAAGAGGATTAACGTGGAATTATACCGTGACGTCGGTATTTTTACCGAGGGTATCTGGCTTGATTATCCACAACATCTTGGAGATCACAATTAAGGATGGGATAATAACGGGGGTGTCAGAGTGCGGGGACAAGTGGCCTACGTTTGCGGGTTAAATTCATTTGTATCTTTCTTATAAAGATGGTATTTGTTTTATTGAATGTTTCTGGCGTATTTTATTAAAAGGGTGTTCCGGAGTAGTAAATTAACGCAAAGTTTTAGGATTGTATTCTATAGATTATCTGGCGTTTTTCACCATGCTTTTTCAGTAGTCCAGTGTGCAGTCGGTGCAATACACTTAAATAATATGCATGTGCATATTGTGATCGACCGCATCAAAGAAATCAGTGTTCGATACAAAGTTGTTGGAGAGAAACAAAAATATTTTTACGCTACAAAGGGACTTGATTGACATTTGACATCTAATTATAATGTAGAAATTGGGGCAAAATAGGAAAAATAAAATATAAATTAATTAGATATTTGTCACAGAAACACATTGGCACCCCCGTTTGATGTGAAAGATAAGAGGACCCCAAAAATTGGGTGATTTTTTTTATCCTGCCAATCAACTTGAGGAAATCGCAATTATGTCAATTACCCCAACCCTCAGTGGAATGGATTTTGTTACTTTTTAATTTGCTTAATTTTATTTTGTACAAATAACTCAATATGGAAGGTAATGATGGGTTTGGTTTCTTCTATCCGAGCTTGGAACATTTATTTTAATAAATTTTTATTTTATTCAATTAAATATCTGTAATGTTCTTGTTCTCTTGTTATGAAATTGTTTTTATTCAATGTTTTGACTCATTGCTGTTTATTTATTTCTTCTTTATAGTAACTACATAATTTGAGGATCAGAGAGACCAGTACCGGTTAGATTGTTCTCTTGAATTACAAATAATGTGACAAATAATTATTTTGGGCCCTATATCTATAAATCTTTCGCATTTATAATTATTTTTGTAAAAAATGTCATGTAAATAAGCCATGAGGTTACCGACTCTTCACATTGCCACGTAAACCCTGCAATTAGGAGATAATTTCGTGACAAAACATGCCGTGTGTAACACTTAATTTGTATCGGACCTGATAATGTAAAGCGCATATGTTTCGTTGTCAGTCAATAGCATGAAATTATGATGAATTAGCTTTAATTGAAAAGTTTGCTAGTAAAATATGTTTTAGAACTAAAAAGTACAAATACTAATAAGTATACGTGTAACTCCTAAAATTTTAATTTCTGGAGTCCTACGTCAACTTACACATTACGGTACATTGCAAGTTAAATAAAAGCTTTTAAAAATAAAACTATTGACTTCATCGATCTCAGTGATAAACTATGCGTAATTTGCCTTTACATAAAAATCTATAAATGTTCATACTTATGTAGTTTTGTACTAAACTGACTTAACCATTTTTATTCGATGGTTTTCTTGATATTTATTTAACTGTGTTATGACTACTAACTTCTAGTAATTATGAGAACCTCTATGTTCCTCAAAACACAACATGAGACTACGTAATCTTTGAAGGCAAAATACAATAACTAGCTACTCATAAGGACTCTATCATACAATATCCAGCCACAACTACCCACTCAGTATTACAATAATAACTACCCACACATTTCACGGTAGAGACGTCTCAATAATCAAATTATAAGGTCCGGTAGTACGAGCTTAACCCATTAGATGGTGTACGGGGCTGTTCAATTTGCGACACTCACTGCCAAATTGGATTATGTCGTTTGAAGGGCTATAGTTATGGGAAAGGGGGTGTATGTGCCAAAGAAAGGTGGGAAAAATAATAGGAATTACTTATACTGAAGAAATTACTGCATGACTAAAAATAATAAAGACGAAAAGAAGTTTTCATTATTCATTGTTTACAAAAACAAAAAAGTTTTTTGTTCGTCATTGATTATTTCGTATGCTTAATGCAAAATTAAAATCGTACAAACTTGATTGTTATCATCCATAACTTCATGGGGTAGGAACTGACGAATAATTTCAAGCTATATTTTACACAATACAATTTGTAATTTTGACTCCATTGGTTCATAATATGGATATAAGCGGAAAGAGCGATAAAAGTCAGGCATTCATTAAGGGCACACGTATGAATTAATTCGCGGTGGAGAAACTGCACAATTTATTAGCAATAAACAATAAGTGCGCGTTTATAACCTCATTGTGATCGGTTCTCGTCACTTTTGTGATAGTGATGTGGGTGTTTATCGATATGAATACGTAATTACACGCCAAAATCTGCAATTAATCTCGTAAAAATATAATATTCTAAACTAAAATAATATGGAACAAAGCAATAAAAAAATCTAATTAAGATAATGAAATGTGTGCAACTTTGCCAGTCCTGAATAAATTACAGACAGATTCAAGCAGTAATAAAGTTATACTACTTTAGTTTCATCTGTCGCTGTTAAAGTATCTAAATGATTGTACATTTCAAAAACAGAATGCACAAAATATCGATAAGAAATCATTCCGTACTTCACTTACCACTGAATAGGACAGAGGCAATAAATATTCGGACATCATAAATATGATGTGCCATCACGGGGGACGAGTGACGTTACACGTGCGTGCCGCGTTATCGTAAAATTTTACGACACACATCACTACAAGATCGCCATCACCGCGGTCGAGCTTCCGTTTGTATCAATATTAGGGTAATGTACAAAATATAATTTTTATTTTTTTTTCAATTCCTACGATGTGTATTACTTCGGAGGAGACCTCTCGCTGCCGGCCGTGGTCTCTTCCATGGTCGGCGGTCGGGAGGCCTGGCAGGCGGTGGCCCACTTCTGCGAGGCGGTCCTCTCGCGGAAGGAGAGTGCCGAGAGGGATCGCCAGCGCAGTGGTGATCCCTCCCGCCGCCAGACGAGACGTAGGAGGCGTCGGGTGGACGACTGACCGACGTCTCCCGCCCTGTGGATTGGGGGCGTTTGGAGAATTCCACCACGGTATCCCCTGCCTGTCGTAAAAGGCGACTAAAAGGGGCCTCCGGGGGTCACGGGTGGGCGGGAGGGGCCGTCCACCTATTAGTCTAGCCAACTTCTGTGACCCCCGTGATGGACGGCAGCGTGTCTCACGCTGCCTCGGACGCCAAGGGCGTCCTTCGGTGTACGGGGGCTTCTGAGCCCCCGCAACAACAGGAGAAGGACCGCAACAGCGGTACGCGCAGGGGCGGTTGCGGACGATAACTTAGACGTGAGTCGGAGGAAGCCCGCAGCCGTCCCTAATGCGCCGAAGATGGCCACCGCGGAGTTTTAGTTGGTATGCCGTGCGGTGTACATAGGTTAGGGACTCGGCCCGGCGGTCGCCCGACGTTTTCCATCTTTCCGGGCGGCTCAACGTCGGGTCGTAAGGCACGGTGAACCCAACATAACCGCTCAGTCGTTCCCCTTGAACTCTGGGCGGTAGTAATAAGTCACTTTCTCCGCGTCAACAAAAAAAAAAAAAAAACGATGTGTATTACTATAAGATCCACACAGCTGCGGTTGATTTAATTTTTATCCATATTGGGGTAATGCACAAATCATCAGTGTATTTTGTTATTTATATAGTAAATTTCAAATATTATGATGTACGTCACTACTGAGGCCATGGCCAAGCTTCTTGTGCATTGGGGTAATATACAAATGATGTATAACGTAAAAAAATACAATTTGTATATTTCTTTTCAAGTTTTATCATGCACAACATTATAGGATAACAGTGCTACTCGAGAGCTTCACACATCTCTTTAAATATTTCAATGCACATCACTAGGAAATAGTCACAATCGCAGTTTAACTTACGTTGTAGCAATATTGGGGTAATGCACAAAACATTTATATATTTTGATATTTATTTATATTCCTTTTCAATTATCATGCACTTTAATATTGGATTGTCTTTACTACGTCGAGCTTCCTATTGTACAATAAATATTGGAGTAGTGTACTACTAGATAATCACGAAAGTAAAGTGTTATCTAAAAGGAAATGGTTAACAGAGGTTTTACCATAGTGATGATGCCACTGCTCGTCATCTCGTTCAAATAGAATGAACACGAATGCTTTATAATAACTAACAGAAAATATTTTGTTTGAAACGCACAATCCTTTTACTGGCACCAAAAAAATCACTCAGAAAATATTTTAGTAAAATAAGCTCTGCAAAATTCATTTATTTTCTTACCTTTCATATCGTATACGTCTGTAATAATAAACTCACGAAAATATTGAAATGGTGAAAACATTTCGTGGCGAGTGTTTATTTCATTGGGAACAGAACGTCTCCTAAATAATGTGGAGATAACCGCGCGGTATCACTAACAATAACGCTCGTGGAAGCGATAAAAGCGCTAGGTAGAAGCGCTTGCGAGCGCTAGAATAGAGTGGAATACAGTAAAATTTCATACAACTGTGACAAGATAAGTTGCTTGTTTGTGATAAGCGACTTTTTATAAATCTGAGCCACACCACACCTAACAATTTACACATGGCAAGCGTTACGACTGCTTATTATCGGATAAAAAACCTAACGTAAAATCCTTCCAGGGTCTTGAACTATCTCCATACCAAATTTCATCGACATCTGTTTGGTAGTTTTTGAATTTATCGCGTATAAACTTTGCCGCCCCCTTTTTACCCCCTTAGGAGATGAATTTCATGAAATCTTATCTTGGTGGGCACCTACGTCCTAAACGGAACTTCTTCTTCTTCTTTGTCATATTCTTCATTACTGAAGGTCGTGCCCGCTTTGGTAAGCCTTGGTGGTGGCGGTGACGAGCCGCTTCCACTCCACTCTGTTCTGTGCCTGTCGTAGAGCCTCCGTGACTGGGACTCCCATGACTTCCCTGATAGTGTCAGACCATTGGGTAGGTGCTCGGCCTCTAGGTCTTTTGCCATCTACACTACCCACCACAACCAGCTTATCCAGGTTGTCTGACTGCCTTCATGCTACATGGCCAAAGTACGACAGGATCCTCTGGTAGCAGATTGTGGAGAGTCTGGTTTCGATCTTATGCTGGCTGAGTATGGATACATTGGTTCTCTTCGCTGTCCACGGTATGCGCAACATCCTCCTCCAGCACCACATTTCTGGAGCGTTGATCTTTCTCCTGTCCATAGCGCGGATCGTCCAGGATTCGGATGCATACAAGAAAATGGAGAATACCAAAGTTCGTACCAGTCTCATTTTAGTGGCATTGGAGATGTTTCGATTCTGCCAGATTCTAGTGAGCTTGCTCATTGCACCCTTAGCCATTTGAGTTCGTCGTCGAATCTCCTTGTCGCATCCACCCTGATCAGTGAGTAAGGAGCCGAGATAAACAAAATCCCTTACAACCTCCAAGTTGGACAATAATTCTGTCAGCTGAACCTGGCCCGCTCTGTCCACGCACATGACTTTAGTCTTTGCCCTATTAATTGAGAGACCGACCAGTTCGCTTTCCTTTTCCACTCTCCTAAACAAATCCGCCATCTCCTTCTCAGTTGCCGCAAGCAGTGTGGTGTCATCTGCATACCTTAGGTTGCTGATCTTTTTGCCCCCTATTGTGATGCCTCCATCCCAGTCATCCAAAGCACCCCTCATTATGTACTCTCCATAAATATTGAAAAGGAGAGGAGATAAGATGCATCCCTGACGTACTCCTTTTTCAGGTTTAAAAACGGAACACTTATGCAAAATTTGAGACTCCTAGCACTTGTAGCTTCTGAGATTTCGTGATGAGTGAGTGAGTGAGTGACCTTTCGACCTTACCTTACACTAGGTACAAGATTGTTTGGATCGGAATGCAACTGTCTGAAAGGGTTTCTGCGGCCTTTACCAAGTCACCAGTCCACCTTGCAGGTGGACGGCCGACGTTGCGCTTGCCAGTATGTGGCAGTAAAAACCTATATTTGAAACAAATATCTATTTTTTACCCCAATCTTATCCTCCACATTCCAACATCACCCAAAAGGAAAACCTCCATCGAAACTAAGAAAATATTGGATAGAGATTAGGCCATATACTTTTATTGGATTTTTCCACTTTATTTATTTAACTGTACGTTTGTTGCGGAAACGTAAAAGAACTTATCTGCCACTAGAAATAAATCTTTTTGTTTGTTAACACACTTTTTTAGTAGCTCCCTTTTGCGGTGAGTGTATTTTCCTTGATAACGTCCTTTTTAGGCTTAATTTATTGTTGAGGATTATTTTGGAGGAAATGATGTATTTCGATTTCTCCTACTGTATTGGTGTTCATACAAATGTATGAGATTAACTCAAATGTTACGTTATTATTTTGGTGAGTAAAAACTTTATAGCTGTTTAAAAATTATGGTGTAATAAAATTAAAATATATTTTACTATAAGGCCACATTCATATGGACTGTTTGAAACACTAAGATTTTTTCCACTGATTTTAAAATTTCATAATATCTTATTTATATTTTACGTTTAGTCAATTTTTATCCAAAAAAACTTTATTTTGTCTTAGTATTAGCTCTTTGAAGTCCAAATCAGATCTTTTTATTATTTTCCCACGATACTCGAATTGCAAACAGAATACAATATTAGCAACCCTTTACCTATACTCACTTTATTGGTCAGTGTAACAACAAGTTAAATCCATTTTCATGGGTTTCATCCGTTTAGTAAATCCCATTGTAGGAACACTGACCAGCGGTCAGTAATCCGATTGTATTCCGTTGATAGTGAGAATTTTGTGAGAATGTGGATTTTACGTGATTCTCATAATAATTAGGAATTCTGTATAATTTTACAATTAAATAATATTACAAGGCTCAGCAATTTATAAAGTAAGAGAATTTTGCATGAAAGGATAAAGAACCGCTGAAGTACCAAGCTTTTAAGATAAAGTCAAATTACGTACTTGAAACAAAAGTACAAGCTATAAATAAATGATAAAACGATGAGAAAACTCTTTTATCGAATAACTTAAAACATACACAATAAGGACTAAAAAGTTTTTCTTCGACATAAATAAACAATCCATCCTAATAGCACACCAAGATGTTTCAACACAAAATAAGAGCAACGTTTTTTAATAAAACCGCGACAAGTCGCAGGCGCGGCGCGGTTTAATCCCTCGCCAATCGTAAATGTTTACGAGCGCGACTCGGTGTGAACGCGTCCGTATGACGCCTCGTGTCAACGAGACCTTAGGACTGTGACACAAACAGAATTTACAAACTATGAAAATATTATTGTATTCTATGATAATATTGTGTATACTAGTGCTACGAGAACTGGAGCACAAAGAGTATTTATAATTTCTAGCAAAATATTGTGTGTAGTGTGGTAGAGTCAAAGTATAGATAATGTTTAAAGCATTAATTTGCTGCGTAGCTAATAACTTAGAAATAACTACTGTATCTTTGAAGCGTATCGTGAGCTTTAAATTATAATTAATATTTTGATCGAATAGATTTAATAAGATTCACATTTGTTGGGACTATCGGATTTAACTTTGTGTCAATATTAGATACCATATAAATAGGGGTTGGTGAGTGGAGGAGTCTATCTCAGAGGCGATGAAAATTTAGTAAAACTGATTATGGTGGGAAACATCGAAGGCAAAAGATCGCGGGGTCGTTTACCAACGTAATGGACCAAGTGAAAGACTAATCGTCTTCCAAATTCTTTACAGCCTTAAGAGACGCACTGGACAGAAACGGTTGGAAGCAGATCATCTGCTCTAGATGCAACGCTGTTGTTGACCGCGATCCTCAGACCAGAGAGGAACCTTTCAATGCACTTTATGTGTGATTCTATATTAACTCAATCCTTGTTTGTCCTAGAAATCATAGGCTAGTAAAGCGATATAGCATCATGCATATTCCCTTTTTAGGGGTAGGCAGACGTTACACACACATTAGGCCAGTTACGTTATCCACACTAATCATCTAATATTAAAAAGAGGTAAAGTTTGTTAGCTTCTTTGTAGTGCATAATCTCTGGAACTGCTGAACCGATTTCAATGAAATTTGGTATCGAGATAGTTTGAGAATCTGGGAAGGACATAAACTACTTTTTATCCCGAGAAAATATAAAGCGGGACTTTATTCCCGGAAAAACTTTTTCAATCGGAGGAACTGCGACCAAAGCTAGTCCTACATAATAGAGGCGAGCCATGCGTAACAAAGAACAATACACACACACATTCACGCCTTTTATCCCTAAACGGGTAGGCAAAAGCGCAACTAGTGCACCCACTTTTCGCCGTGCGTATTCCGTCCCATGATGTTATAGGGGGCGAGCCTATCGCCATATCGGGCACAAATTACAGATTTCCGACTGCTACTGAATAGGAAAATCCAATATGACTTTACCCGATCCGGGAATCGAACCCGAGACCACAGCATTGCAATCGTACACAATCAGTCACAAATAACAATATCCAAAATTAAAGACAAAACACGTGGTATGTCTCAAACGTTACATTTTTCGTAGATACAGCCCATCTTCGATATCGCTACTTATTGTATTTTGTATTATTTACCCGCGTTTACGATCATGTATCGTTCATATTTTTGAGTGAGTCCAAACTACTTAAATTTTTATATCACCCATTTTCTACTTCAATAATGTCTGTGGATTTTATTGGATGTCGTAAAGTTTCTTTATTTTTCTATTTAATTGGATGGAACGGCATATCGCACTAGTTTAGATATGATTCAGTGTTTTGAACAGTTTTGGAGTTATTTATTTTCATTTGGTATAAGTATTGGTCTTCGAAGGATTATTCAAGAATAATTTTGATTCTACGGAGTTTTCATTATTTGATTTAAAGGTGTAATTAGTCATTTCACAGCTTTTGAGTAAAAATATTAAAATAAAATCATTTTAGAACTTGAAACTTGTGAAACAGGCCCTTCAATCAAACAATTCAAAATATGTTCTACACAACTATACTTAAATCGAAAACTCAGTTGCACTATGCGAACCGTCAAACATCCTTCATCACACCATTTATCAATAGCACTTAGAATCAATAAACACCAACTATTAGATTATATGTTTTGACAAACCATTAAGCACTGCACAATGCCCTTTGACAGTTGAATCGACTGCCATTGACAGTTTACATCAAATTGACGTTTGATAGAGTCGTGCTATTAATGTATTTGCGACTCATTGGTGGATAATGTTCTTTTTTTCAATATTTGAATCATGTATATAAGGTATCAATAATGAGGTAAAAATAAGTGTAGATCTTTTTTTTGCGACGAATGACGAGACGAGCATGCCGTTCGTCTGATTGTAAGCGATACGACCACCCATAAACAAGAGAAAGACCATCCAGCATCTTGAGTAACAAAGTAGTGTGTGGCATTCCACTGCGCTCTTCATCCTGAGATAAAAGATGTTAAGTCTCGTTATGTCCAGTAGTTACACTGGCTGCAATGTTCATCAAACCGAAACACAACAGTGCATCCACTTTGATGCTTGGCGGTAGAAATAGATATTGCGGTGGTACTCACCCAGACAGACTCTTACATATGAGAAACCTAACACCAGTAAATCGCAATTATAATGAATGATATTCCAAAACCTAGATATCATATAAGTAATCGCAATCTGCAGACTTGAAAGTAACCCAATTGGGATAGTTTTATTTATACATTACACTTAAATATAAAACACTAGCTGTCTTTATTGCTCATACTTGTTTAAATACGTCAACTCTTTCACATACGTAATGTCAAGAATGTGCGTGCAGAGCACTTTATTCGTTTAACTTGTTAGAGTTTGGCGTATCTATACTTCTTTAAAAATCATTGGCAATCATAACAAGATTTGGATTTTAGTGTGAATTTTAATTTTATGTATTAATATTAGGTTAGACTGCCTTGGTGGCGCAGTTGTGTTATGGTACGACTGCAAAGCTGAGGTCTCGGGTTCAATCTCCGGGTCGGACAAAGTGATATTGAGTTTTTCTATTCAGTATCAGCTCGGAGTCTGGAATTTGTGCCCGATATGGCGATAGGCTCGCCCCCTATCACATCATGGGACGGAATAACGGCGAAAAGTGGATGCACTAGTTGCGCCTCTGCCTACCCCTTCGGGGATAAAAGGCGTGAATCTATATGTATGTATGTATATTAATATTAGGTGTTAGGGCCCGTTTATTCAACTGTAGTTTTTTTTTTCAGGGTCTTATTAAGCTGAACGCGCTCGCAGTACCGGGAGCACTCGAAGCACTGCGAGCGCGTCCAACTTAATAAGTTCCGAAACAAAAGATAAAAATTTATTAAATTTTAATTTTTTTTTTACAAAAGATAACTACAGTTGAAAAAACCCGGTCTTTAGTATTGTTTTTGTAAAATAATTCGATTCCTTGTCATACAGGGAAGAAAAAGAAGAGGGCTTCGTGGTCCTTATTTTAATTTGAAATTGTTTGAGCAAAAGCCACTCCCTTAATTACTATTTTGTATATCAGCAACATCTCAATTAAAAATATGTCCACGGATGGGACAGCCCACATCAAACGTCATGTAAATGTCATAATTGAAAGATTGTGTAATTAATTAGTTTTAATTACTTTAACCCTTTCGTTTAAGTGGGGTTGTTCGGACCCAGTAACTAATTAAAGAATTTTTACGTTATATTTTGAAAACTGTTTATAGGATTAGATGTGACGTAGTTTTGAAAATGGAACATTATTTTTTCTTTTCTGCTATGCCTGGTATATTTGATGAGTTACTCGTATAGACTGAGCAAATTTAACATTTTGTTCTTTGAAACCATTTGAAAAAGGAGCACTAAACTAAGCATACTTAAAAGTTACGCAAAATCAAGATCCTCAAAAGTATACCATTTAAACACACGCTCATTTCACGCACGTAGAGGTGTAATATCACCATCTACTTTGACCAAGTGTGCTCCATCCCACGATGTGATAGGGGGCGAGCCTATCGCCATATCGGGCACAAATTCCAGACTCCGGACAGATACTGAATAGAAAATCCAATATCACTTTGTCCGACCCGAGATTCGAACCCGGGACCTCGGAGCAATGTTGTACCGCGCATTAAATACAACTACACCATACATATAGGCAGTTATAACATAAAAATGAGGTATAAAATTTGTCTCGAAAAAAAAAACATACAGTGATATTTCAAGATAAATAACGAAATGTAGTTTTATATCCCTAATAATGAAGACGTTACTTACATATTAACCCTGCAAAATATGCGGTCGTGTTAATTTCCACATTGTCCATAAGGGTCGAAGTGACCGCACGTTCAACGCTTCTGCAACAATGTCTCGGCGTGACGACGTCAATTACCGACGAATTTAATGTATTGGACATTCTTGACCACATGGTAATTGTTGGGTTGACAGTACAGTATAGTACAGGGTTTCATGGAGATTTTCCTTTTTTTATACTGAAGTTATCGCAATTGTTACGCAAAGTCAAAAAATTTAAGTACAATTTGGATTGATAAAACATATCAAAAAATTTACAACCGAAATCAAAAATAAAAAAGCGAATAATAATTTCTTTATTTTTTCTGCTTTACGCCACGCCGTTATTAAAAAAAAAACATGCGATACCACATAATTCAAATCGCCACCAATGTCCAAATCAGAGAGTTAACACTAAAATTAGGTGTGACCGGGCCCAATGGACCCAGGAATTCACGGACAATGTATTTTAAAGGGCACTCACTCGGGTTCAAGTGTAAATGTCATAAAATTTGTTCCGCTGACGCTAACGAGGGGTCAACATTTTCAAAATCCGCCATTTTGTTTTCCACTATTCCGATTTGATATATTTATGTATTCTGAAAATAGATGTGGATATAGATTTGTTGATCGTAAATTGTTTATTGTTAGTTGTAAAAAATACGCTGATAAAATAGCGGGCATAAAAATTATAATGTAATATTTTAGCCTGTAATATATGAGGTTATGTTTTTAAGTGTTGTTATAAAAATATATTGAACTTGCTGTATTGTGTTATACTGCATTCTGAGCATGGAAGATAATATTTTTAATGAATCTCTGAAATTTATTCATATAATTCTTAAGCTTTTTGAATAAAAAAAATCAAATGTCAGGCAATTAAGATTTTTATTAAACTCAAACTCCAGGCAAATTTTCAATACCTACAAATGTTTCAAATCATACGTGAAAACTAAGATTTTTTTGAAAAATCGCACACTCGCTTTGTAATTTGAAGTTGCCAACTATGAACAATCCCAAACTAAATTCATTTTTATTATGAAAACCAATAACAATTTTATTGAATAAAACTCAAGGGTTGAAAAAATTAACACAACATTAACATTTAATTGTTACACAACAAAAGAATAATACCTGCATTAATACTTAATCATCCACACAAAAAGAAACATTAAAATTTAACTGAAAGGGTGTGCTTACTTAAAATTATTAATGACTAGCGATCAATACATCATTGTTTAAAATCAAACCAACCATAGATTTACCACAAACATTAAGGCACAATAAACTATCAATCACAAAACATAAAAAACTAAAAAAATATAATTTCAAAAAAAGAACTTTAGCTAATAGTGCTACAGAAGGGTTACGCTTCAAAAATTGTGAGGGGAAAAACATTTTTTACGTAAATCGAATTTGGAATATTACTGGAATTGCGTTGACCGAGGGACAAACAAAATTATTGAGTGTTGGGCCGTTAAATGTGTTTATTGGATTACGATCACCGAGTGCTTCCATTTGTATGTTTTTGATGGGTTATTTTACTTTTTTGTGGGAGATCCAGTTACTCAAGTGTAAATTAATTAAAATATTACGATGAGGATTATTATGGACGACGTAAAATATAAATGATGTAGATATATTAAAAAGGTTAGAAAATAATTTTGTAATTTTACAATTATTACTTGTAAAATGAATAGTTTTTTTTTTGTAACAAATTCCGGATAGTTGTAAAAATAAATTTACTACTGAAAACCCAATCAGCATTTTTATATGCTAAGATAATTGTATCATTTACATTTTTTATTTATTTTCTTGTGGAAAAGTTTCATTTCTTTTTGTTGGTGATTGTAGCTTACGAGGACATTTTCCAAAACCAAATATCCATCCAGCTTCGTTTTTTATTCACAAAATCGTTTACGAAGAGAAAGATACAAGGGGAGGCCCACCATTTCAAATCACAGAGGTAACAATTCACCGAATTTAAACCTCGTAAAGTTAAATGGAGTGTGATTGAGACCCTTAACATGTGTACTCGCGACTGCTAATGGATTTAAAATTTATTACATCGACGCCCACTTTATATTAAAAACCATAATTTTCAAAACACGTATGCACTCTATCAGTGGGAGATAAGGTCGATTTTTTTCTAGAAAAATCCTACTATTCTTCACTGAAGAATATGGTAGCTTTTTAAATTTCTCCATTTTATTGTGGACACGTGTTGTTTTGATTTGCTATTTGTTAGGTTCACTGACTCTAGTTTTTACCCTAGTTGTATATTATTAAGATTGTAATTGGTTCGAATGTTATTTGATTTCTTCGTTGCTTTGAAAACATTTTGTTTCTAGTTTTTAGTCAGCAGTGCAGTCCATAGATTATATCCTGTGAAAGACGTTGTCACTCTCAACAGTCCCAACAACTATGCTGGACTTTCTTTTTGTGTTGTTTCTATTAGCAGAAAGGTTAACTATTTTTTATTCTTTACAAACAACATAATATTAAATAAATAGTGTCAGGAACCCCCTATACCCCTTTTTATTGAAAGTAAGTTACCGAGTCAGGATATGTATTTTTTTTAATCATTGGTGATTACTAGTGTAAATTGTTTGCAAAATCCAACGTTGCTAAAGCGGTATGAGCTTCACTCAGTCTTAAGAATGTTGTACAAGATTTATTACTTGCAAAATACTTTGTGATACAAGTAAGGTAGTTCAATAAATCCACATATAGTACAATATGTCTGCAGTACAAACTAAGGAAGTCACTCATAAACTTTTACGATATCGCCAATTGACTTCCGAAGCAAGAGAAGGGTTTTGTACATGGACTTTACTACTTATTTATGGACCGTTGAGTTATTTGGAGTATGAGTAAGGCATTTGATGGAAGTGAGTATGGCACATAATTTATGTAATAATTTAATGATTGTTTACTTCATTGGAGTAATAATTTCTCCGCCATACGAGGTAGGTGATTAAAATGTGTAATTGTTACATTTCCCAGAGTCTTGATAAATTATGTTAGTCAATAGTGTTATTAAAATGTACAATTATTACATTTCCCAGAGTCTTGACGATATGTTAGTCAATATCTAGTCTAAATTATAATTGCTGTAGCTATTATGGCGTTTTTCTGTCAATAGATGTCAACAATACATTGCTTCTAAAATTCTCATATTGTCTAAAAAACCTGCCATGTTCCTTAAATTCCCACATGTAAAAAATCCTGACAAAAAAATGGTATTTTCAGAAATCGAGCACAAGTCTCATAAAGTCTATATTTTGTCCATAAACAAGCATTGCTTAGCACAACAAGGGTTGCAGTATCATTTTCAAAATTGATTTTTCTGTGTACTGGTGTAAGATACTTTGAACAAATTGTAATCAAAAAAGAAACAATTAAAACATTACCGTCAATATTAAAGCATTCTGTATTCTTATTGCAGTCAAATTCAGTATCAGAATAAAAAATACAAAAAAAAATCCATAACATTAACCCGTTCAATAGAACTGTACATTTTATACCCAGTAGACAAATACTATAAAATTTCCGATGTTCGTCGCTGGTTCGTTAAAAACCGCATTAGTCCGCATTTATCGGTGTCGTTAACGTAAGCTTAAACAGTTTTAGGTTTGCCAAGACAGTGTTTGTAAAAGTTTTGAAAATATTTAAGTTTGGAGTTTGTAGTTTATTTATATTCAAAATTGTTTGATGCTTAGGTAAAGATTAGTTATAGATCTAAAGTGTATCTTGAAAATTAATAACTAGGTACTTACATAGAATTATACAGTGTATTTTTTTTTTAAGTTATGACAATTGCACGCATAGCTTGTGGTAATTCGAATACTACATACCTACCTTTTTAGTTTATCTTATCGTTTCCATGAATTCATAATTTGATGTAATTAGTTACATAATAAACTGTAACGCATAACTTTTAATAAAATATATCAAAATTTAATAATAAATACCATATAATTATTGTAGTATTGAGAATCTCAGTTTGTGTCAAGAGCGAGCACCGCGTGTACATCACCATGACAATGGCGGGCTGATGTTAGTTTTGCGGAACCGGGAGTTGTAAATTTTTACAACTCCGTGTCGCTTGCAATTACCGCTGCAAGGAAGGGTTGGATATCGGTAGGAAAAATCATATTGTATCTCCGCTTTATTTCTGTGTACTTTTTTGTTGATTTTTGTAACGAGTATCGGTATTTTTATTTTACGTTTTTAATGATACAAATGTTAGAGGTTTTGGGGATGGAATATTTGTAAAAGTGTAGCATTTTTTTTTCGAACCTTATTTTATAGGTATAGGCACATAATAGAATATACAGTATTTAACAGCGTAATAAAAACGAATTACTTAATTTCACAATGAGAACAATTACACACACCAATATTATGTGATATTGGAATATAAAAAAATATCTGAAATAAAAAAGAAAATTATGTTTTATTAAAATCGGTTCTGCCTTACACATTTTGTACCATAAAAAAGGCAACACCAATAAATACACATTGTGAAGTCACTGCCTATCAGTCAATCGTCCCCAATATTGCAAACCACATAACCGAAGCCGGTTACAACGGCTTACTATTCGAATAACACTCCAAATACATATAAGGCACAGGTACGGTAAGTTCGGCCGAACGCTCAGTCCAAACAGTCGGAACAGATAAGCCGACGATATTAGAGATAACTTCACTCAGAAATTGACCACGGCTTCTGTTAGAATTTAAACGTGGATGTAGAAGTTAGTGAAGTGGCTTGTTTATTTAGATCCATATCATAACACAAAGTGTCCCGCCGCGTCTGTCTGAACACGATAAGCTACCAAACGGATTTCGGTAAAATTTGGTATGTAGATAGTTTGAGAACCTGGGAAAGACATATGCTGATTTTTATCCCAGAAAAATATACTTATAGAGGGACTTTTATTCCAAAAAGTCTCATCCGGGTGAAGCCGCGGAGCAAGCTAGTAATAGATTAAATGAAAAAGTGGAATGATGATGGTAACGATTTTATAAGAAATATGGTCGCCTAGGTCTAGTAGCAGCTTATATAGGCTTTGGATGATGATATGTTAGGTTTGAATTCTAGATTGGACAATAATTTGTGTGGATGTTACTAACACGATTCACTTAGGCTTTGATCTGCCTGATGGAGATGACGTCAAGCAACTGCTGAATTGATTAATCAGTGAAGTCAAACTGACTAATCATTCGTAAAAAATAAGCTAAATCGGGTAGATGCAACATGCCTTAGAATATGTTGCTAAAGAATATCTTGCTCCCATTATTAGAGTAGGTGAAAAGTTTGCCAGAAGAATCGTCGGCTTAGCTTAGAAGGGAATACGATCTTTCTTTCGGGCCTGACGCATAAGATTTCTTCTTTACATCAGGGGGTATCACGATATTATTGTCAATCAATTGTCATACATTTAAATCTGATCCCACTTTCTTAATAATGACATTAATACGACTAAAATCACAAACATCTATCTACCACCTATTTCTCGCGGCTTCGCCCGCGTGAAAGAGTTATCCCGGGATGAAAAGTTACTTAAAACCTTCCCAAGGTCTCAAACTATCTCTATACCAAATTAAATCGAAATCAGTCGGCAGTTTTTGAGTTTATCGCGTACAGAGGCGACGGGCGACTTTGTTTTATACTATGTAAGGAAGAATGGTCCAGCCAGTTTACTCCAGCTTAAATTTGCCCCATATTCCTACCGTGTCTTTTACATATACATCTATGTATATTAGCATATACGCGTCACAGTCGGATTAGTATCTTGCAGATCAACGTCACGGCCCCAGGGCTTCCGTTTGCATCGGTGTGCTCCGGCTTAATAAGCTCCGCTAAGATAAACGTCCGTGAATACATTATTTGGGTGTTTTGACGTGTTTAAACTTTGAGATTGTTTTATGTAATTAAACTGGTCGTGGTGTTACGTTAAGCTATGGTTGGAGATGAGTCTTGGATAAATATTTGTCTGGGTCTCAATTTTTTGGCAATAGCGTTCAAGCATTGTGAATAAAGGATATCTAAATATTTAACAGACGCTAAAGAACGTTACTTACTGACTGCCTCGGTGGCGTAGTTGTATTATGGTACGACTGCAATGCTGAGGTCTCGGGTTTGATTCCCGGGTCGGGCAAAGTGATATTGAGTTTTTCAGTATCAGCTCGGAGTCTGGAATTTGTGCCCGATATGGCTATAGGCTCGCCCCCTATCACATCATGGGACGGAATAACGGCGAAAAGTGGGCGCACTAGTTGCGCCTCTGCCTACCCCTTCGGGGATAAAAGGCGTGAGTGTGTGTGTGTATGTGTATGTGTGTGTGTGTGTGTGTGTGTGTGTGTGTGTGTGTGTGTGTGTGTGTGTGCGTGTGTGTGTGTGTGTGTGTGTGTGTGTGCAAAAGAACATTTTTGATTTAATTTTGGTATTTTTTATATCTTTCTAATATATTTTGTCTATTAAATCGAAGATACATTTTATAATTTGTGGTCTACAATCTCTTTTTGAATTTTGATCACATAAAAATCAACAATATGCGGACATCAAACATTCGTCAATTTAAATTTTATCAATATACTTAACAATAACAATTCGAGGTCTATTGTCACCAAACACAACCCTTATACAGTCAAGGGCCTCATCAAAGACAATATTTGTTGAGGACAACGTCCCTCAACACGTGTCTAATTCGTGGGAAATTACATTCCAATATTTCGAGAACACTTCAAAACTCTGCCGTGTGAATCGGGTGTTTATATGGAATTTGTGTGAAACGATGGGCCTAATGGACCCCATTAATGTAGTGTTGAGTTCAAGTCGTTGATAATTGGAATTATGGTTTGATATTGGTGTCTTTATTGTGATTAATCTTTACATCACACACACACTCACGCCTGTTATCCCCGAAGGGATAGGCAGAGGCGCAACTAGTGCACCCTCTTTTCGCCATTATTCCGTCCCATGATGTGATAGGGGGCGAGCCTATCGCCATATCGGGCACAAATTCCAGACTCCGGGCTGATACTGAATGGAAAAATCAATATCACTTTGCCCGACTAGGTGATCGAACCCGAGACCTCAGCTTTGCAGTCGTACTGTAATACAACTACGCCACCGAGGCCGTCAATCTTTCCATATTGGTGAAATAACATGGAATCACAAAAAACCGCACGTAGGACGTATTTATCAACTGTCCAATTTTCTTTTAACTTTAAGTGAAATGATGGTGAAAATAAATTATAAATTATAATAAGAGGTTACGTCGATTTTAAAGTTGACAGTAGTTAAGTTACCTATATAAATAATAGTGGATTTAATTTGAAATGGAGTTTATACTGCCTCGTTGGCGTAGTTGAATTACGGTACGACTGCAATGCTGAGGCCTCGGGATCGATCTCCAGGTCGGGCAAAGTGATATTGGGTTTTTTTATTCTGTATCGGCCCGAAGTTTGCAATTTGTGCTCAATATGGCGGTAGGCTCGCTCCCTATGACATCGGACGGAATATGTACGCCCAAAAGTGGGCGCACTAGTAGCGCCTCTGCCTACCCCTTCGGGGATAAAAGGCGTGAGTGTGTATGAAATGTATAATATTTCACATCCCACGCTTCAATTAGAAATCATCTCTTCAAACTTGTATAACAAAACATCTTGTAATACACAATACCCCAAATCCTCACAACAATGCCTAAGCCCCGTATGAACGGCAAAGATTCTTGTTAACGTCCACTCACAATCTGGACAATACGATACCAATAATCTCTCTCTCTCCCTATTAATTATAATTGACATATTCCGTACTTCAGCGGCAATTTGTCGGTGTTTGTTCTGCAGCCACGTGACCCGCCATGTTTGTTTTGATGTCCAGGGGCCTTTCGGACCGATCGCGAGCATTTGAGGGTTCGTAATACCACTTCTATGGTATTGCAAAATTCTCATTAGAACGGAAATATCAAAATATTATCTTTATTTTTGTGATCATGATGATTTAAATTGACCATGATGGCGCTAGAGGTAAAACTGGGCTTGGAATTTCAGTATATTTATAATCTTTTGCTTAGCCTCTAAATTAACGGCTATGTATTCCAGAAAACAGACGTAAAATATATTATTGATGTTACTTTCCTTTTGGGCAATAAAATTGCCGGTTGCTTTACTATATGTTTTATCTTATTAAATGTCTGTAATGTAACCTGAAGTCGATGATATTCTAGTTGTGAATGGAACGGTCTGCCAAGACAATGTTCGAAGTTCAAAACCCAAGGCACACACTTTTGGGCTCTGACTTTTCGAAGCTACGTGTTTATTATTTATATATTATCGTTCGCTGTAACCTGAGAATTCTCCATAAGAATTTCGAGGGTATGTGTAGTCTACCAAGCCGCACTAGGCCAGGATGGTGGACTAAAGCTTAACCCCTCTCAGTTGTATAGGAGACCCGTGCTCAGCCCTGGGCAGTAGATAGAAAGAGGTCTATATAATACAGGGATACTTGCATTCCATTGAATTGCATTGGAGTCCTATAAAACTGTAGGTATTCTTGTCTAATGGTAATCGCTTGTCAGATGACCAAGCTTTTATTACGAATACCAAACATACTTTGAACACAAGAATAATTATCATTACCGCTACATAAGCCATTGCACATCAAATTAGCTTAGTTCCAGATCTCTAATACAGAAAAACATGGTCTCGATAAAAGAGTAAAGTAATTCCCACGAACAATTTAGGCGACCCCTAATGCGCTAATTTACAAACATTGACTGAACTTGTGTTAAACGCATCGCCACGCGATCGCCGCGGGTTGTTTTAAACAAAAAAATATTAACAATAACAATTATTTGGAAGTGAGTAATGAATAAAACATTGTTCGGCGGGGCGCGATTTGGATTTTGGGGGTCGGTGGAACTTTAAAAAGTTCCTTTTAAAAACCTTCAACGTCGTCAAATTGATTAATATCATCTTAGGCCCCGTGTTTTCAACCGTATATTTTAGTCCGGGTTTTATTAAGCTGGACGCGCTCGCAGCTCCTCACGTCTCACGCCTGGCGCACTCGAAGTTCTGCGAGTGCATCCAGTTCAATAACACCGAGGATTACTCTAACCACGGTTAAAAAAAACGGGGTTTATTCTTCCAATACTTGTCGCGTACCAATAATGGGAATAGGCCTCTCTCGTATTATGCCACGCTCAAACCACTCGTATCAACATCGATGGGAGTAATTTTCATCGATCTTCGAATACATGTTACACCTCACAATGTTAAGTGATTGTACTGTATTCAATATTCTTCAAACTAGAAGGTAACGGTTGGACATTGCACAATGCTTGGCGACAGTAGACTAAAATCGAATCCAATCGCATTAACTTCAGTATGGACTCTAATAATAAATTTAACTATTGTGAGGAAATTCTTCACATCGAATCCCTAACCACAAGGTCTTGATCCTCACCATCGGAGGATGATTACTTCTTTATTTATTTTATTTTAAAACTCTTTTTTGAATAAATAGGATTATAATAATGTAACCATACAGAACCTCGTCTTTCTAAATCACTAACGTGTATTTGAGTATTGATGTTTGAATGGTTATTCTATTAGTTAAGGAAGACTGGTTTATGTGCGATCTAGCCTGAGGCTATATGGTAACGTTTGCGGATATAACTCTATTGGACGTTTATGTTGTTTGCAATGACGGGAGGTTGGAAGAAAAATAAACATAGCCAAATAAAAACGTACAAAGTTACTTTTGTATTTAGCTCAGTTTATATTAAAATCTGTTCGCAATAATTTCAGCAAATTTTTGGGTTTGGTTTTGGAAAAACATTTCTTACTGGATCTCTTTTCTTTTGACTGATATCAAGCTGATATCTACGGCCCCTAACAACCACGATTTTAGAAGAATTATTCTTAAATGATCGCTTCAAAGAAAATGAGTAAGGATAAGAAGCGGAAAAACATAATTAATTTGTTTGTAACATATTCAACATTAGTTCTCAACTATCCCATCAAAATATGTAAAAATATTTTTTTTTACCTAATTTTGTTTTTTTATTTATCGACGACACGGAAAGTTGGCCACACTGCATCTGATGGTAAGTGAAGAGAAGCCCAAAAACATGTCGATCAAACGGTCGGAACAGTTATTTGAATCAAGGGAGATTAGGTAAAATTGATTCATCGATGAAATATCGGATCCGTACATGCTTTCCATCGCAGGAAAACCCATCGATTCAGAGCTCTATTAAAGGGATACTGTTTGAAGCCTAATACGAATGGATGACTTGAAAACGATGCCGAAATAGCACGAAATTCATTCATTTGTGCATTAGGAAAATCGGTGGATGTCTGTATACGTATTATTTCCACGACTCACACAATACGCTCAGACAAAAACGGTCGAAATATTTTGATTCTTATGCCTCTAATTCTTGATTTCTTTTCTTACTTGTTTACAACAAAATAATTTAACGTTTACGCATTACATACTTTAATGAATGCTGTGTACTCCTTTAAGTTGGTTATGCATCAGAATAATATGTATGACCATCGTAATACGCCTGTACAAACTCAATGTATAATCTGCTGGAGAACCTAATAAACATTTTTCATTTACAAAACTATAAACTCTTAGCAACTCATACGCACTATCCTCCGCCAAATGTAAACAAATTAAAAATAAATTGACATTTAAAAATCAAAAACAAAAAATAATAAAATTATAAAACGCGTAGAAATCCCACCCAATCCCACCGCGGGTGACACCCCGTCAAACAAAGAGCGAGGCGAGCGCGCGACGGACATGACACGTGGCCGGCACACGGCCGTAGCGTGATGGGCACCGGAAAATTGATGTGCTGCCCTTCAGAAAAGGAGTGGAGTAGACTAATGCTATTTTTATTTTAGGTAGAAACAGAAGCGATTCTTAGGGGAGTAAAAGTTGTGAAGTAGGATAAGGCTAGGAAATCATGAAAAACATACTTAAATAATACGTATGAAATAATAAGTATCTTCACCGAAATTTACTACCTACTGGTGGTAGGACTCTCATATGTAAGAGTCCGTCTGGGTGTGTACCACCGCAATGATTTTTTCTACCGCCAAGCAACAGTGTACATGCACTGTTGTGTTTCGGTTTGAAGGATATTGTAGCCAGTGCAACTACTGGACATAATGAGACTTAATATTTTATGTCTCAGGATGACGAGCGCAGTAGAATACCACATAGTACTTTGTAACTCAAGGTTCTGGATGGTATTTTTATTGTTTATGGGTGGTCGTATCGCTTACCATCGGGCGAACGGCATGCTCATCTCGTCATTCGATGCCATAAAATAATGTTAAAGGTAAAACAAAAATCTCTTCAGTATTATAAATAATACTGTTTTTTTCTAATAGGTAACCAAGCAATTTCAAACAGTGACTTGAAACATATTTATTTAAAAAATGAATTAACTCTGCATTATGACAAAACTTCGCTGTGAATGTCCTAATTTCAATACGCTTTCTACAAAATCCGCCGCCAAAAAATAAATCAAAACGACTCCACAGTCGTCCTGTTCCACTTCTACATCTTCCATTTACGTACATTACATTCAAGCCCGATTTTGTCAAAGCCATCGTGAAACAGTAGTCGGGGCATGCGATTGTTTTTGTACAATTCACTCTCATTCACTCACTCACTCATTTAGCGACTGTGTGTGCGTTTTTTGATGTGACCGACACTTCTGTTATTTTCTTATATTGTTATCTGTTTTTCTGGTGTCGGAGCGTGTCGTAGTTTTGATTGTCTGTCAAATTTACATTATAATGTGTAGAGATTTGCGCGTGAGAATGTTTTTGTACAATTATTTTATGGGTTTATTGGAATTGTTTGTAAATGTTTGTGTTATCTGTCTTTTGTGTATGTTATAGGGTAACATTATCTAACATAAAGGTTCCTCCAATATCATTTTGAGGGTTTTTTGCAAAAAACAAATGTGTGATCTTTTGTTTCATTTAATGAATTTTGTTTTAAAAATAAGAACGTATTTGTATCAAGAGAGAGAAGACAGCATTCACCAACGAAATAGGTTGCATAGGTTTATAAAGTAGACAAATGTCGATATAAGCAACCGAAATACAAGATGTGACTGTATTAACTATTCAAATGTGTTCCCGGGGAACAAGACGTCACTGCCAATTAAGCGAAAGTCGTTTTTACAAACCTACCCACAGGATTCAAATTCGAAATTTGAAACAGCTGTCAAACTGACATTGAATATTGATATATACCTGTAAGTAACAAACAATAATTGATACTAAAATTAACTCTAACTAACCATGTATAAATTATCTGTTAGCTAAATAAATATCTAAGATCTATCATAAAGACCTTCCTAATGAACCACTCACGCATCAAATCCAATTGCAAATCCATTTGACATTAACAAAACACTGGTTCTCGCCAGTTCTCGATCTCGTTCGATTGTGTTCGTTCATTCGTCTTAATTCATTGAACTACGCTCGGTGTATTTTAAAACGCTTTAAAGCACACCACGATTCAATAATTACATACGTTTTAACCGATAGCCACCCTTCTTTGAATATGAGTTTATTTCATTGACGTTCACGCGAGTATTCAAAGTGGAATTAGATTTTCGACTTTAAGTGATAGAATTAGATGTTACTTTTGTGTGCAGAATTTATTTAAGGGTTGGTTTTGTATGAGAATTAATGAAAATTTTGTACTTATGAAACGTAACTTTATTTGTATTATTGTCACCGCCACTTAAGGGCCACATGTCGCTTAAAGGGCTTTTGATGTTATTGTTCTTTATTTGAACGCTTGCGATTTTTTTTATCAATGACTAATAGGGTGGATGTAAGTGTTTTTGACATGGAATTGACATTAGCTAATTAATGTAAGTTTTTGAGGTCACAAGTTACATTGTTCTAAATATCTTTATAATCTTTTTATTTTTATGTCAATGCTACCACTTATATTATTTTTACAAAAGTACACTTTTGACTACGTTCTCCTAAGGTTAGATAGGTGTAAGTATTGAACTCAAGGTTCACCAAGGTTTCTTTAGTCTATGTAATAATGGAAAGCAAATAACTGGTGGTACGTCTCTCATAATAATATGTAAGGGTCCGTCGGGGTGGGTACGACCGCAATATCTATTTCTACCGCCAAGCAGCAGTGTGCATGCACTCTGGTGTTTCGGTTTGAAGGACATTGTAGCCTGTATAACTACTAGACATAATGAGACCTAACATCTTATGTTTCAGGATGACGAGCGTAATGGAATGCTACACATTATTTTGTAGTTTGTAAGTCAAGGTGCTGGATGGTGTTGCTACTGTTTATGGATGGTCGTATCGCTTACCAACAGGTGAATGGCATGGTCATCTCGTCATTCAATGCCATAAAAAAACTTTTTGCAGTTGTTCACAAGTAGTAGATAAAATGTAAGGAACAACGGAGATAGACGAAAACTGTGAACCAATGTGAATCTAATAACAAATAGAATACTAGAGATTAGGTTTCCATTGGTTCATTATGAGACTTAACATTAAGATCTCAGGGTGACGAACGAATGAATGAATGAATGAACTGCGGCGAAGTTACAATACAAAGGTTTGTATGCTGTGGGTTCTATTTATGGGCGGTCGTATCACCTACCATCAGATGAGCGAAATGCTCGTCTCGATATTTCATTGCAAAAAAAAAATAACGATCTGGGGATGGACTACAGAGGTTGATTGGTTTCCAAAACTGTTAAGTAAACGAAGTGGGTGTTATTCATTTCTACTAAGCTATAACAAAAAACTTGAGCGGTGTCAAGGGACACCCGGATGGAACGAAGTTCTTTTCGATTAATTATATAGTGAAGATATTGTAATAAAATTTTATTTCTTTTAAGTTATAATAATAATTGTATATTTCATTAAAACGTTACCACATCAATGAAAACATTTACTTCTACCTACACAATAGATATGTCATCGAATCACGATCATCACCTAAGCAAGCATTGACATAAAAATTAACATACAACTAACGAAAAAAGAAACTACTCTAAAAAGCATTTAAATTGTCTTTTTTATTAAAATTTCATACATATTATTTTATTCGTTCCAAAACTACTCTAAAAAGCATTTAAATTGTCTTTTTTTATTTAAATTTCGAATATAACCTTTACGGCCAGTTTTTTATTGTTACTGGCTTGTTTCACAGGGCAAGTATAAAAGTGTCGTTCAACTTTTCGTGAGATTTTTTTCCGTCTAGCTCCCTTTCACAACGGGCGATAAGGAACTTCGTTGCAATAATCTATGTATATATAGGTTTTAAAACTGATGTCCAACTCCCTAATCTTACTTTTCTAATTTAAAAACATTAAAAGCGCAAAATAAATCACGCTTATCCTTTCAAAGGGTATAAAAGTGCAATCTGGTTTAATAGCTTTTAAAATTCCGGTACGGACGGCATTTGTTTAATGGACACCGGCCAAACCGCGAAATGTCCGGACACGGAACAAAACTTAAAATAATTGCTCCGCAATACGCTTCGGCTACTGACACACTGGAGTAAATGGATGAAGCAATCTTGACACTTGTTTTTCTTATTTTGCCACAGATTTTTTAGCGCTGATCCAATGCACTGAATTAAATATTTTGAAATGAAAATCCTCCTAGCCAGTTTCGGCCACGGCGGCCAATCTCAACGGAGACCAGCCAGGTACGCAGGAGATATTATAGTGCACAAGTGTGTGCGCAATACACAGGTGCACTCGCTATTCCTTCACTCTCATAGTCCGGTGAGACGGCAATCCGACATGACCGGAGAGAGATCAGGCGCAGGACCAACGGCTTTACGTGCTTTCCGAGGCACGGGGGTATCACACCGCCAACTTCCTGACTCCGAGCTGCGACTGAGTAAATTTTAAGATGGAAAAACCCAGTCACAATTTTTTTTGGCTCGACCCGGGATTCGAACCCAGGACCTCAGCGCGCAAATCGTACTCGTAATGCGTACGCAATACCACTACGCCACCGAGGCAGGCAGTAAATATTTTACCGACATACTTAGGTAGAGTTTAATATAACAAACTATAGATTATTTCAACCACGATGATATGCTACCAATTTTTGAGCTGGGATTTCGCGGGATAAAAGGACTTCGACTATTTATAATAGTATGCTAGTATACTCACAGGTATTTAGTATCTATTTAACTTAGACACAAGCAAAATGTTGCCCACTTGGACTTCAATCGAATAGGAAAATTAGTAGAGCGCGTCATCGTGGATGACATTATTTATACCGCTGGACGTCGTTTTACGCTTGTTTTTCTGAGACTTTAGATGTTAAGTGTCCGAATGCACTTTGCTAGCACTGGCTAAAATGTCTTTAAAAGCAGGACATAATATAATGTTTGCATATTAAAAATGAAAACATAAAACATGAAATCATAACTAATAGAAATGGACATTCAGACGTGTCAGACATTTCTCCTAGTAATTATCTATATCAAGTATCAAAACCACTTATTCCGGCAAAATCTTCACGAAAGAGTTACGGCGGGAATTCAGTCGGTATATAAGTCATTAACTAATACAAATAAATTAGATTTACGGGAAAAAATGCGCGAACCGACGCTCGTTATACCTCTCTAGAGACATGCACTCGATATACGGGCTGAGCCGTTTTGTATCTGTTCGAATCGGGAAGTATTTCGTTGGAAGAATTGTATTTTACATTAGTTTTTAATGTCACTTAAGTAGGTGGTAGAAAATAAGTTAGCCCTATCAATGAGTAGAAATGAGTTTTGTGAACATAGAAATGCCTATCAGATATAAAAAAATGTTTTACTTTGTTATAGGCGATCGAAGATAAAAGTCTAGGAGCATAGATTAGAGTGTCACTTTCGTATTTGGTGAGCTTATACATTTATGAGACAAATAGCGTTTATAAGCTAGCAGTGAAATTGGCCCATTGTGTTTCATTGAAACTCTAAATACAACGGATGATATTGTTGGTGTCATAATTGCAGCTACCAATTTATTTAATTCTGCACACACGTGAGCAAAATAAACGACGTCCAGAATGGCGTTTAATTAACCGGTTAAAGTTTTAGAAAACGCTCAGACAAGTTTCAGTTAGTTTTCCATTTTGAAATGGGGAATTTAATACGTTGCACGAAGCCTTGTTTGGTAAACGTGTTTGTTTTTAGTATTGTTTCTTGTTTATATAAAATTCGTATTTTTAAAATGTTAATCATTTAGTTAGAGCACAGAATACTGAATAGAGTACATTAGAGCTTTTTGGTTTTATGTACGACGTTTTTTAAGTTATCGTTTTGTTTTTTAATATGCATATTTGTATAACTTGTTGTAATTCAATACATAGATGACTTCTTGATAGTATTTTGTACTTAGCTATGACTATTTATTAATATTAAGAATTATTGTTTTTGTTTCGCTTTATAGGAAATTGTAGTCAGAGAGTTCAGCATTACTTAACATTATTATACTTTACATCACACAATGACAAGCGCAGTATTATTTAATAATTAAAGTTCTCTGTAGTGTTGTTTATGTTATTCGACAGTCGTGACGTTAATCATCGAGACAGCGACTGTAATGTATTATTAACTGTTCATGTTTATCTTTATACATAATAATAAGTTACTTGTGCGATACCCATTTTAAAGAAATAATTGTTTATTAAAATAGTAATAGTATCATCCTATGCAGTCCGTGGCATCGCGAATAACCTTTCCGCAATCTAATTACTGTGAGTGCTTTCCTTCCTCGCTCATGTAAACCCGTGTGGTACAAATAAATAGAGACAATATCGTCAAATGAACAATCTTTAACATGTATTAAAAGCTAGCTTTTTCTCACGTCTTCATCCGTGTGAGACTTTTTCCGGGATAAAAGTCCCGCTATATATTTTCCCGGGATAAAAAGTAGCCTAAAACCTTCTCAGGATCTCAAACTACATCCATACCAAAGGAGATGTCCGGTTTTTGTATGGGTGCTGGGCCTCAAAATCTAACCAGGGTCAAATTTTAGGATAATAAACACACACACACGCCTGTTATCCCCGAAGGGGTAGGCAGAGGCGCAACTAGTGCACCCACTTTTCGCCGTTATTCCGTCCCATGATGTGATAGGGGGCGAGCCTATCGCCATATCGGGCACAAATTCCAGACTCCGAGCTGATACTGAATAGAAAAACTCAATATCACTTTGCCCGACCCGGGGATCGAACCCGAGACCTCAGCTTTGCAGTCGTACTGTAATACAACTACGCCACCGAGGCAGTCATAGTCAGTAAAGTCAGGATAATAAAGAGGCAAAAAATATCTTGGGTCCATTAAAAAATATTTTTAGACCCCCCCATATTAAGTGTCGTTATTAAGCACAATAAAATTAAATAAATCTCAAAACCGGAGGTCTTTAATATTAAACGATTTATTGTAAAAGGCTAGTTTTTAGAAGTATTATCCAAATATATATAAACTGTCTTGGTTAGTATTTAGCCCATTTTTTTGTATTATCCTTTTATCAAAATCTGTTCAGTAGTTTTTGAATTTATCGCATACACAGGCGGCTGGTGACTTTATTTTATGCTATCTAAGGAAGGATGAAACTATAGGAGTCACGAAATACAATATTATGTTTAAGATTCATAACAAAAACATCCAACGTGTAATGTTAATATAACTATTTCACGACTTTTGAGTATAATATAATCGTCAAATCAAACTAAATACAAAGCTTACATAGTCAACCGTGAGCTTCTCAAAGATATTCAAAAAGTATAGATAAGCTACACTCCAACAAATAAAAGTATTCCGTCATTTCCTTAAATTCACATGTCCTGAGAAAAAGATGACTTTAAGATAATGATGTGTCATAAATCTAAACCTCTACGAACAAAAACACAGCTGGGGTAAGCTGGACATTTACTTGAAATGTATGCTAATGTCCCAAATGGGACAACTCCAAGTCTTCTTTCTTACGCGTGCCGATAAGAAAGAAAGAAAGAAAGAAAGGAAGTAAGAAAGAAATAAAGAAAAGATATCTAACTTTTCATATGAGAAATCGTTGGCTCTACGTTCCTTTATAATTCAGAAAACCTAAATAATGAAGACCTGTGTGTTAAAAAAGAATTGGCTTGCAAAAAGAAATTACTTAATCCGCTTAAATCTCTTTCCTTCTGTGCGGGGCTCGGACTGGGCCAACACCCCGCAATGTGTTGTGTGTGTGCTGGATTGCGTGAGTGGGAATATGGCGATACCAGTGACAAAGTAACAAAGGCGTAAAATCGGGAAATAGCGTTTATTTCACACACTGAATCGAAAGTTACAAAGTTCAGCCACAACGGTAGCCAAATTCTCCCGGCGTTAATATTCGGCGCGTAGTCTCTCGTTGCTACGCCGTAGCTATGCGACGTAGCTGGAAGTCGTCCTCGTAGCACCGTGCCACAGCTGATGAGGAAGGATGGTCCACTCTGCATAAGCGCCTTTTTCCTCTTCAAACTTGCAGACTTCTTCTTTCTTGCCGACTACTTGCTGTTTTCTTGATGTCCCGAACTATTTCTATTAAACAAAACTCCTAACACGTTTTTAACTCGAAAATACAAAAAAACAAATTAGCTTAAGTACCCCGCGGCTATACCGTACGGAGCACTAAGAGGGCCTTCCCTCTTTCTAGGACCTCTTTTTCACTTTCAAGATTACACTTATTTTCAATTCGCGCCTAAGTTAAATCTATATGCCTAAACTATAAGTGTCTTGGTACATAGACACTAAGTGGCTCTATATACTAAACATCATAAAACAACCTTATGTGCATTACAAAGAAAGTTATCGTGATTTACTTACTCTAAGTTTAGCACAAACGATGCACACAAGCAACATTTCTAAAAATAACTATTTAAACTTTATACATACGTTCATCCCGCTACCGCAGCGGGGTAGGCAAAGTTCTAACCTACACTATGACACCGAATGAAACACTACACAGTTCATACCGGGTGAGTTATAAGCGTTCAATGACCCTAACGATAACACGATTTTTTCACTAAGATCACTGACTAAAGTCTATGACGTCACTAAGAGGTCCGAGTTCTATTACGAAATCGCGCATGCGCGGTATGCACTTTACGTTGTTCTCTCTTCGAGAATATGCGTCCTGCACATTCTCCCGCCGTGCATCACCCAGCGTCCAGGGGGTGATGCAGTCACGCTGTCGGGCAGGATGCATCCGCCGCTGGCTGCGGCGCGGCGCTCTCGGTCCTTGTGTCGTCAGCTTGGTGTATGACGACGATCCTCTTCACGGGTCGTCGCAGGACACCTCCGCGGGTGGTGATGTCCACTGTGTGCACCACTCCATCTGGGCCGGGATACATGGCGCAAATGCGCCCCCGCGGCCATGTGTTGCGCGGGAGCGTGCCGTCTATGATGCGGACGACATCACATATTTGCAGTTCGGGGCCCCGGCTGTGGGCCTCCCGCCGGTTTCTTAGCTCGGGGAGGTACTCCCGGAGCCAACGCGTCCAGAATGCGTCGGCGAGCTGCTGTGTGGCTTTGAGGTCGGCGTGCGCGCCGAAGTCGTGGTCGGCCGGGAAGTTCGGCACCGACCACGGGCCCCGACCGCCCAACAAAAAGTGGTTAGGCGTCAGGGCTTCCGGATCCTCAGGGTTCACCGACACGTGGGTCAATGGTCGGCTATTGACTGTTAGTTCGACCTCGGCGAGTAACGTTGCCAACGTCTCTTCTCGAGGGCTCCTCTCGTGGAGCACCGTTTTTAGTGCGGTTTTCACAGTCCGCACCAGTCTCTCCCAGGCGCCGCCCATGAATGGCGCGCCCGGGGGAATGAAGCGCCATCGGATCGCCCTCCGCGACGCCTCTTCTTCGGCGCCCGCGAGGAGGGTGTTGCGCAGCTCTCGTTCCGCGCCGTGGAAGTTGGTCGCATTGTCGGACCACAGCTCGACGGGGCTCCCACGACGCGCTATCATGCGCCTGAGTGCCATGATTGCACCCTGCGCACTTAATGAGTGCACCACCTCTAGATGCACCGCTCGAACTGTCAAACATGTAAAGAGAGCTACATAGCGCTTTTGATTGCTGCGGCCCACGGTTACGGTGAGCGGACCGAAGTAATCAAGACCGGTATAGGTAAATGGTCTGTGATGATGAGCCAGCCGACAGGCAGGTAAGTCGCCCGTCACCGGCTGCGGCGGGGTCGCCGCCCTCTGGCGGCACTTCAAGCAGCTCCTCAGTGTAGTCTTGACCGTCGGGCGTAGTCTCAGGATCCATCTCTGTTGGCGGCAGCAGTTGACCACGCTCTCGACGCTGGCGTGATGCAGCTCTGCGTGGACGTGCTCGATCCACAGCCGTGTTGCTCGATGCTCGCCGTCGACGACCGGAGGATGCTTCATTTTTTCTGTGATTCCCGTGGTAGCTGAAATCCGACTATTTAAACATATCAAATTATTAATTAGTACAATACTCAAAGGATACAGGCGGCTATCCCGTGATACGGGTTTTCCTTGTGCGAGTGCACGTATTTCTTCGGCAAACACTTTTTCTTGACTCATTTTTATAATGAGGTATTCCGCCCGTTCTAACAGCTCAGCTGGGAGGGTCATGAATGTTATGTCCTCCGATTTTCGCGCGCTCCTCTTCAACGGTTTTTTCGACGTTTGAGCGCGTTTCCATTCCGGGTCCTTTTGCGAAGCGGCCTTTGTTCGCTTGTGATTAACGTAATCACACCGTCGCCGGAACATGCGCACTGCCTGCAGAGTGCGAGCTGTAGCTCTCAAGTATCGGGTCCAACTCGAGAACCGATTCACGTCGGGTAGGGCCTCTGAGAGCTGTGGCTCTCGATGTCCTGAGGTGACGGCGCCTACTCTTTCTTCACCGGTCGTGGTGATGATGCCCCTTTCTTCCGTGGGCCATAAGTCGGGTGGATTTCAGAGAAATTCCGGCCCATTGAACCATCGATGTCGCTCATCGAAGTTGTCCGGCACGTCGCGTGTGGCATCGTCAGCGGCATTGTGGCGCGTCGGCACCCATCTCCATTCGCTCGTTTGTGAATGTTCTTCTATTGCCGCGACGCGATGAGCGACGTATGGTTTGTATGATCTGGATCCTGTTCTGATCCAGCTCAGCGTTGTCCGACTGTCTGTCCAGTAGGTCGTTGACTCGGGTTGTCTTCCGTGTTCGCGCTTCACCGCGGCTGCCATCCGTGTGCCGAGTACTGCTGCCTGTAATTCTAGACGGGGAATGGACGTTAGTTTCAGCGGCGCAACTTTCGCTTTCGCTGTTATAAGCGAAACCGTGACCCGTCCGTCTTCATCTTCGGCTCGCCAGTATAGTGCGGTCGCGTAGGCGGACTCGCTGGCATCGGTGAACACGTGCAGCTGCAATCTTCTAGCTCGAGTATAGCCTAGGTAGCAGCGTGGCACGGACACGTGACCCAATCTTCTCAGCTGTGTGACCCAATCCGCCCATCCGGCGGATATGTCGCCGTCAAGCGGATCGTCCCATGCAGTGCCGCGTCTCCAGACCTCCTGCAACAGCTGCTTGGCCCTTACCGTCACTGGGGATGCAAGACCTAGAGGATCAAACAGGGACATTACTATTTTAAGCGCTTCTCGTTTCGTGGGCGCTTCTCTGATTAACAAGTTTGGCGGTATGCGCGCCAAATCCAAATTGAAGGCGAGTCTGTCTTCCGTTGGTCTCCAAATGAGGCCCAAGACTCTCTCCGCCTTTTCTAAGTCCACCTCTTCGCGGTGGGGACTTGCCGATTCGCCGAGTGCTTCAAGTACCTCAGGCGAATTACTCGTCCATTTTTTCAGTATAAAATGCGCCTCACCGTGAATGTCGCGCACTTGCCGCGCAATCGTTGTCGCGCTTTCTATGTCCGGATAGCTGTCAAGGTAATCGTCCATATAATGTTTTCTCCTTATCGCGTCGACAGCTTCCGGATGCGTCGATCGAAATCTGTCCGCGTTGCGATTCATGACATAAATCGCCGTCGCGGGAGAGCTAGATGCACCGAAAATGAGTACCTTCATCCTGTATATTTCCGGCGGTTCGTTATCTCGGCGATCCGCTCGCCAGAGATATCTGAGGGCGTCGCGATCTTCCTCGCGCAATCTCACCTGCATAAACATCTCCGTGATATCCGCGGTGACTGCAATGGGATGTTCCCGAAATCGCATCAGGACGGCGGGAAGAGGCTGCAACAAGTCTGGACCTGTCAATAAGTTATCATTCAAAGTGGTACCCTTTGTCTTGGCCGCCGCGTCGTGCACAACTCGCAGCTTGTCCGGCTTCAAAGCATTAAAAACTGCGAAGTGCGGCAAATACCATGTCCTTGTTGCATGGGAGGTCGCGGGGGCTGGCTCGGCGTAATCCTTTTCGATCAGCGCCTCCATCTGTTGGTTATATCTGACCTTGAGTTCGGGGTTCCTATCCAGCTTGTTTTCTATGTTGTGCAGCCTTTTCAAAGTGTTCTCGTAATTGTTCGGGAGCTCGACATTTTCTTTTTTCCACAGGAGAGACGTGGTATATCTTCCGCAGGGTTCTCTCGTGGTGTTGTCCTCCAGGATTCTCAGCGCCTTTTCTCCGGGGTCGCTCTTTGGCCTGCGGGGATCTACAAACAGATTATCAAGCAAAATAAATTCTTTTACGAGCTCCTCAGTTAGGTCGTCGGTTGCTGTCTGGCCGACGAAATTCACCCTGTGTCCTAGGGCTCTGGTCCGGCTCCCGTGTACCACCCATCCTAGTGGTGTGAGCGAGGCGACCGGTTGGTTCCTCCTCCCGGACCGTGTCTTGCTAGATATAAGCAAATGCCAATTATCCTGGCCTATAAGAAGTCGGGGTTTCGCTTCTTGCGTTTGTGATGCAGGCAGGAGGCCCTTCAAATGGGTACAGTCTCGCAGCGCCTCTTCAGGAATACGCTGCGCCGCCAATCTCAAGTTGTCGACGGTGCGGGCTTCTATCTGCTGCCGTCCCCGACTTCCCCTTATCTGAAACTTAACACGACATGAATTATTCCGTGTAGTTTTCTCTCCATCGTACGTGATTATGTGGAGCGGTTCATCCGGTCCCTCCGCGCCGATGTCCTTGGCCAGCTGATGGTCGATCAAACTGACCGTCGACCCGTCATCAAGTAGCGCGAAAGTGTGAGCCTCTCCCGCCGGTCCTGAAATGCATACCGGAGCTATTTTCAAAAATGATATTTGCGACGTCCATGCCGAATTTACCACCTCTTCATTGGTGGCCTCGTCGGTACTCTTACTCCTCCGGTCCGAGTGCAGCATCCTATGGTGATGTCGTTCACACCCGTCCGTGTCGCATTTTCGAGGCTTGCATGTGTGTTGCTTCGATCGAAATTTCAGGCACCTGAAACATAGCCTATGTTTTTTTGCTAAGTCCCACCGCGCGTCAACCGCGGCATCCCGAAATCGTGCACATTCGCCCATCGAATGTACCTCCTGGTTGCATACACAGCATGCGGGCTTCTGTTTGTCGGCGACGGTATGTATTCGTTGCCGGCGTGGTTGTTCGCCGCCGCTAGCCTTCACCGGGGCCTTGTCCGCGATGATCTCTGGCACGGCGAACGGACTGCATATCTCCGCTTCCCTGGCAATGAATCGGCTAAATTTTAATAAGTCGGGCTCACCTCTATGTTGTGCGGCGGCGAACTCATACCATTGCCTTCTCAGCGTCGGAGTCAATTTTTCCATCACCGCCTTCGTAACCTCCGGATTATACAGGTAGAAGGCACAATCGAGCGCTTGCAGGGTTCCCACGACATTTTCTATTTTCGTACTGAAAGTGCAAATATCTCGCGGCGAATCAGTGAGGCGGGGTAGCGCCCGGAGTCGCTCGATCTCGGCCAATGCGATCGAGTCCGGACGCCCAAACCGCGTCTCGAGAGTCCTCAGCACAGCGTTCGGTTCGGCGTTGGTGATGAGCAGCCCTTGTACTGCTTCCTTTGCTGTGCCCCGTAAGCTGCGGCGCAATCGGGACATATTCTCCAACGCTGTAAAATAACTTGCGGATTCATTATAAGCGGCTCTATAAGTTAGCCAATCTTGATGCGCACCGTTGAAAATGGGCAACTCCGTATACTTCAACGGCTGTCTATGTTGTGCAGCTTGCACAGCTTGCGTTATGGCACACGCAAGTTCACTATAATCGGAGTTCGGTCGCGCTGCGACCAATTCCCCGCCCCGCACTTGACGCGGGGTAGGCGGGGGCTGCGGCGGCGGCGGCTGTTGCGAAGCTTCATTTTCTCTTAACCAGGCTGCTACTACAGGCGGCGGTTGCTTCGCAGGCAGCGGCTGCACATTCGGGTTCGATGCCGCAGGGTTACCTGAAAATGTTATGAAATCGAGCGGATTATTTGATGCATCATTTGCCACTGGGTGACACGTTGGCGGGGGCACGGCACTGGCTCCCGCCGGTGCAGACGCCGGGATGTCCCAGGATGCGGCGGTGATCACTGGGTCTATGGGTTCGGGTGGCGGCTGCACACGGGATTGCGCATCTTGCACTTCGTGAGGTCGGTTATCAATCGCGAGCAGCTGACTGGTATGTAACCAGCTGTGAACGCGTTGATCCTGCTCGACCTCGGTGATGACGGAGTTAAGGTCATCCTCGCTATCTTCCGCTTCGATCTCTGCTAGCTTTGCGGTCGCTAGCTCTATCTTGAGTTTTGTGAGTTCGGCCCTGGCCTGTGCCAGGCGACGTGCTTTCGTTGAACGCCTTGAAGAAGTGGCTGGTCGACTTCGGGGCCGCTGTGGCTTCCTCTCTTCCGGTGCGGCGGCTTGAAGCTCCTCCGCAGCGGTGCCGGCAGCGGTATCCCTATCGGTGGTGAAACACGTTTGAACGGTGTCGGCGATGGTGGTCTCGGTGGCCTCAGTCGCAGACGTTGCTGTAGCAGACGTCGCGGTCGCGGACGTCCCCGTTGCGGACGTCGCGGTGCATGACGTGACCGTCGTTGACGCTTCCGTGGCCGACGCCGTTCGTTTCCCGACTGACCTTGTCACTGGCATTTTCCACACTCACGTAGATCCGGCTCGCGAAGGACCAGAAAATGTGCGGGGCTCGGACTGGGCCAACACCCCGCAATGTGTTGTGTGTGTGCTGGATTGCGTGAGTGGGAATATGGCGATACCAGTGACAAAGTAACAAAGGCGTAAAATCGGGAAATAGCGTTTATTTCACACACTGAATCGAAAGTTACAAAGTTCAGCCACAACGGTAGCCAAATTCTCCCGGCGTTAATATTCGGCGCGTAGTCTCTCGTTGCTACGCCGTAGCTATGCGACGTAGCTGGAAGTCGTCCTCGTAGCACCGTGCCACAGCTGATGAGGAAGGATGGTCCACTCTGCATAAGCGCCTTTTTCCTCTTCAAACTTGCAGACTTCTTCTTTCTTGCCGACTACTTGCTGTTTTCTTGATGTCCCGAACTATTTCTATTAAACAAAACTCCTAACACGTTTTTAACTCGAAAATACAAAAAAACAAATTAGCTTAAGTACCCCGCGGCTATACCGTACGGAGCACTAAGAGGGCCTTCCCTCTTTCTAGGACCTCTTTTTCACTTTCAAGATTACACTTATTTTCAATTCGCGCCTAAGTTAAATCTATATGCCTAAACTATAAGTGTCTTGGTACATAGACACTAAGTGGCTCTATATACTAAACATCATAAAACAACCTTATGTGCATTACAAAGAAAGTTATCGTGATTTACTTACTCTAAGTTTAGCACAAACGATGCACACAAGCAACATTTCTAAAAATAACTATTTAAACTTTATACATACGTTCATCCCGCTACCGCAGCGGGGTAGGCAAAGTTCTAACCTACACTATGACACCGAATGAAACACTACACAGTTCATACCGGGTGAGTTATAAGCGTTCAATGACCCTAACGATAACACGATTTTTTCACTAAGATCACTGACTAAAGTCTATGACGTCACTAAGAGGTCCGAGTTCTATTACGAAATCGCGCATGCGCGGTATGCACTTTACGTTGTTCTCTCTTCGAGAATATGCGTCCTGCACACCTTCTACCATCTATAGAGTCGCCAAGAACAGATGAGCTAGAGGTCATTATCATCGCACCCGTTGGACCCCGAACTGGACAAGGGTCAGTTAAGAGATAAAGTAATTATTTTAATTGTTTTCCAAATCGTACGTAATCTACCCTAGATTAAACGACCATCGGGAACCCTAATGTTCTCGATTCTATATTGGAGGTTTACGAAACCTGAAGAAGGATATGATATTGATTTTATGATTTTTGCTTCATAGATAATATTATCAAAATTTGTATACATTAGATGTCACACACTGATGCTTAATAAATAATGCAGTATCTACCCAGACGACCTCTGAAATACGAGAAATATGCCACCTGCTTAATCCGACTAATTTCTAGTCTTACCATAATATTATGAATGTGAAAGTTTATGAAGATATCTGTTCTTTAAAAATAATGCCAAATCTCGCAGGCTTTGTCAGTGGACCCGCCGCAACCCGCAAAATTAATAAATGCATAATATACACGACGATTTTAAAGTTGATTAACAAAAAAAAGAATTACGAAATTAGGCTCATAATTTTCAGAGAAATCAGCGCATACATAAAAAATACGAATAGAGAACCTTCTCTTTTCTTGGAAGTTGGTTAACAATACACAAAAATAACAAATTGTAAACTCATCCCCAAACAATTACTCAGAAAATATGAAGGCAAATTACATCGTAGTTATGAGTTATATACTCCGCCATGGTCACGCGATGACCGCGCTTCATTTGTGCACATACACAGACGTATCATTTACTGTGTAGGTACTTATTGCGTGTTTTAATTATTTTTAATCTGTGATGAATTTTAATAACAATTATTCACAGACTTTAACAGAGTAGGGAAAAGTTTATCAGGTCTTTCCATAAATGCCTAAATGGCCTATTAGTGTGGCGTGGCGGCCGTGCAGGTCTCTGGTTGAAACTCCGTGTTGGGTAGATTTATATTAAGTTTTCGGCACCAATTGGAAGCTTGAAATTTGAGCCTGATGGCGATGACATCATCCTTGCCACATCATTAATTATAGGACGAAATACACGTAGTGAAAAGATGATGCACTAGTACTTGTTCTTCTCCTTCCCTTTTCAGGGATAAAAATCGTGAGGATGTGTTTGACAAAAAAATCTTCATTTTCTGTTTCCCATTTTTATAAAATTTATTAAATTCAAAATATTTCCCTGGTATATAATTTCTTACAAGCTGCAACTACAATAACATACATACATATACATTATCACGCCTCTATCCCATAGGGATAGGCAGAGACTATGGATTGCCACTTTTCTCGATTCTGGCACACTACTTTCGCTTCCTCTACCTTGGCACTCCCGCCGGTTCAGGTTACTTTTTGGCCTTTACTTACAATCTCAGATATCTACTACTACAATAACATTTGCGTATATACTTACAAATATTATGCAGAATCTTCCTCCCAAACACCAACCCATAATGACAGTGTATCAATCCCGACATGCAATTACAGCACACATCAATTCCAAAACAATCAACTAATAAGTTAATGATACAGCTCTCGCCCCCATGCCAGATGCGTCAATGTACTGGCGTTTATTACAATTAGTTTTATAATTAACTATGATTTGCTATTTATATTGGCTTGGAATAAAAGTTTTGAGGTAAAATTTGATGGACTGCTGAGACGAAGGCCTGAAGGTTCAAAACTTAAGGCACACCTTTGAGTTCTCGAAGTTGCGTTTGTTTTCTATGTCAGGGATGCAAAGAAACTTAGATCCCTAAGAATTCTCCATAAAACTTTCGGAGGTGCATGAAGTCTACTAATCAGCACTAGAAGTGCACTAAGGTCTAAACGCTCTAAATAGTAAAAGAAGCTAGTAATCAGTAATAGAACAACCTGTATAAAAATGGCAAAAAATAAGTTATAATAATGGACAAGTGGGTTTTCGTTCTGTAGAACTCAGTGGTCGCCGTGGTCGAATCCGACCATGACGTCTACTGTCATTAGGCGGAAATCGTCGTTCCTACCTACTCAATAAGGTTTTAGTAAAAAAAATAAAAAAAATATGTCAGCCGAGCACTGAAGGGTGCTGTAGAAAAATAGTTTAAATAATTTAAAGTAACACCCACAAGAATTAAGCAGATGAAAATAATAAAAACGACATACCCCGTCACATTACCCTACTCATCGCGCAGCATCTGTCGCAATGACATTTGTCACGTGATGACGTTTAATTTGACACTGACAGTTGGTAATTCCGCCGAGCAATTATTGAATTAAAAATGTATTCGTACAAATAGAATGTTAATGGACATTAAATTGTCTCTTGTTTACATTGATTGTAATGTTTATGTTATTGCATGATTGATTTGAAAACATTATTTTTATTGCTATTAATGAGTAGTTACTAAATTAACGTTTAATTTTTAGGTGGCTGTTTCAAATAGAGGTAATGTTCTCAATGAGGAAGACACTCAAGATCAGGTGAATAGAAATAATGGAAGAAGGGAGTTTGACCCTGGCACATCGCAAAAATAACGCACACACACACCCACGCCTTTTATCCCCGAAGGGGATCTAATGAACCCACTTTTCGCCGTGCGTATTCCGTCCCATGATGTGATAGGGAGCGAGCCAGATTCCAGACTCCGGGCTGATACTGAACAGAAAAATCCAATATCACTTTGCCCGACCCGGGGATCGAACCTGAGACCTCAGCATTGCAGTCGTACCATAATACAACTACGCCATCGAGGCAGCCAAAAATAACGTCTGTCGGAAAAAGTAACTAAAATCTTAATGACTTTACTAAAGGCAGCTACAAACCAACAGTACAGCTTCAGTTTGCTTTAAGCAGTATCATTTGTTTAAAGAGCCCAATCACACTATAGAGTAGCAGCTTTGATGAATAAAATCCGTCAATCAGCATGCTTTAATAATTTCACACGACCTTTATAAACAGAATAAAAGAGAGGTTAAAGAAAGGTTTCATCCAAGCACGTAAAACAAACACAATTAGACGTGGTGCAGACGGCACAGATATTGTGTGCTGTCTAAACAGACTAACGAGCTCGACCCTGTAATAATATTGTTACAGGAGACTTATGACTTTATTGGATCGGTGATGCGTTTCATTGTGAAGTGAAAAAATAGCTTCTAATGATACGACGCATGTATATAGACTAAATGATTATTTTAAATTAAGTCTTAATGGTTTGCAATAACGTTTTTGTGTCACTAGATGTGTTTGACTGCCTCGGTGGCGTAGTTGTATTACAGTACGACTGCAAAGCTGAGGTCTCGGGTTCGATCCCCGGGTCGGGCAAAGTGATATTGAGTTTTTCTATTCAGTATCAGCTCGTAGTCTGGAATTTGTGCCCGATATGTCGATAGGCTCGCCCCCTATCACATCATGGGACGGAATAATGGCGAAAAGTGGGTGCACTAGTTGCGCCTCTGCATACCCTTCGGGATAACAGGCGTGAGTGTATATGTGTATGTGTGTGTGTGTAGATGTGTTTGAAATAAATTTGCCACGCTCAACAAAGAAGCAATGGAACTAATGTCTCGATAGAAAAGAGCATTGCATTTATATTTAGTACTAGCTTTTGCTAGCGACTCCACCCGCGTGTAAAAGTTTTTCCGGGATAAATGTTTCGCTTTATTTTTTGCCGGGACAAAAACCTATGTCCTTTTTACGGTCTCAAACTGTCTTCATACCTCATAAAAATCAATTCAGTAGCTCCGGAGATGTGCAGCAAGAAACAAACAGAAAAACAGACAGACAGAAAATAATTATAAAAGTCGCTAATTTGTTTCCCATTACTATTTTAGCCACCCCCTTTCTTTTTTATCACATTTTTACTGCTTTATTATAGTATAGATAGATTCGGCAATACACGTTTTAGGTGGTTTTGCCACTGTGTGAGGGTGGGATGGTTTCTGCTATTCAACAGTTAAAGAAGAAAATTGAATGACGAGACGAGCATGCCGTTCGCCTGATGGTAAACGATATGACCACCCAGTAAACAAAAATAAACAGTAGCAACACCATCCATCACCTCGAATTACAAAGTACTGTGTGGCATTCCACTGCGCTCGTCATCCTGAGACATAAGATGTAAGTATCATGATGTCCGGTAGTTACACTGGCTACAATGTCCTTCAAACCGAAACACAACAGTGCATGCACACTGCTGCTTGGCGGTAGAAATAGACATTGCTGTGGTATCCACCCAGACGGACTGTTATATATGAGAGAGTTTTTTTTTACGAGGAGATAGTGACTTATTACTACCGCCGAGCGTTCAAGGGGAACGACTGAGCGGTTATGTTGGGTTCACCGTGCCTTACGACCCGACGTTGAGCCGCCCGGAGAGATGGAAAACGTCGGGCGACCGCCGGGCCGAGTCCCTAACCTATGTACACCGCACGGCATACCAACTACAACTCCGCGGTGGCCATCTTCGGCGCATTAGGGACGGGCTACGGGCTTCCTCCGACTCACGTCTAAGTTGTCGTCCGCAACCGATATATGAGAGACCTACCACCAGCATTTGTATATCCAGCTTCGTAAAGGCTAGGATTATTGTATCGACAGCTGAGGAATACTGAATCATCTCTCCTCGATCGATACTGTATCTGAACGCTATTAAACACTAGACACAGTGGGTTTACTATACTGACTGGCTTGGTGGCCTACTTGTATTGCGTACGCGTTACGAGTACGATTTCTGCTGAGGTCCTGGGTTCGAATCCTGGGTCGAGCCAAAACATTGTGACTGGGTTATTCCATCTTTAAAAAAATACTCAGTCGCAGCTCAGTGGGGAAATTGGCGGTGTGATACCCCCGTGCCTCGGAAAGCACGTAAAGCCGTTGGTCTAGCACCTGATCTTTCTCCGGTCAAGTCGGATTGCCGTCTCACCAGACTATGAGAGTGAAGAAATAGCGAGTGCACCTGTGTATTGCGCACACACTTGTGCACTATAATATTTCCTGCGTACCTGGCTGATGTCTGAAATTGGCCGCCGTGGTTGAAATCGTTTTGGAAGGGATTTATTTATTCATATTACGCTGGTATAAAAAAAATCTGAATAACATTTTAACCATCAAAAAGATTCAAGTTGTCAACACGTCCAATTGTAACAGATGTGCGTTGTGTCCGCGAAAATTAATCCCGACACTTGTACGGGATTCCCTCTGGATCACTTGTCACCAGAAACCACTCATGCGCAATGTCTGTTAATACAGCAGTGATGAAAAGCGCTTTATCGCTTAAATTTTAAATGTTATATCCAGCGGATTAAATCTATACTAATATTATAAAGCTGAAGAGTTTCTTTGTTTGAACGCGCTAATCTCAGGAACTACTGAACTGATTTTGAAAATTCTTTCACTAATAGGAAGCTACTTTACTCCTGAGTGCTATAGGCTACTTTTTATCCCGGGAAAGTATTTTCATCCCGGAAAAACTCTTTCACGCTGGCGGAGCCGCGAGCACTACTAGTATAGTTATAAGACTATTTAGGGTTTAGATAAGATCTATTGGATTCAGACTGGTTGGAACAGGTCAGTCTGGAAATTAATTTCAGAAGCTTTAAATAGGGACGTAACTGAAAACATAAGAATAATCATCAAATATATTAATATTTTGGTAGAGCCTCTCAAGTTTTTACATCCAGTGGTTGAAACTTTGAGTGGTTGAACTTGGTAAATGAGGTCAAGCCCAAAAAATCTTATCATCATATTATCATCTTTCAAAACTAAGAACCTGGCTTCAACAAAAATACACATTCAAGCGCTTAAAGCGAACACAAAGCTACCTAACCAAAATAGTTTAGCAATGAACGATTTTCTCGCTTCAAATAATTTCTACAATGGAAATATGTGACGCACACTTGTGGCAAGTGTAAAAATTAGTGTGATTGAATGGGGTGATTTTTTTTGGATCACATTGTAATAGCCAATCGCGTTGTGTCCTTTAATAGTTAATTCTGTATTTGGTGGAGTAATTTGACATATTATGCTCCATCTATCGTATTTGTAAAGGATGATATTATATGACTCATTACCATCATTAATTTTTTACGGATACGGAAAAAGCAAAACAAATTAAATTTATGAAACTTAAAGCACTATTAATGAAATGTAGCATTTGACAATACATGATGTTTTTGCTATGTCGGAATGCTACGTTGTAAATTGTGATTATAAATAAAATATTAACATCTTTTTTTACAAATCGCCAAACCCAATGACCCGAATCGACACGCATTACACGAATATCATCGTAAAATCAAATGTAAATGAACGCGTTTACGACCATTTTCTTACGAATCAATCTTCGGAATCGCAGCTTATGACTAATTAAGTTAGGAATTTGATCTCTGACTTAAGTTAAATGATGTAGCGTTTGCTTTTAGGAAAAATTATAGTATATTATGTTAAGATTTTTATATCGTAACGATTTGCCTCGTCCTGACGGAAATCTATTTTTGTGCTTAGAGTCAGTGAACGTGATTTTTAAAGTTTCTTCAACTAAAAGGTACTAACGCAGTTCATAAGTAACCCTTTGCCTCATCGTCTGTTTGTATGAGGTTTTAAAAGGTCTCTGCTTTAAGATGATGGACTCTAAATCATTCAGCCACATGCGTGTAAAATTATGCACTAATCGTACATTACATTGGGATATTGTATCCCAATGATGTCAAGTAGCATCTGCCGCCCATGGACTTATGCAATGCCAGAGGCACAGCCAAGCCGTTGCCCGGAAGGTAAGCACTCTTTTTAAATCTCGTTTAAAAAGGACAATTCATAGCGCTCACGAAACACCGATGCAGGTAGTTCATTCTAGTTTGCACGTGCGCGGTAAAAAACAGGTAAGAAAACTTAAATGTTACGTTACGAATAGTGAATGCAAGAAAACATTGGATATTATCGCTACTCGTTTATAAGTTATAACATACACCACAATTTCCATACATGCAGTTGAAAGACGACCGCATCGCAAAGTTAACTGGAAGTGATCTCGGATCTCGAGTTATGAGTCAACTGGGCGAAGCACAACGCTTGACGGCCAAAGACTAAGATTAAGAATTTTAACGGAGCAAGAAAACCAAAACAATGGTTCACAGTGCACTGGCACTGTGAACCATTGTTTTGGTTTTCTTCTTCTTTTTCTTCATCCAACAATAATAACTGTATTATTGTTGGATGTCGATAGCCTAACATCAAACACTAAAGAGTACCATCAAAGAGATTTTAGTATGCCAAATGCCAATAGTGTTATATCTACGAAAGTTATTTGTAAGTTTGTATGTACGCTTTGTATATTTGTCTGCAGTTTTATAAGTTTGTATTAATGGAAAGCTGGATTTTCCTGAGTTCTATAGCGAATATTTTAACGTAGGCGCTGCAGCGAGCAAACTCACCAGTTTTCGCTCTTGGAATCTTGCAATACGAAGGGAAAATGCACCAATAAATGAACGTCTATGCATTCGACAAGCTTCGAATTTTAAATATCTTACCTATCTGCAGCGTCTTCTCTACTCTACTCTTCGTAAAGCAGTGAAGTTATAATTGAATCTCTGTTAAGTGCACCCCGGTGACTGTTAAATCTCGTCGCTTGATTTTAAGATTCCGCTCCTTTGTCCGGCAACATTGTTACTATAATATTTAATGCTATGTTAGACTAACAGGTAAGTTGTAGTAACTCACCGCATACATTTTTTGTGAAGAATAGGCAGTGTTACAATTTATGCAACCTATTTCGCCGAGCTTATCGCCATGTTAGAAAGGAAATTCGTGACAAATTTTTGATTTGGTTTGACATGTTTTTTTATTACCCGTTCTAGGTTTAAGCGTATTAAGAACTTTTTGAGATATTTAGTGTATTTTATTGTTATTGCTTTTTAATGACGAGACGAGCATGCCGTTCGCCTGATGGTAAGTGATACGACCGCCTATAAACAGTAGCTGAAATCCTCCTAGCCGGTTTTTCGGCCACGGCGGCCAATCTCAACGGAGATCAGCCAGGTACGCAGGAGATATTATAGTGCACAAGTGTGTGCGCAATACACAGGTGCACTCGCTATTCCTTCACTCTCATAGTCCGATGAGACGGCAATCCGACATGACCGGAGAGAGGTCAGGCGCAGGACCGACGGCTTTATGTGCTTTCCGAGGCACGGGGGCATCACACCGCCAACTTCCTGACTCCGAGCTGCGACTGAGTAATTTTTAAGATGGAAAAACCCAGTCACAATGTTTTTGGCCCGACCCGGGATTCGAACCCAGGACCTCGGCGCGCAAATCGTACTCGTAACGCGTACGCAATACAACTACGCCACCGAGGCAGTCAAAAAACAGAAAACAGTAGCTACACCGTATTGAACTCTTGATTACAAAGTACTGCGTGGCACTACACTGCACTTGTCGCCCTAAGACATAAGACGTAGAGTCCCATAATGCCCAGTAATCACGCTGTCAGTAATATCCTTCAAATCGAAAACAAAATATACTACGGTAGTACCTACACAGACAACTCCTCGCGTTCGAGAGACCTACCATCAGAAGGTAAATATTTTTTATTGTTCTATCAACTTCAAATTATTAGAAACTACAAAATCTAAACAAAGTTTTGTACATAGCACACTATGGCTCAATCCTACTAATATTATAAAGGCGAAAGTTTGTAAGAATGTATGGATGTTTGGATGTTTGGATGTATGGATGTAAGGATGTTTGTTCCTCTTTCACGCAAAAACTACTGAACGGATTTCGATGAAATTTGGCACACGGGTAGATCATGTCCTGGATTAACACATAGGCTACTTTTTATCCCGGGAAAATATAAACCGGGACTTTTATCCCGGAAAAACTTTTTAATGCGGGCGGAGCCGCGGGCAAAAGCTAGTTTCAAATAACCCTGTGAACAGCAACACGAAGGACTAAACTCCACATACAACTTTAGCAATACATCATCCAAGTAGATCAAGTTAATTCGGCCATCCGGAACTAGATGCCCTCACGTTGAGGATTTGCATACACAATTGCTAAATCTGATGTGAATGATTTATGTTACGCCGTATTGCTTCGATAAGACGATTGCTAATGTGTTGGGATTGATGACATGCTTAGTCAGTATCCCTTCGTGGGATCAGGTGTCTTCAGTGCCGGTGGTAGGATATACTTCGGAGATATTCACTTAACTGGTGGTAGGACTCTCATATGTAAGAGTCCGTCTGGGTGGGTACCACCGCAAAGTCTATTTCTACCGCCAAGCAGTAGTGTGCATGCACTGTTGTGTTTCGGTTTGAAGGCGTTGTAGCCAGTGTAACTACAGGACATAATAAGACTTAACATCTTATGTCTCAAGTTAACGAGAGCAGTGGAATGCCACACAGAACTTGGTAACTCAAGGCTCATTTTTCATATTTTACCAAGCAGGTGCGATTATTTGGAAATGTAGAAAAGAAACACCAGATAACTCTTATTGTTACGTTAGTTTTAAGTTGTATGTCGCTGACAGACGACGTGCACTGCTCAAGCGACTTATTTAGAACCTTAACGTGGTCGAGCATACACTTTTTAACTGTACATAAGGTGTCAGAACCCGCCATAGTAACCACGCAAGTGTGTCGCGTTCCGGGATCAGCTTGTGTATATCCGGTACAAACAAGCCGGCATAATTGTCTCGACTGACGAGGGATAGTCATCGCTCGTCAGCCGACACTATCTGGACCTCTCTCTGCTTACCATCAAGTGCAATGGGGTCACTTTGTAGAGCCTGTATACCTTTGATTAATTATATACCTAGATATGCACTGAACGTTTCAAACGCGTCATAAAAAATAGAGGTGAATTGTTCCCCACTAAATGAGTTCGAATGAATTAATTGTTGTTTTTCATGGAAATAATTTTCTCCCCGTTTTAAAAGAAACCATGTAGTAACTGGTATCATTATGCGCGCACACAAGGATATGCTGAATGTTGCAGCGATAGTGTATGACACAGCTGTCACGCATACTAGTTTAAGAAAAGTTGTCTTGTTTGTTTTAGTTTCATTGCAGCGCGTCACTCTATCTAGGTATATAATTAATCAAAGCCGTACCAATATGTGATTAAAAACTTCTAAAGCTATACTAAGGACATTATTACAAAATAGAAACTATGGATGGGATAGTTAGTAGGTGTTTTTTTATTGCCTTAGTAGGCAGAAGAGCAAGCGGTGGCCCTGATGTTGAACAGCATTTGCAACCCATGGACTTAAGCAATGCCAAATGCACAGCCGAGCTGTTCCCTATCGGGAGGTGAGCACTCTTTGCCTTCTTTAACGTTGTTTAAAGAAGGACAAGTTATAGCGCTCGGGAAACATCGATGCAGGAAGTTCATTCCAAAGTTTGCACGTGCGCGGTATTTAGTAGGTAAGATTTACACTGAAAACTGAATGTTACGTCACGAATAGGGAATGGAAGATCTACACACCCTCTAACCTTCTTAGTATGTGTTTCGTAACCGTAGTTTCATTTTGATATAATATTTCGTAAGCATTGTCTATCCACAGATTCGCGTGATATTATCATTAAGTAAAACCATGAACAGAATCAGAACAATGAATAATTTGTTATGGAGTAAGTTTTTTTTTTGTTTAAATGAATATTACTTTATTATTTACTTAAATATGTGAATGTTCCAGACATTGTAATAAGACTATTTTAGGGATTTTACGTGGTTTTAAGACTGCAAAATCTTCGAAACGTCAGGCGAAAACATATATTTAACAACCGCGATAAAATGCTTAAAATAGACTTATTTCAACGAAGACCAAAAGTTTGAGGAATAAAACTAAAAAGAAACGAAAATTACATTTAATTTTACGAGAAATATTTCCATTGTAATTATATTTTTGACCAATAGGAATAGTAACCACCACCCAATCCATTACTTATTCAAACAAAACAGTCTCCTATATTGATAAAACGATGTAATCGTAAACTTGCCAAATAAATCATGGAGTTAAACCGAATAAATCACTCGGATTATGTCAATAAAAATAATGCGCAGTGTTTTGTGAATAGAGTACGTTTCTTATCACGTTTTGCTGTGGTCAGTGATTTGTTGGTTTCCTGCATGTTTTGTTCTTTCTTAAATATGTTTTTAGATTGTGGCAAAGGAACTGTTTTTTTAGAATTCAAGTTTTAGTTTGTATAGACGAATTTGCGCGTTATTTGTATGACAGGAGGTGTTTGCTGTTTGTATGAGTGCTGGGCCTCAAAATCTAACCAGGTTCAAACTTTGTGGATATTAAAGGGGCAAAGATATGGGGATCTTGGAGATCTTGTATCCATAAAAAAAAAATTAATACCCTACTATTTATATATTTTTTTAAACATTCATTTTAAGCGTAATTTTTAAGCAAAATAAAATTACGTAAATCTCAAAATTGGAGGACCTTAAATTTATTATTCGGTTTATTGCAAAGGCCTGTTTTTTGGGAGTACTATCCGAATATATATAAAGTATCTTGGTTAGAACTTTAAGCCCCTATTTGGACATGTCGTTTCATTTTTTTCTTTCTAACATTGATGCAAATAGCTGTTTCTTAGTAAATTATGTGTCTTGAACCCGAAAATTTTAATAAAATTATTGTATCACATGTCGCTTTAATGTTTACAGTGTTTCTTTTTTACTGACACACATTAAATGGCATAAGCAATAAAAAAAATCTTAATATAATAAATACCTGTTTTTTATACTATCACCAGACCAATTTATTATTATTAGCATAAAGAATGATGAGTAAGAGTGATAAATAACTTTTTACCTCGAAAAATGCTCGTTTCACTAGGCCCTTAATCCCCTTCAAACTTTATATCATAACATTGTTTATCATACGTCTTTACAGTTCATCTAAATCATAATACACTGAGCAAAACTAACAAGACAACATTGCGACAAATTCTTTACGAAATATATTCTTATAAGAACTTCTAGCGAAGAATTCCCTCGTGACGTGAGGTTCTGTACAAAGGTATTTCAATTGGATACATTTGTCTCTCACCTAAGATGGACGTATGGCTTTAATTAAAGTACATATCTTACTGTAGGGATAAATGTTAGCGGAGAATATTCTGGTTGTTTTCGAGACATACCTACTACCTTTCCTTACACACACACACACACACACGCACACTCTCACGCCTATTATCCTCGAAGGGGTAGGCAGAGGCGTAACTAGTGCACCCACTTTTTGCCGTGCGTATTCCGTCCCATGATGTTACAGTGGGCAAGCCTATCGCCATATCGGGTACAAATTCTAGACTCCGGGCTGATACTAAATAGAAAAACCCAATATCACTTTGCCTGACCCGGAGATCGAACCCGAGACCTCAGCTTTGCAGTCGTACCGTACAACTACGCCACCGAGGCACCTTTCCGTCCTAATCGGTCATTTGAGATTTAAAAAAAACTACATAACGAAAAGACTTCACTATGTATGCCTTCGTCAAAATATTGACAAGTCTTAGGCATCAATTACTACGAGATACATTCCAAAATTTCAGTTTCATAACATGAAACATATACTACATAAACAGACAGTGAATTCATTTAAAAATTAAAGAGAATTTAAAATTATAGATACTACTCCTAAAATTACAAATCTTTCGAGTCCATGGATCCATATTGAAATCATTTATTTCCATTACTTTAAAATTCTAGAATCTTCAAGCCAACAAATCTACATAACTCAAAATTCTTAACTGGATTACTCACACACTTAATAACACACCATAGATGCCAAATTAACCCTAGCAGTTAATGAGGGTCTCTCCTACGCAGAGGACGATTAGGCATTCTCCGAACAAATAAACTGCATAAAAGAAAGTAATGCAGGAACAAATGCATGCACTAACCACGGCCCGTTATGTGACTCATCGTAGTGATGGGAAAAAGTCGATAAAAATTTATTTGCATATTCATTTTTATTATTTTTATTACCACTTCCGTTATTTTGAATGGTATCAATAGAAATATTATCAGAGGTTAAAGTCAGGAAGAAACAACCTAAAGTGAATTTTGAATTTTGGTATTACGGAGTCAAAATATTATATTGAATACTGAATTATCGTTATATTTCTTGCACTAATAGTATTGAATACTTCGCGTTTACCCATATTTAGATGACCTGCTTCGGAAGACCATTCGTAATTGACTGAATGTTGATATCTATCTGTATACCTATTCTGTTCTATTTCTATTGATTTTCCCCAAGCTGTATGAAAATAATCAGGTCCAGATTGACTTATTCAGTTTTCAGCGGATTTAATATTATGCTATAAAATATATTGGAAGTAATGGCTTTTATAAAGACTGGGGTAGTGTTTAAATTATACTCCAGTTCAGCTATTTTAGGTTCCTACTAACGAGTTAATAGAATTTCTGAATTTATTATACAAAAAAACATTAACGATGATATTGCTATTAAATGTAAATTCTGATGAATTAAATATAATTTTCTGAAGGACGACTTGATAAATATCTCAGGACACGCTGGATGCAGGTCGCTTTCAACAGATCAGTCTGGAAGTCTTTAGGAGAGGCATGTTCAGCAGTGGGATTCATGTGGCTGACAATTATGAAAAAAAATATTTTCAGCTGTAAATTACTACTATTTATTTTTAATAACTTGTCAACCCCTGTGTCTGCAGACTGAAGAAAAGTGGCGAATTTTCCCAAGGGGTTGACAAGTGGTCAACTTAGGGTGACATAAGGCGTGACGTAATTAGTGTTTTTTGAAAAATTGCATGTTTGTGTTGTGCAGTCTGTCATTACTTTCATTGTAGTCCAATTGTGCTGAAATTCTAGGGTAAAGTGTATCGTTATCCAATTAGAAAAATACAATTTACTTATTAGAGTAGAGAATGTTAATGGAGAAGGCAATTTATAGTTGTCCCTGCTTTCAAAAATATTGTGTTTTTATTTTAAACAATTTCACTGGTTATGTCATTAAAAATATTGTAGATTTGTTTTATTTCTTCTCTATTCTGTAACTTCTTTTTTTAAATTTTCCAAAACTATTATAAAGAATATAATATGGTTCGAGTACCTCTTTAAAACCATAGTATGATTGTATTTCATTAATTTTATTCTTTATATATTGAATACCTTATATTCAATGCATCAATCATCAAAGACTCAGTTATTTCACACAATATTTAAAATAAAAAACAGTTTATAATTTGTAATCAAAATATGCTATTAAAAAAATCCCAAGCATATAATTCGATCATGATATTAATCGATATTAATATAATTAGCTCTGAGCATAATATAATTCGATTAAGAGATTAATCGATAGTAATTAAATTAGCTCTGGGACTATACTTATAATTCGCATTTTGAAAAATACAATTCTTATTTACATAATGTGATATAATATTATTGTATCTATTATAATGTTTATCGATAGGTGTCTGTGTGCGACGAGCGTCGGTAAAGGGTGACCGCCGTCTCCGCGGTGACGGGGGGCGTTGCTACGAACTAGGGTTGCCACTAATTTGGAAAAAATAATTTTAAATATTTATATTTAAAGAGCCTTAGTGAAATAATGAAATGTGGTAATCGACAAATAAAATAGAAAACGATAGTAATTAGATATTTTTAGTTGTATATTAGCCTTGTAGGTACTATATTTTTACTGGCTGGTGGGTAGGGGCTCCTTTACTGATTTTATATATTCCTACTATGTCTTTTATAGCGGAAAACTACACGAAAAAACAGTCCTGTAGTAAATTTGACGTTCATAAGTGGGTGGGCTCGTCGAGGATGGCACATCAAGCGCAGAAAAAAGCTAGTACTTACCTATGAAGTGGTAATTTAATTGACGATAATTGTCGAAAGCAATTGACCCATTGAGCTACATTGCTATCAAGTTTTTTTTGGCATGCTTTTACGGTCTGTACCTTGACGTGAGTTGGCTGTTCTGACCACACCGGACTTTCGGGCGAACGCTTTAGGCGCTCCAACCCTTTACATTTAAGCGACCACGCTGAGGGCACCCCTAAGTCAGGTATGAGGCTCGACTCAGGGCGGTGGTTGAAAGATGATTGAGATTTGAGACATCAGCGATTAGGGGATTTTAGCGGTTTAATACACCAATGTATCCGTTGCTTTAATCGGCATGCAGGCAGCAGTATCAAGCCTCAAACCTTTTCGTTAAATGGAGACATAACTTTTTTGAAACACTTAAACACAGAGATAAAACTAATTATAATTACTTTCTTTACACAAAAATAATACGATGTAATAATTTGTAAGTATGAATGTGACATCCCTAGCAAGAAGGGTGCCGGGAACACTAGCTGGGGTGGCTATTGTCCACGCTTACTGCGATATATCAACGAACATCATGTCATTCCGACGCGTATACTTGGAATCATTTCTGCATTACCAAATATGCTTGTGACTTTAGGGCATATTCTGAGGGTTACACCAATTTATACTAGAGATTGAATGAGATGAAGAGTTTGTAAGTTTGTAGGTAATCATCGGAGAAATTGATTTGATAGTGACAACTGATTTTTATTCGGATTATCTCTAGTCATATTTTAGGAGAAAGGGTTTTTTACACGGAAGCGGAATCACGAGTAAAATTATTTTACAATAAACAGCAAAATGCTAGATTTCTAAAATAAAATTCCTGAACTAATAATAATGAATGGTAATAACTTCAGCTGGAAAATGAGTTCCCAGCGGTATAGTCACAAACAAATTTCAAAAAACACACTCACGCTTTTTATACCCGAAGGGGTAGGCAAAGGCGCAACTTAGTGCACCTACTTTTCGCCGTGCGTATTGCGTCCTACAATGTGATAAGGAGCGAGCCTATCTCCATATTGGACATATCTCCAAATTCCGAATTCCGGGCTGATACTGAATAGAAAGACCCAATATCACTGCCCGACCTGGGGATCGAACTCGAGACCTCAGCATTGCAGTCGTACCATAATACTATAAACTAAACTACAGTACTAACTAAATTATGCCACTGAGGCATACGGACGGCAAAAAATGGGTGAAAGTGTTGCACTTCTGCCTACCCCTTCGAGGATTAAAAGCCTGAGTGTGCACCGTGCGTGTACATTGCATAAAAAAATACATGTGTAACGATAATTAATAAGGCCCTACATAACCAAAATCCAACACTAAATTAACACCAACAGAGGTCACCGAACCCTCCAACGTACCCTAAATTGAACTTTGACATCATGTGAATATTATCTGATCGTGTATCGGATAATTTCAAATTCCACCTAATTTATTTGGGAAAGATCAACACAGGTGTTTTGAGATATTTTGAGTAGATAAAATATTGCTTTACGATTTAAAGGGCCTGTGGGTTTGATTCCTGGTTTAAATACTTGGCTGATATAATTTGTAGGCTATTAAAATGGATTATTAATGAACTTATCAAAACTAAATTTGATTTATCTGAATATCTCTTTGTTTTTAGTTCTATGACTATGCCCAAACAGTATCTATATATTTACTAACTTTCAATGGAGTCAATAGGTTTGGAACTCTCGAGTAAATCATTTATCATTTCATTACACATTATTATACTTCTCCTTTTTTATCCAGCTTCTCCCATAACATATTCTTAAGTATTAAAAAGCCTTGGATGACACAAAATTGTCCTCGTTAGTCCATCAAAATATGTAGCGTTTAGTACCTATGTTTTTTTTCTGGCTTCTATCTTAGTTGTCCTGTTTCCTTTAAACTCAGACACAACTGTGCTTGAACACTGATGCTCAGCGACAGATAACGACAAAGCGATACTAATTAAACGAACTCTTTCAAATTTACCTAGTAAATTATCACTTGTAGTCGAACTACAAATATTTCTCATGTTCCCAAACCCTTAAATTCAAAATAATTACTTTGTAACAATCAAAAAACATATTTTAAAAGCGATTAAGTGCAACAATACGATATAACTCTTTTTTCACAAAACTAACACATAATTTAAATGATGCAAATTAAAAAAACTTGTCTGCTGACCCTTTTTCTAACTTAGGGTACATAGACATATGTAATCCGCATTATATATGGTCAATTATGTCGCGCAAACGGATTTTATGATATAGGACCATTAGAAGAACAATTTCTTTGAATGGACAGTTGGATTTAGTTGTCTTGTTTTAGTTCAGTGGAGTCGCCTTCGTGATATTTGAACTAGACATTTTGTTAAGTTAGAAAATAATTGATCAGTGAATCATCTATGGAAAAACAAATGAAACTGAATTCTATAGTTAATATTACATAATTCAAGACCAATACATACATATACACTCACGCCTTTTATCCCCGAAGGGGTAGGCAGAGGCGCAACTAGTGCACCCACTTTTCGCCATTATTCCGTCCCATGGTGTGATAGGGGGCGAGCCTATCGCCATATCGGGCACAAATTCCAGACTCCGAGCTGATACTGAATAGAAAAACTCAATATCACTTTGCCCGACCCGGGGATCGAACCCGAGACCTCAGCATTGCAGTCGTACCGTAATACAACTACGCCACCGAGGCAGTCAAGACCAATCTTTTTAAATATGCCTTTGGGAAGCTAAATTATGAAATCACTGTGTTGATTCATGTTTAATATTTTGACAATATACTTACTTATTAAATTAGTATACTTACTTATTAAATTAGTAACAAAAAATGTCTCTATTAAATTTCAAAATAAAAGATTACACGCTAAAAAAACAACTCCACACCATTCAAACCAGAATTTCACGTCACAAATTGTCGCTTACATTGTCACAAAGATGACACGTAACCGAAAAGAGACCGTGTCATATTAATAGGACTTGCTTGAGCACCATAAATTGTCTAGTTTATGACCTAGAATTAATGCTTTGGCTCATTACGGTCCTTTCTTCCGAAGGGTGTTTGTTTATGGGTCAAGAAATAGGGTTGAAGGGTGCCCGGTTTTTTTGGACTTTGGAAAGTACAATGGATGTTACAATTAGTTTTGAAAGGGTTATGATATGTGCGAAGTCTTGTAAAGGTATTAAAGATTTTTATAGCACAAGACGGAGTTGATGATGGACTATCCAAAATGGATAATTTTCTTAAAGCTATTTATGTAATTGGACGCTTTCATCATAATGGTCACAGGGAAAGAGTAAGAGAAAACAATATCTGTTTAAACATTTGTAATTATCTGCCTATTTCGGCCATTAGACGGAAAATAATAAATATCTCACAAACATCCAAACAATCTTATCAATTCAACTAACAACTAAAGTATAAACGAAACAATCAAACAAAAGAGTATTATCAGTAAGTCCAATCATAACCAAACCAGTTTCGAACAAAACTGTGCACAGAAAAGAAACATGGTTATTAACTTGTTTAATAAACATTGCAACATAGTTGATTATTGCCCAAAACCTGTTTTTAGACCATTAAGTGATCGCCTTACTCCCCTATCTAAATGAAAGGTAACAAAAGACAGAAGTACATTTTAATATCCCTGTCTTGTGTGCTTTGAATTCATACTTTAAATGGCCGATAAAAATCTATTCATCACGCAAATGTTATTAATTGAGCAAATTTTAAGTTAGGTTTACGAGTGAGAAATTTTGCAATTTGTTTTGATTACCAGTTTTGGATGTGAAAAAAAGATATAAAATAAGCAGGTTGAAGAAAAGTAAATCAAAATGTATGGTTTTATGTTTGTGGGAAATAAGTTAATTTGTAAAAAAAAAAATACCTTTCTACAGTACGGTTTTTTAAAGTAGAGACTATTGATATTTAACGAGAAGAGTTAGACTACTTGCCATTTATCATCACAAAATCAAGCATCATTGAAAAATTTGAATTTAATTAAAATTTTCTCTATCAAAAGGCTAATTTTATACATCGCATAATGTATTTATTTCGACAAATAACTGCCATCTGGAAATGATTGCGAACACAAATAAAATAAAGTTCTCACTTGCTAATGATATTTTTCGCACTTCGTCAAATAAACTCTTTAAATGTTGTCAAATTTTGAACTGTTTAGTTAAATGACTTAGCTATAAGAAAAAAATTATATTATGAAGTCATGCGTGACTTAATAAATGAGGTCCAATGTATTAAAACTTAAATTTTCTACAACATCAACAACATTTCACACAATCCCAACATCTATACAATCGCGTCACATTTCAAACCGTCACCAATTTATCAGGAGCATTCAAATCCTCCCTTCGACCCTGTTTAGATATAGAACAATAAACCATCATTAAACTAAAATGGCCAAATAATGACCTACAAAATTCAAAAGGACCCCAAGACCCTCAAGATGTTCCGTATTATTAATTATGTGTGACAAAATTGAATGACACAATGCTCTATTTGATATTAATGACGTTTGGAGTGATGGAGATGTTGGTGACAATGTGAGACGGTGTGATGCCGACGGTCAATTCATAGTAAAATTTTATTAACATGAACATTAAGTGATTTTTAATGAATCAGAAGACGTGCGTCTGCTAGGAAGATATTTGAAAAACAGTAGAATGAAATAAAACACACACACTCACGCCTTTTATCCCCGAAGGGGTGGGCAGAGGCGCAACTAGTGCACCCATTTTTCGCAGTGCGCGTTCCGTCCCATGATGTGATAGGGGGGCGAGCCTCTCTCCATATCGGGCACAAATTCCAGACATCGTGCTGATACTAAGTACAAAAACCCAATATCACTTTGCCCGACCCTGGATCGAACCCAAGACTTCTGCACTGCAGCCGTATCGTAATACAGCAACGCCACAGAGGCAATTTTGAACAATAGTAGAATGAAATAATTATGAAGTTAAATAAAGGCATTGTACTACGCTCAGCAGTTAGCACTCTTGAAACATTAAATGGTTTCATTATCTTATTAAAGTGGCTACAGTTTACTTTAAACTATGATAATACAAATGTTAGTAACAGAAAATGGTTGCTATTCACCACGCCTACCCGACTCTTATATACTAGAAACCGATCAACTAGTAAAATTGTTATAGTTGGTAATAATTATACATACATATACATATACACTCACGCCTATTATCCCCGAAGGGGTAGGCAGAGGCGCAACTAGTGCACCCACTTTTCGCCGACATTCCGTCCCATGATGTGATAGGGGGCGAGCATATCGCCATATCGGGCACAAATTCCAGACTCCGGACTGATACTGAAAAACTCAATATCACTTTGCCCGACCCGGGGATCGAACCCGAGACCTCAGCTTTGCAGTCGTACTGTAATACAACTACGCCACCGAGGCAGTAGTAATAATTGTAATAAACCATTATCAATGGGTATTCATAACAATATTTTAATTTGAAGTGCTAAGTGGAATTGCAATTTTTTGTTAATCGTGACTGTATGATGTCAACCGAATGCTACCGCTGCGATTATATTATTAGTGACAAACATGTGAACGTTTTTAAGTTTTAATGTATAAGCCGATATTTTTACTAAAGTGTGTGACCAGCGTTATATTAATAAAGACGTGGCAATTCAATACAAACTTCCATAAAGCCGTAACCACACGAAGGTACAAAACAATCCAAACGTTTAACCCATGATTGACACACAATTGTGAGTCATCTGTTTACGACATTAATCCATGGTCCAAGACCCGAGGCCCACAAAAGGACCAGCTTCATATTCAAAATATGTATTCTATCTAGACAATGACATTCTGAAGATTCCGATCTTTGAAAAAACGAACAAAGACACGTTGGTCTTTTTGTTTGTCAATTTTATGTGGATCATTAAATACGATAAGATCTGTAATTATTTTTTGTTGATGGGGTGACACGGTTTCTCATGAGTGTCCTTTTGTTCGATTTGATGGGTTCAAGTGTTTATTGCTTTTGTAAGTGCTGTTAATTCGCGAACACTTCTTATAGATAATTAAGTGTAATGTGATTTTTTTATATTTCATCCATCACGCTGGTGTAAGAGTAACGTTTCAAGCTTTGAAAATCATGAGAAATTATATAAGTTAATGCCTAGCCGTTGGATATTTGAATATGCTTGTAAAAAACAATCGATGAGGTTCTTAGCGTATTTCTTTGAACATATACTTTAATGTATATTTAACATTATATTTATCTTTATCTTAATTTATACACTTAAATAAGTGTAAAAATTTTATCGACTTTATAAGACTGTGACTCCGGAATTAAATAATTCAGGAGTCACAGTCTTCACCATTGAAACCATATTTACCTTGTAGTTGTCCAAACACACAAAATACCTTAAAACCAGTCTAAGATTAAAGGATCAGCATAAAACCGCATTCTCATTTTCCAAGACTCATATCCACAAAACGTACTCTAATGTCAGTAATTTCTGAAGCCAACAAAGCGTACCGGACAATACGGTATTCGCATACTCTACGTTACATGAAACTATTTGTTTCATCCCCAAGGAAGCGCAATAAGGTCCTGAAAAGAATATTATTTACGAGCCAAAGAAGAAGGTAATATTGTCATAGATTAAGAGATGCAGATGGGCGACTTCGTTTAGATCGCAAATATTTTTTGGATTTAGTAAAAATACAATTTACTTATTGTTAATCAAGTTTTAAAAATAGGCAAGGAAGAAAAAATCTAAAGAAATACAAAAAAAAATATCTGTAGTGTTAATACAATAAATTTTATGGTATTTTATTTATGAGAAATGTTATTTTTGATATTTTTAATGAAATTTTTAGTGGTCGATTTGTATTTTCAATTAATTATAAAAATAATTTGTTTTGTATTTTTTTATTATTAATTATTTATTCTTTGTAATACATTTTTTTGTAGTTAGACTAATTTGCATGATGTGTCTTCTTAGAATTAAAGATGCACAAGGTTTGTATATTTTAGTTACGTGTACCTAATGAACCATTTATATATTATGTGTAATCTTTTTTGGAGATCTTGAATAAAATAAATAAATAAATACAAAAATGTGCAGCAGCAATCGGTCGCAATCCACCTAATTAATTAATTAATTAATAGATCTGCGTATATAAATGTAAAATGTGCTTGCAATTTATTGATTACAGTACTTAAATATCTATAACAATACAATAATTGAACTGTGTATCATGTTTTAATTTCGTTTTTGAGGAGAATAACAAAGCATCGGCTTTCATTACGTTACATCTCAGGGATTTTTTATATTTGTACTGATTTGGTTATAGGAACTTTCATCTTCGCTTATAAAATATCCAATCTGCAGTCTATGATCTCTGAAAAATCCAGGGTGAGTGTAAAAATCTCTACGCTGTGTTGTCGCAATAAATTCTGCTCGTGCAAAAGATCGCTAATGGTATTTGATATTTCTTGTTTGGGATATGTTTTTAGAGCCAAAAACGGAGCTGTGAGATGGTAAGAAATGCCTTTTGTAATAAATATATGATTTAGTGTTGAGACAGATTGGTTTTAGGGAATATTATTGCTTAGCTTTTTATTAATTCTGTTTATAGTTCTTCCATTGAAATATTAGACTATTCATTGTTCATAAGTACTACATACATACATAGTATCACGCCTCCATCCCATAGGGGTAGGCAGAGACTATGGATTGCCACTTTACTCGATTCTGGCACACTACTTTCGCTTCCGCTACCTTCATTCATAGGTACTATCATGTAATTAATTGGCGTGTTGAGGTTTTTTATACGAGATGATATAAATCTCTGACTTATAAATGGCCCTAAAACCACAGGACATAAATCAGCGTAGGCTGGTGGGTATAAAACAATTTTTTGTACACAAGTTCGTAATAAAATGCAGTTGACCAATTAGATAGATTTTTTTAAAATTATCTATTAAAAGAAGATTCCATAGGTAGAATTTTAGGTAGATTTGATTACTTAACATATATAATTTACTAGATTTAGCCCGCGGCTCCGCCCGCGTTAAAAAGTTTTTCCGGGATAAAAGTCCCGTTTTATGTTTTCCCGGAATAAAAAGTAGCCTATATGTTAATCCACGACATGATGTACCCGTGTGCCAAATTTCATCGAAATCCGTTCAGTAGTTTTTGCGTGAAAGAGTAACAAACATCCATACATCCAAACATCCATACATTCTTACAAACTTTCGCCTTTATAATATTAGTAGGATTAATAGGATTCGAAATGTATGACGTCATAATATCAGGCTATATTTTGACTAAACCAACCAAATTAATCACGTGATGGCGTACCAAACTTGCCCAAAATCCACGTATCCTATTCCTGTAATTGACATAATGCAAATCAGATCAGCAAAATTAAATAACACCTAGCTGATTAAAACTAGAGTGCCGTTAGCTATAAAATCTGATGTCGCAGTTAATGCGCAAAACCACACATTTGGACACATATCCGCGTCGCGATGCGGCGCCGCGCCGGCGAAAAATTAAATTAACACGGCTGTACACGGCGCTCGGCGTGAGATGTAGAGCGGTGGGATGCGGCTTAGAATTATGGGATTAACAGTCGTTTTCAAGAAACTATTACAGTTTCAATTTTTGAATCGATTCCAAGAATAAACCAATTTAATTGGGCAATTTATAAGAATTAAAAAAAACAGTCTCGATGTCTTTATTTTCGCTAAGGATTGAAAAAAAAACCAGTGGGATCGTTTGTGGAAAATGGCGGTTATTTAATTATGATAGAAATAGCTGTGTAACGCGACATCAATTCTAATTATTGGTCCCATGATGTGATAGGGGGCGAGCCTATCGCCATATCGGGCACAAATTCCAGACTCCGAGCTGATACTGAATAGAAAAACTCAATATCACTTTACCCGACCCGGGGATCGAACCCGAAACCTCAGCTTTGCAGTCGTACTGTAATACAACTACGCCACCGAGGCAGTCAATAAATAAAAATAAAAAGAAATAATCACATTATAATATTATATTTTACAAAACAAGGACTAGAAAGTACTAAAAGTAAAGTCAGCTTTACTTAGATTTTACGAACTAAAACTATTGCTATATACAACATTTCTAGTAACAAGTTGTATTTTGTCATGCAATTTGGCGACTTTTTGCAAAAACAAGTATTCTGTGTACCATTTCTAGAGTGTTTATTGTCTCTGGTCACTGCAATAAACCGTGTGCGTGTCCATAAACAAAGTTAACAGGTTCGACGCACTGGCCGAGTGCGCTGACGTTTCATTATTACCGGTAAAGTTGTAATGTGCTACAATCACTACACTTTTAACAAAATGTTTATGATTTTACTAATAAGTAGAATCTGCAGGCAAAATATATCTTTTAATTTTATGCGGATACAACAACGTGACTCTACTAGACCCGATGGTAAGTAGAGTAGGTTCCGGAGAGATTGTCAACTTACGAAATAATTAACCCTTGTCAGTTGACAAAAATTATGTCGCTTCATTGTATCCTATTTTGAAATTATAATACTGCTTACTATTGCGTTGTGCTCATTACTTTGGAGATCTTAGATGTTGTCCAAACAAAACAAAATATTTAATTTATCATAATTAAGTAATAACCTATCTATTTTGATTGGCAAGGATACTGTATTTCCTCCAGAAATTTAAACTTTGTGCTTTTCTTGAATAAGGCTAGAACTCAAAATATAATAAAAAAACCTGGAGTAACCGAGTCAATATATTAATCGAGGCAAAAGACTTCAAAACAAAATACTCCCACTTATTTTTAAAAATTAAACTACACCCTCAAACATTTCGAATAGTCGCACATTTAATTAGCAAATCACCGATTTCGTACCGCCAACTAACAAAAGAATAACGACAATGTAAATCCAAAAGAATGTTACAGTCTGTATATATAAATAAAAGTCCATAAAGTCTAAAACAGACACATAAAAATGTAAGAGTAACTGACCTACGACAACTCGTCTGCGAGTCGGCGACCAACGCACCGCTCTAACCGTTCCAGTAATAAAATATCGCAATTTGACTTATGTCGTTAATCCATTGGACTACGCGGTAGCCGGAAAATATGGACTTTGTGTGTGTTATTTGACGTGTGGGTTTTCGGGTATTTTGTGAAATTACATTAAATATCTACAGATAATTTGCAGCTAATTCATTATAATTCCAAAGATAATATATTTTTTTGGTGATGGAGTAGTTAATTAAAAAACTACAATGCTACATTATTTTGTTAAAAACCTTACAAGGAAAACCATATCGGTTATCCCTTCGCCTGACTTTTGACTTGGCATTAGATCATTATAATATTATTATGATCTTATGCGCGTACGTAATAAACAAAGAAATTAGACAAAATACATTTTAAGTTTTCTTAAATATTTTTCAATGGATTTTAATAGCAATGAATATACTGCCACCAGTTCAAGCGATAAGTCATTTACTCTTTTTCCTAGAATTACCGATTTCCTAATATGCCCGTAACATGTCTACAATATTGTCACGTCTTGCGAAAAATCATTTCCATTACCATTTGCCTAATTAATGGCGTCTCGACTTGAAATGTCTGTGCGAATTGCGTTCGAGTTACGAGTGGTTATCACTATTGCACTTTTCGTTGAGTCAACGTTCTGTCTACGAATTAGTTTATGCCAGTAATAATGCAGGATTTTTGCGAATAAGTTTAAGTGTTCTGGTGTTAAGTAAATTGTTGTCTAGGGTCATGAATTTTATTTAGTACAGTTCTATTTTATAACCTAAAATGTCTGCTGTATGTTTTTACGTAAAAACGTGTCGCTGTCTACATTGAGAAATAAAAGCCTCTATAAAATAATCCATTCTAGATATTCAAGCGCCATAAAAGGTATTGAGTGGTTTTCAATCGAGAACCGATGTTAAGAGCAGTATGTTTACAAAACTTGGATTTAATATCCAAGCAATAAAGGAGAGATGGAAAATATTTTCATTACCCTCACAGGATATAGTTAAATGCGCCATTTTCAGCTAAGCATCGTCGTTGGCTAACTTTTTAATATCGGCCAAGGAGCGAGACATTGTAGCTTTCGGGGTTGTCTATTTGTATGGTTTTATTACCTGTATGTTTTCGTAATAGAGTTTGTTTAATGGTTATGGTGATAAATCTGGTGATACAGTGATATTATGAGATTATTTATTACTTATTTTGTCCCATTGGATGTGTGACGTAGTGATTAAGATAGCATAGAGAGACGTTATATACGTGTCTCTTTGTATCGAAGATGATTATTAAACGTGTCATGTAGAAGTGCACATCTCTCTTTCATTTACCTAAGTCCCGTCCTTACATATGTGAATTCTGAAGTTCCGGCTTCGATTCCCTGATCGGGCTACATAAAATTGTGAGTATTTTTTAAAAATAAAAACCCTGAGTTGCTCGGGAGTGAAATTTGTGGACAGACAAAATTACCTAACATACAAGAAAATCGTGAAATAGGCTTCAAAAAGATCTCCATGCATATCTAGTCGAGAATCGAATGCATAGCCCATCACTTTAGACCCATCACTAACTTAGTTAATAGTCACATAATGATTCAACTTGTCGTAGCTAATACGAAGATCGCGTGGATGTTGAAATTGCCTTTCCTGTCCTCCCTCCATTAGGTAAAGCGTGATGGTAGCACCCACCCATTAAAAACGCATGAAAAATCCTCATCAGTATGTATAAGTTTGATCAAATGTTTGTTGTATGGTAGAGGCTAAGCCAAGTAGTTGTCAGAAACATTTTTTTAATAAAATCGAAGGCCAGTTTCACTGGTTTCAATTGAAATTTTATTTGACAGTTATCGTCTTAAAAAGCTAATGTAAATTTTATTTCAATTTATTTGGGAGCATAGATTAACTATGACTTTGTATTTGGTCGGTTTATATATTTATGTGACGAGTAGCATTTATTAGCAGGCTGTAAAATCGGTCCTTAGTGTTCTAACTAATTACCATTCTGAAAGTTGCTTACCTAAAGGCTCTTCCAGCCATCAAATAAATTGTGTGAGACAAGTACCTTCGTTAATTCGACTTACTAATTCCTTTAGAAAACTTGTAAAATAAAAATTATCTGACGATTAAAAATGTATTTAACTAAATAATTTAATACAGAGATAAGGAGAAATACAACGTCAGTGTAAATAGCACTATATTAACATCGATTATAATATAATAGTAAATGACATAATAAAATGCATTAATTTATTTAGTACGCTTCCAAATATATCATGAGCAGAGCTACGGAGTAAAATATAAACCAATGTTTGACCAAATGTTTGAACCAATGCAACACTAAGTGTGTTATAAACACTTATCATACTTTGATTGACTGGTATTAAATAGATGGACATCGTGCAACTTTAACAATTTAGTTTATCAAACCTTTCTATCTATGAAATGTGCGAATAATAATCAATCTGATAGGTATATATATCGAATCTAATATCAACTGACATTAGAGAGTTCCAGCCCTTATAATAGGCCCCGTGATAAAGTTATTAATTAACTTCGAAATGAGAGGTAGCAGGTTTGATTCCCGTTAAAAATGGTTTGAAATTGGAAAAATCCAGATGTTTAGGATCTGTTGCTTAGCTGCAAAAATCTTAGACAATGCTCTAAGGCAGAATTAGATAATCATACAGGACACCTATACTTAGTATATTGGTATTTATTTGGCGCTAAATTATCAAGTTTTTCAAATAATAAAACTCACAATTTTAATTGGTTATCATTTTAAATCCAACAAAGTCTCACCTATTCGACGAATGATGATTCATGATACAAAATAAAAGGTTCAATGATCTACTGTAAATGTTTGCATTATAATTTAACTCGAGGTCCGCTGGCCTATTTTACGACACTCACTGCAACTTTAACATACTTTTAGATTCTTTTTTTTATAAAAAAGGTGTGGAGCGGAGAATATTAAACATTTTGTACACAATAAAATTACTTAGAATTGGTTAAGTGATTCTAAATTTATAAAAAACAAGTCTAAACTTAAGCTTGATAAATTAGTTTGAAATGGATATGAAAAAATGTTATTTTGTTTTGATCTTCATTGATGTCTCACAAAAAAGATAGGCGACGTTTCCACAATTCCTTAGACTGCATATTATTTATGGTTTAGGTCATCAGTCACATGGTGTTCAATGCTGAACATAGGTCTGCCTTAAAAAAATTCAGACGGACTTCTGATTCTTGGTCATCACCTATCAATTTCTTTAAAATTAGGTATGATTCACCTATATGACTAGGGACAATTACAGACAACTATAATATTACAATAACCAGCTATTAACATCCTTCACATATATGCAAATTAATCGCCGTTCCAAACAATTAACTTTTTCTAATTAAAACTATTTCACACACGTCTCCATCGCACCTGTAGTCCTCGGTGATTCACGGCGTGAGTCACCGCTAGCGGTTACGGCACGCCGCGCAACATGACCGACGAACCCGATGACTACTTGTTCAGGAGTTACAGAAATTACGACCCTATTTATTAAAAATATAAGTTTCAAATGAAGAAACCTAAATTATTAATTACCTTAGATATTAGATGACACAACGTTATCAGCTAAATCATTTCATGAAAATAAATCTCTTTGCGGACCAATTTTCTTGCAACTATCGTCAGGCAACTGTTACTCCCTATCAGTTTGGGCAAGAATTGGTTCATCATTGTATTTAGGACTACATTTTTGTCCTGTCAGAGTTGTGCGACGAAGAAAATTATTGCGTCTAATTGAGACTTAGGCAATAATCAAGCTAGTAGTTCACTTAATGCTAGGTGATCTCCATTGCTTTTAAACAATTAAAATATATGACAAATCATGGACCCACTTCCGATCTTAAAGGATTAGAAATAAGGTTCTTTTTTGCTCACGGCACGATGGCATTATTGCCTCGTAGAGGTGTCAACTGACGAGAGATGGTTTTCTCGCCAGTCGATACTATTATGCCTGTTTGAAGGTAGTTTTGTTTAGCGAAGGTGTTAGCAAGATGTTAGTCACTTCACTTTTTTTTTTATGGCATTGAATGACGAAACGAGCAAGCCGTTCGCCTGATGGTAAGCGATATGACCACCCATAAACAGTAGAAACACCATTCAGCACCTTAGTTACAAAGTACTGTGTGCCATTCCACTGCGCTCGTCATCCTGAGACATAAGATGTTGTCTCATTATGTCCAGTAGTTGCACTGGCTACAATGCCCCTTAAACTGAAACACAACAGTGCATGCACACTGCTGCACTTCACGTTGTTTTTTTTAGACCACGGTACTGTATCTGTGATGTCGTCTCATTCATGATGTAGACAAATATTTCCATAGCTTAGCCATTTCCGCTATTTTTATAATTCTACAAAAAAATAAAACACGTAATCTCATTTTACGTGAAATCAGCCGTCATATCTTAAGGAGTGCAGTGGAAGTATTATAAAACACAACACAAGTAATGTTGAGAACAGCCTCATTACCTTTGAGTTAATTAGGTCAAAATTAATGAGACTACAATCAGGTTAAGTACGACAGTATGGGGGACCTAGATTCTGTAGAGAGGCTTACCGTTGTCACAAGCAAGTTTATTATTTACTTTTTCAATTAAAGCTCGCTTCGGAACAATGACTGAAATATTTTATTAAAATAAATTACGTTTTTACATTACAGATGTTTCAAATGACGCCGACAGTTTTATGGTTGCTTCCTGAAAAAGGAAATTTGAATTAGTTTTCTGTATGAAGGAAAGGAAGGAAAAAGCTATATATAAGATTATACGTAGGCCTGAAAATATATACTTGTATAGTGTAATCATGTGTAGTATCAAATACCAATATTGAAGTTGGTAAACAAATCATTCATACTGTTACCTAAGTGATAACACATTTTTAAATGTAATCTTTAGTAGAAGAGAAAATACACAAAATTTAACAAAACATGTATTGTCTAGCTAAGAAGAAAATCTAAGTAACATAATCAACGCTAACACAAACAGACAAATCCTCCATTACGCCATCCAAAACAATGCAAATGAAATCTAATCATCTAAATAAAACTGAGCCATATCTCCGACAACAATCTATTTGCAAACACAATCAGGGAGACACAGCCGACGGGCAAATTGTCCACCGATCGAACCACGGTCCACGTACTAAACAAACGCCATGTAACTGACGTACGTTGGGAAAGAAAAAAAACATAGAAACTCATTCGGTAAACCTCAAAGCAATCGTCCAGACTGACTCACAAACGATTGAAAACGAAAAAACGCAACAAGCAAAATTTTAAGTGACGATTTCACATTCACAAACATATAAATGCCGGCACTCAAAGAAATTACACACAATGAAAACATAGAAAATGTTGTAGATAATGAAATTTGTACTGCAAACGCAGGTTTGTTTGAATCTGTGGGTGGTAAAGGCGGTAAGTCGGCAAACAACGCGACGATTTTGTATAATAAACGAAAAACGGGCGTCGCAAACACCATACAAATATAGGAGCAAGAACTATAAAATATTGAATAGGCAAGAAGCGGCGGTGACCTTTTCGGTGTGGACAAAGGCAAGTGAGGGGGAAGTGTCCCGCTGAGAGGGAATAAAAGAGGTATAACGTCTTCACCGGTCACCGTTCCAATGTTGTGCTTTGTAAAGATTTTGCGAGGGCTGTCACTTGATGAGACAATTTCTGGTTGGTAAATCGATTTTGCGCTTGAAGCTACTAAGTATAATTATATAACTCTCTATTGGCACTTATTTTTTTTTTATAACGACTACAGACTCTGTGGTTAATTGATATTATACCTATTAAAGGAAATAATTATTTCATTGTAATAATATCTAGCTAACCATGATTAATGCGTATGAAAACGCAAATATAAATCCAATTAAACATACAGTTACTGATAAAACCCACGTATATTCACAAAAAAGCACACTGCATTGAAAGAAATAAACTAATCAACAACAACACAACTAACCAACTTAACATAGACAACCCTAACTTTAAAACACTATAACCGATATTTATTACAACTCATTTGCGCAGCGGTGCACTTCCTTTTTTTAAATGTACTTGGACAATATCGACCAACTGTTTGTAGTGAGGACCTTTTTACCGGTGCCCTTTGATATTTAACACATAATTAGTTCCAGACAGCATTGTGAAGGCGAAGAATCGATCGCAGACTGTCGCTAATTGGTTGCAATTGAAATAGTAGACGGTGAATAAGTTATGGAAATTGTTTAGTACAGTGTTGACGTGGGCTAGAAAGGAGTTTGAGTTTGTTGTCGTCGAAACGGGATGGTAGAAATATTTGGGTAATAAGGTTGTCAGATTTGAGAGATAATCAAAATGTTTAATTTCTCAAGGATCAGCACAAGTCTGGATACTGAAACTATAAATACATAGTTTTCTGAGATTTCAATCTGTAGTATACAGCTCCAATAATTTAGTGAATCGATAGTCAGAATTCTTTCATTAACATAGAGCTACACTATCTCTCAGTAACATAATTTTATCTTTATAACTTGGTTCGATTGATTTCTAAAAATTGTAAATAATAAACATTCTTAGAGAAATGCATGAATAGAATAAAACATACTTAATGGCGCAGATCTTAGGGTCCATTGAGAGAAGGTAGTTGTTGAGGCTGTTCTCACAGTTGGTGTAGGCCATGCCGAAGCCGAGCCCGCCGCCGATATACATCGGCCACTTCCGATAGCCCCTCATGAAGAAGCCACCCATCATGCTGCCTATTAGGAGTCCTGTTACTGGAACATGAAATGTAAGATTAGATTCCTGTTACTCAAATATATAACGACAAGGTTAGGTGAATGCACGTATTGGAACTTTAGCAGAGAGGTGTAGGAACTGTGAATAATTGGATGTGACATAACGATGAGATTATTTCTCTGGTGCGGTATAATTTGTACAGCTTCAAAATGTTTATTTTATGGAATTAAATTATTCCTTGATTATTGAATAACTATATTAACTAAGACGTCCTTCAAATAGGAGCACAACAGTACAGCACACACATACGCAATAGCACTTACTTTGTAGTAATCATAATTGTTATATGTAATTTCAATGAATCCTACATATTAATAATGAATCTTGGACTGCAGTTCATCATGTAGTGAATGATGGTGGTATAGGAAAAAATAAAATAATGTTGCAACATGATACCATTATGGTAACCCAAAATGGTCGATCCCTATTAACAATGCAAATTCATAACAACAATAACATTATTCCGCCATGAGGTAAGTAGTATCTTTGAGTATCTAGCAATGCAAAGGAGATGAGATGACCAGGCAAACCCTTCGTTGGTCATACATGCGCAGCTGGTCATAAACTTTTATTAAAACCTATGTGGCTTGCGATCGCTGTCATTACATTCTACGATAATGACATTAAGCGATGCTCCACAGAAATCGTGATTTTTGTTGTGTTATTGTGTAAAAAGCGACCTTATATTCAGCCCTGTACGTGTGGATTTTTTTGTTAAATGTGTGCTATCCGTGTCTACCTCGCCCCCGTCAGGATTGGCAGAAAAAAATGTTTGCTCATTATTGCCATATCGTGTCCTTTGGTATAGTCTAAGGTAGTCATAGATCAAGACTTACCAGTTTTCAAACCAAAATCGACGAAGCATGCCGTGTACCTTTCGTCGAAGTCACGGTTGTCTGGTTTACTCATCTCTCACTCTCGCTACGTCACAAACTGCCTTCCGACTTGGTAAATACACATCGCAATAAAATACACTTATAACAAAGTTTCACACAAAAATACTAGCCCCAAAACAAATGTATATTTCGTCACTGACGTTTGTCATTGTGCCAGTTCTTGAGTTGTTTATTGAATAGAGGAAAATAGGTTTTATACTTTAAATACCGATGATAGTTACTACGAAATGTGGACGGGTAGGTGAGGTATATTTCTGCCACCAGTATAATAAATTGAGTGTAATATGATTTGTTGTCCAAATAAAGATGTAAATAAACATAAAATCCACTTCAACATCATTATTTACAATACCTAATAATGTTTATGTCAGTCGATGTTCTAATAATCCGTCTCAGGGATAAAGCGGATCCCAGCTAATCCCCGGAACACAATTAATGCGCCCAATTATGATTTCAATCAAAGGCTAATGCTGATTTGATTCATGTCTGTTGGGTAATTATTTTAGGGTCAATGGTTAATTGATTATATTGTAATTCTAAAAAGGTCTAGAAAGGAATCAGGATAAATTTAATTCTTCATAAATGTCTACAACATTTTTCTTATGTACTAGTATCTTATACGCTTTGGTATGAATGAATGAATGCAATCACAAAAAAATATATTTCAAAACCGAAAACCCTATCCAACTGGAATCAGTAGTTTTTGAGAGAACAGCGGATATACAAAGTTATATACATACGGGTCGAATACATAACCTTATTTTTTGAATTCGGTTAAAAAAGCACCAAACCACTGACAACCATTACAACTATCATATTCGAATAGGATGCGTCCTTAAAGCATTGGTAGATACTTAAAGGACAGGTTGGGATGATACCATGTGACATGTCATCGTTGTTTCAAGATATTTTCTAAACCCGACAACATTTCCTATTACCGACAACACAGTCTGGATTAATATTTTTAATATAAGAACAATAATGTGGACTATAGCGTAGTTGGGAATGGAACAGTCTGCCGAGACAATGTCCGGAGGTTCAAAACCAAGCCACACATCTCTCTTTTCGAAGTTATGTGTGTATTGTATATCAATTATCGTTCGCTTTAACGGTGAAGGAAAACATCGTGAGGAAACCTACATACCTGAGAAGTTCTCTAAATTTCAAAGGTATGTGAAGTCTGCCAACCCGCACTAGGTCAGCGTGGTGGACTAAGGCCTTAACACTTTCAGTAGTAGAGGAGGCCTGTGCTCAGCAGTGGGCAGTATTACAGGGCTGCTATGGTACAATAATTGTTTGCTACATTTTAGCAGCAATCTTAAAACAACGGGATTACACCCTTATCCGGTATTATATTACCCTTAAGCACCCTATTAATAACTATATTCGATGCATTGTGTATGTCTGTCATAGACATAAAAATCTCTATCATAATATATTAATTTTAATATTTCAAAATAGAAAACACACAACTTTACTGACATATTCAATGTTTGTGTCGTATCGATGAAATAATAACTATGTTCGCTGCATTGTGTACGTTTGTCATAGATATAGATTATAGATACACATTTTATTTTGTTTCCTTTGACATAATAATATATTCATTTTGACATTTCAACAAAGCAATAACTTAGTAACTATCACAAGCATCTTCAATGGTTGTAAGTAAGACCTTTACTCGAAGATTTCCTCCACGCCTACTCAGATACGTAAAGAACTTTGAAGAGCTTGTATCTTGCGTTACTGATTTTATAAGGCGCAAAACTTTCGTTCCTTCAAGTTTCAACCAATTAAACGTTAAATAATTTAATGTTGAAAACTTATGCCTTAAGCCTTGGAGGCAGAAAAAACAATATATTAAATCCTGTATAGTAAAGAAGGTTGAAAATTGTATATTACAATTGATTTTTAAGAATACTTCCCTGTGAAGAAGTAACCTGTTATTAAACAAAGGATCGAGATAATTTTATGATTATCCTGTCTAAAACTTAGAATAACTTCGCACAGTTATATTTCAATATAATATTTAGATTCAGTAAATTCGAATTTCTTTAATGCAAATATACGTTTTTCAAGTTTCCAATCCGACTCGTAGCTCTAGGTTTAGGGAGTTTTAAGCATCTGATAAATACTGAACCTAATAATTTAAATAACAGCCTATATCCTGCTAAACTGCTGCTGCCGATCTAGATTCTGTTTTCACTGTTGTGATGGGATATATACCATTTTCTTTCTTTCTTTCTAAACTAGAAGTGTTTTCTTCAAAGTACATACAAGTGATATACGAATATTAGTATGAAGATATTCGTATTTATTACATCACTTTATACATGTTGGCCTAGTGTTCATAACACACGAATCAAGTTAGTATCAAATAGGCAAAGGCAAAGACATTTACAATCCAGGTACAAACTCAGAACTAAATCTAATGTTTGAACAAAATGGACTTGCTAATGCAATTTGCTAAACAGCCAATCGGCAAACGGAGCACGTTCAATTTAGAGCGAATTACACATAATTGATCCGGTTTAAACTAGTCTAAAGCAGTAATAGACAAAGGATTTGCACTAAACAAGCTGCGAGCCTAATCATTGCGCCCGGGGACGTAATCAGTAGTTAATGATTAAGTCAATTATTTACCAATAATATGATTATTTAAATATTTATAGGCTGACGTGGAATTCGTAATTCAAGAACTGTTTATTTATGCAGCTTGGCATAGTGCGTCATCTGATGTTAAGTTAGGTATCTTAAATATCTATAGGCTTAAAAAAATATATATTATATACTAGAGAAGGCCGGGCGTGTTGAAAGGAAAAAAAAAAAGAAATCATAAAAAAAAACTGTGTGATCTATCCAGCGTAACTAAAATTTACGGGGTAGCTAATAGTCGTGCCCCGTTTGACCAAAACATTAGGCAATTTTATTACAAACAGTGCAAGCCTTAAATACAAGGATATCTTGCATGAATCATTAATAAACATCAATAACGGTTACACACACGTCTCAGCAGATTAAAACTACACTTACTACACGATCAAAGGCCAAGCGAATGTCAACAGGCGCCCCATACCCTCGGTCAATCCGCCCCAGGCGCTAGGGATGCCACCGTCCATAACGCTATCTGCATGTCTTATCAAAGCGGTTTCCGCCTAATGAACGGAAATTGACAACCTTGATTGGTACCTATGCGTGATGAAGACGGAATGACGGAGTGCTGTCGAATTGTAACGAGAATCTGATGAGGGTTGTGAAAGCTCTTACGGATTGCAGGATTCAGAGTGTTCAATTTGACGGATGACTACCATAGTTTATCGAACTGTTAATGTTGTACCTGGTATAAACAAACTACAATCTATTTATAGTTTTATATTAGTAGAAATTTTACCTGCCTAATATCAATGTTCAATTGGTGATCCAGTCTCAGATAAATTATATTAGAAACCCATACAAAAATCTCATCAATTTGATGTAGTTTTACAGCGGATTGCAAGATATTTTGCTAAGAGCGAACAAGAAATATAGTACCTCAGTAAGTCATGTCAAAAAAAAAACCATACAAGTGTTGCCCAGATTCGAACCCAAGACTTCGTATCATGTCCAGATCATCACTCAACCAACTAAACACAATTTACCATTCTAATATATTTATCTTGGCAATGAGAGTTCTTTAAAAAGCTTACTAATAAACCCCATTAATGTATATATTCGGTTTTTCTACTCACTAAGATTATAGACTGGAATTTGTGCCCGATATGGTGAGAAGCTCATCCCCTATGAAATCATAGAACGGAATACGCACGGCGAAAAGTGGGTGCACTAGTTGCGCCTCTGCCTACCCCTTCGAGGATAAAAGGTGTGAGTGTATCTAAGTCCATTAATACACTTAAAACCCCTAATATAATTGTATCCAAAAATGATTATTAAAACAAGGGGCGATAATATTGTTATTTCGAATTATGCAAATTATATTTAGAATGTATAATGCTAATTGTAATGATTGCCGTAAGCTGTTTACTGAAATATATTTAGTATCGTTTGAAGATGTGCTGAAAGCTTAAAGCTGCCCTGAGGCAATGCATCAAAGCTTTGAGTGTTTGTAGATTGTTTACGGATCGAGTTAATCTTTTAATGGTGGCTTTAAAAGTTAATTAATTCTATTATGAAAGAATACGTTTGATAGTCAAAAATAAGGCCGTGAAAAGGTAAGAGTGAGGCGATGATGGCTTGTAGATGTGTATGGAAAATAAAACAAAAATACGCCGACCCCAAATAAAGTTGAGACCAAGGGACCAAGGCATATTTAAAAAATAATACTTCTGATAAATCTGAACAAAAGGCATTACACATATTTTACAAAATTAGTTATAGTATGGCTAGATAATATTAAATATTGAACTTTTATTTAATTATTCTCAATACTAAAAACGAACAAGTAAACAAAATGTATTACGCCACGGTTTTAAAAATCTACCATTTATATACTTCTATCAATTTAACATTTCCTTTGTAACAAAATGCACCCCTTTATATTTTTCTTAAGTTAAATCGAGTTTGAAGTTCAAATTAACCACACAGTGGGCGGTTTTGGCAAGACCAATTAATCATTCCATTTTTGTCTTACATCTTAATTTTGCCTTTGTTGAAATCTCATTTTCGGTAGCGTGGAAATAAACGTACCGTGTGATTGTGAACACATGACAATGGAGATGTGACAAAAATAATCGTTTCGCGTCGTAATCATTCCTAATTAAGGAGTTTAAACTGTCCAATGGTATTACTGGTAGGTGATTTGGAAATTCCTTAATGCAAAGGAGTCGGATGTCGAAGTTTTGTTGATAATAATGCTATCGGGAGATGTGTAGATAGGATCTTTGCTCGGTAAAAGTTATCTACAAATAAAACTTGTATGAGGTAATTAGATTATGGGATCTTAAAAAACTGCTTCAGTGGCATAGGTATCTTACGGTGTGACTGCCATGCTAAGTCGTACGATAATACAACCATGCTACCGAGGCAATCTGAATGCTGGAGGTCTCGAGTTCGATTCCCGGGTCGGGCAAAGTGATATTGAGTTTGTCTATTCAGTATTAGCTCTGAGTCTGGAATTTGTGCCCGACATGGTGTTGGCTCGCCCCCTATCACATCATGGGACGGAATAACGACGAAAAGTAGGTGCACTAGTTGCGCCTCTGCCTAACCCTTCGGGGATAAAAGGCGTGAGTGTGTGTGTGTGTGTGTGTGTGTGTGTGTGTGTGTGTGTGTGTGTGTGTATCAGGTCGGGCAAAGTGATATTGGGGTTTTTTTATTCAGAATCAGCCCGGAGTCTGGAATTTGTAACATCATGGGACGGAATAAGCACGGCGAAGGTGAGTGCACTGGGCTCTGCGGCTCTGGCTACCCCTTTGGGGATAAAATACATAAGGATGGGTGTGTGGATCTGATATATAGGCCAACCCGCACTAGGCCAGCGTGGTGGACTAAGGCCTGGACCCTCTCTGTAGTAGAGGAGGCTCGTGCTTAGCAGTGGGCAATATATAATACAGAGCTGATTGCATTGCATTGCATTACTGATATAATATGTTTATGATGCATCATTTACTATAGCAGAATGATAATTTAACAAAGAGGCAGCAACAGTAACTGACAAGCTCTCGTTATACCAAAAAAGCTCTGACACCATTTCCTTCAAATAAAGCTTTTAGCTTACAAATCATACTAAAAGCTCCAAATCCGTGAATTCATTTGCTAAATCAAACCGAATCACCCGCGGAGCTAATCAGCGCTCGTAAAATTAAGGCAACTATAAAACCTTCGTTCCAATCGTAAAGTAGATGAGGAGATTCGTAAGCTAGCGTCGGATGTCGAACGATCTGATAAATGTCGCAATTTTCATACAAAATTTCGTAGATCTTTATGCGGAGATTTTGTTTACTGCTTTGTTAATTTGCGCACGAATGCTTATGCTTCGGAATAGTATGGCACATATTATGTAGATCTTTTCAGTCTTCGTCTGCGTTGGTCAATAAATTTATGTCATTAGCAATGCAGGGATTGTTTTGTTCTAGAAAGATATTCTAGATAGAATAATCATGAGGTAATAAGATTTTAATTTACTAACATTTTATGGCTATCATAGATTAATATAAAACAGAGTTATAACAATATTACCACAAACATACGACTCTTCTCATTTCTCTGTCTGTTATCAAGTACCATTGATTATTTTTTTGTAGTAGCACCATTGACATACCAGAACAATATCCCATTCCATCCCATGTAATAAACCCCAACGTTCAATAAAACTTAGGGATCAAACGATTCATCAGAGACTTTAGAGTAGTTAAAATTTTACAAGCACTGACATTTGCATGAATTTCATCTAGAGAGAATTTACGACACAGTGCCATTCTGTACGTACTTTATTAGCGTGTGCATACTGCGTTTTGAGCACTGTGCAGTTATGTAAGAGTAATGAGACCTCTTTGTAATGTGTGCAAGATAATTCGTTTACCTTACTTCTTATCACTACATAGTATAAAACAAAGTCGCTTCCCGCTGTCTGTCCCTATGTATGCTTAGATCTTTAAAACTACGCAACGAATTTTGATGTAGTTTTTTTTTAATATATAGAGTGATTCAACAGGAAGGTTTTTATGTACTTTTATCCCAGTAAAACTTATTAACGCGGGCGAAGCCGCGGGCAATAGCTAGTTTATATCATAAATGCGAAAATTTGTGAAAATGTTTGAATGTTTATTAGACGAAAACGTAAAAACTATTGAACAGAGTAGGATTAAATTTGGCACACAGGTAGACCATATCCTGAATACTACTTTTATCCCGATACATATTATGCTCCCATGGGAAACAATAAATAGTGTGTGTGTGTGACTTTTGTAGCGAGAAAGGCTTTTCACGCGGGCGAAGTCGCGATCGACACCTAGTTTCAAATAATAATTAAACCTTCCCCCTTATTCTCTATGACACGCGTTATTTTCACCGTTCGTAACAAGCGCGTAACGTAACTCGTCGCGTTTATCACTATGGAAATTGGCATACAGAATACCATTTTACGCACATTACACGAAGTGAACATGACGCGGCCGCGTTACGAGTTAACAATGTCATAGAGAATCATGCCTCTGATCATAATCCTGGTTGGTACAAAAAGTGTGGAGAATTTAAATTTTTTTAAAGTTTTGTTTTTTCCAACTCTGCTCAGCTACTATTAGTCTATGAAACCGTTATGATCCAATTCTATTTTAATGTTCATAATACAAAAAGTATTAGACTTTAACGTTTCCAGGAATTCGTCAATAATTATCCGGAATTGATATTCGTATCGAATTTGGCGATAAAATGCTCGGTTGATATTCATGAGGCTAAAAAAACTGTACTGTATTTCTGCCCACTGATAACATATTTTTTTTATATCAAAAGAAAAAATCCAAGACACTATCAATATAAAATTTATTCGCGAAATCCTCGATCATAAATTTGTTACAGAACTGCGAAAAAAAGCTAAGGCATCGTAGCTCGTAACCCAGGCACGTCTCTTCCAAATACTGATTGGGAGATTAAACAGGCGAAATGCATGTGTAGTAAATTTTACGACTATGCAAATGTTGAAGGGAATTGGACAGTAAAATCTAATCCGACAGCAGGCGTGCTGATTGTAGGATCAACGAAGGCTGAATTTTTTGGAACATAATTTTGACTACAAGAATTTTATCACTTCAAGGATTTAAGCTCTTGATTGAGGTAAATTCAGAATCACAATCGATGGCGAAGATAATGATATTGATGATGAGATTATTGTTGAGGTTAAATACTACCTAGTACATACTGTGGTTTGTTGTAATGTTCTTAGTGTATCTAGATATAAAAATGTTGATGAATGGTAAATTATTGTAGTTATTAGATTAACAATTGTTAATTATAATTTCCAAAAAAATATTTAACATAAAAAATTATCGCCAGTATTGCATCCTGTATCCACAAATATCATCATCAATTTTCATTGCAAAGAAAGGAACATATTTTAGAAATCACCACCAACAAAACAACTAATTGCTGCTTTAAAAGTCGTCACCTCCTCAATAATTGTTCAGTTGTCGTCACAACAGTTAACCTTTAGGGATTAATCTAATAAACTTACACTATCTAAGATCTAAAGATTCATTTCAACCCTTGATAATTTAGATATCAACATTATCCCCAACGTGCAAGATAAACTAAAGGAGTACAGGATTAAAAATTTGCTCATAAAACGGGTTTAGTTGGGATGTTTCGCGATTGACACGTTTATGGCGCCTTTGTCTCGGATTTGCGAGATAACGTCGCTCGGTTGATTTTACGAGACGCTAATTTTATGGATCGTGATTGACGGAGTAGTTTTAAGCCTTATTGTAATTTATTTGGTGTTAAATAAGATTCCGTTTAACAAGTTGAGAAATTGTAATTAGGCTTCGTATATAATGATGAACACGGATTTAGAATAGGTACTGAAGAAGAAATCAATGCCTTTGACAGAGAATTAATTAACAAAAGTGTCAAGATAGCCTAGTTTGTTGGATCTAACTTTCTCATTTCAGCATAGTTAGGTCATTAAGAATTTTCTATATCATCCGAATGAGTTCTTAATTAGGACTGTGATGGTACTGCCCCTTTGAATTTAAAGATTGACTTTCATATAATTTGTAAAGCAGAATAAATTCGCGATAACCTCTACTTATTTTCCCTTTATATCCTCATTCTCTACAATTCATGTAGACTGCCTCGGTGGCGTAGTGGTATTATGGTACGACTGAAATGCTGAGGTCTCGGGTTCGATCCCCGGGTCGAGCAAAGTGATATTGAGTTTCTATTCAGAATCACCTCGGAGTCTGGAATTAGTGCCCGATATGGCGGTAGGCTCGCCCCCTATCACATCATGGGACGGGGATAAAAGGCGTGAGTGTATATGTATATATGTATATGTACACTTCATCAATAATTGTATTTAAGAACGATAAACACCAAACTAGCACTTTCTCATACCCTAGCCTTAAAAAAATATAAAAAAAAAACGGTGTTCAAAATGACACCTCTATAATCATTGAAGTAGTAAATGGAAGTCACGACGGTACCGCCCAGTGGGCAAGCATCGTACAATTACCGGACAATATAATAGACGAGATGTCATAAAGCAGGCGTTAGGACTGTGTGAATCGACGACACCTGTGCGTGGGGCTCAGAATAGAGCTAGAGGGGAACAGATTGTTGTGTTTGAGTTTTTGTGTAAATTGTACGTTTCAATAGTGAGGTTCGGATGATACATATAGATCTGTAATTTTGCACTAAAACATTCGTGAACACGAAGGAATCATTCTTAGTGTTCACAAATCTCACCATAATAATATTTTGTTCTCCGTTGTACGTTTTAAAAGATTTTTCCCTTAACGAAATTAAATGACTGATAAAAAATATAACACACATGCCAAAGAAGACACAAACTGGAACTCGAGAAATTAAATCACATTTCACCCTAAGGTCATCTCTAAAAAAATATAAAATTCACTCACTCTACGTTTCAAAATAATGAGGCGTCACAAACAAAAAGCACCGGAAACAAGCTCCAAACGTGACGAACGAAATTTCTTAGCGATTTCTCATTTCACCCCTCCACAATACATTTGATTTGTGTAATCAAATGCGGGCATTCAAATTAATTAGTTCGTTACGCACCTGAGCGTTTACACTTTTGTATTGAAATGGACGTTTTGTCCAAGTGTCGGTCGAAATTGGCCCAATGTGTGCGGACATAAAGTCCAATGTTGCGACAATTTAAAGTTTTCAATTAATTTTGTAACATGACATCGGTGCCTTGATTTTTGACCATTGTTGGTTTTGATTCGATTTACTCAGGATTTGATGATACGTTTTGGTTTTTAATTGAACGTTGACAGTACGTGGGTAGTCTTTAAACCTAATTATATGTATTTAAATGACCAACGAGTTTTTAAAAAGGGGTTCGTTTTGATTTCAACTTATTTACAATTTTGATTTGTTAATTGGTGGTTTTGACAGAATGTGGCGGTGGATGTATCAATTGTTTCCGATGTCTGTATCCTCTGTAGGTGCAAATTACTTATTGGCGTCGTAATATAATTATAATAATGACTTCATAATTATAGGCAAAAGCTATAGTATCAGCCCTGTATTATATACTGCTCACTGCTGAGCACGGGCCTCGTCTACTACTGAGAGGGGTTAGGCCTTAGTCCACCACGCTGGCCTAGTGCGGATTGGCAGACTTCACACACCCTCGAAATTCTTATGGGGAATTCTCAGGTATGTAGGTTTCCTCACGATGTTTTCCTTCACCGTTAAAGTGAACGATAATTGATAAACAATACACACGTAACTTTGAAAAGTCAGAGGTGTGTGCCTTGGGTTTCGAACCTCCGGACATTGTCTCAGCAGACCGTTCCATTCCCAACTAGGCTATCGTCCACATCTACTAGGCTATCGTCCACATCACAAAAGCTATAAGCTAGTACAATAAGTACTGATTTCAACAATGATCTGCCTCGGTGGCGTAGTTGTATCACGGTACGACTGCAATGCTGAGGTCTTGGGTTCGATACCCGGGTGGGACGAAGTTATTTTGGTTTTTCTATTCAGTATCAGTCTGGGCAGGAGGCGACGCCTATCACAACATGGGACCGAATACGCACGGTGAAAAGTGGGTGCACTAGTTGCGCCTCTGCCTACCCCTTCGGAGATAAAAGGCGTGAGTGTGTGTGTGTTCAACAATGATGTTATAATTTCCGTATTATAATATTCTTGTATGTAATTAAGTTATACACAAAGTACTTTACTTGTTCAGCAAATGACAAATAATAAAAACGTACCTACAGATTCTGGTGTAAAGCAAAGTATATCATGGAATTTGTTGAAATATCGAGAGCGAAATAATCGAACATTCAAATATATATATCTCCGTGTAATTTTATTCCTTACGTAGTTACGAAAGAGCTTTAAATTGCAAAACATTATACTGAAGAGGCAGGCGACGAGAGGTAGATTTTTGAGATGGGGCAGTAGGTGCAGCCACCCCAACTACTGTAGCTACAAGAAAAACATTCATATGAGACTGTCCATTATTTTTTAAAATATTGAGATCAACAAATTATGAAAAAATGATACAGTCAGCTAGAAAATTGATAATTTAAGCAACGAAAAAATTATGGCCAACGATCCTGTTGCTTATATTTAAAGTAGCTTTTGGTCCCGAGAAAATAGAGCGGGACTTCTATACCGAATTTTTCACGCAGCGGAAGCTCGGACAAAAAGCTAGAAGTGTAAATATTTGCTTTTTGATGAATGTGACAGATTAGAATGTAGAAAAAGACATGTGTTTAATATTTATTTATGTGTCCGTTCATAACGACATAAAACCGCATGAGCGTGTTGTAATTTTTCTATAAGTACATTAAAATTTATATTTATTCCATCCTTAAGCCTGTCATATTAAAGTAATGTGTATTGGTTGTCATTTAATTGATAAAAAAATACCATCCCTCAATAATTATTGGTATTATTATAAAATTTATTACTTACCCCTTTTCATTTCATTTGAGTTTGATACCTAAATAATTGGCCACAAAAAATCGTACTCATTAATTTTAAAAATCGAATCCGCATTCAAAATTCGAATCAACCGCAAACCGTTTTGCACATTTGTTTACAAATAAATTCCCACGAAAATATTGATGATTCATAACAATAGGGACGGTATGATAATCTTGATATGAATAAGAACTCACGGTATGGGAGAAAGTTCCCCGAATAGAGATGTTCTCGTGTAATAAATTCGTTTTTTTAAGGGAATTATTTTACCAGGTACAGGAAACTCAGTATCCTGCATCTAGTGATATAATAATACCAGCCCTGTATCGAATACTGTCCCACTGCTGGGCACGGGCTTCCTCTACTACTGAGAGGGTTTAGGCCTTAGTCCACCATGCTGGCCTAGTGCGGGTTGGCAGACTTCACATATCTTCGAAATTCTTATAAAGAACTTCTTAGGCATGCAGATTTCCTTACGATGTTTTCCTTCACCCATAAAGCGAACGATAATTGGTAAACAATACACACGTAACTTTGAAAAGTCGAAGGTGTGTGCCTTGGATTCTGAATCTCCGGACATTGTCTCGGCAGACCGTTTCATTCCCAACTAGGCTATCGTCTCACTCTGGTGATATAGGGCCCTCCAAATCTTGACATTGCGTATCATAGTTTACAAAATTAAGCACAATCTGTTCGAATACAATGTTGTTCGCAAAAATGTTGTTATATGTTATACTTAGTTTAAATTATGTTAAGTGTATATTTGTTTTATTTTATGTATAAATAGTTATAGTATATAGTTGTATATTTATCTTATTTTGTAATAGTCCCGCCAGTTCGAATTGGGTATATCCTGTAATGACTGTGTGTGTTGAATAAAGAATAAATAAATAAACAATCACTGAATACAGAATAGTAATATTGCCTCTATGCAGGGTTTATAGATTTTTCACCCGTCCAGGACAGGTATAGAGCAATCGCGATATAATTTCTGCAAGCCTTGCTGAGATTACAACTTACAACGAATGTTTCTGCACGAGAATTCAATGTTTATATTAATGTATAAGAATTTACTAGAATATTTTTCCAGGTTGCTCATATTGTGATTTACCTTGACAGTAATTTTTAAAAACCTCAACCACAAATTAATCGTATGTAAATCTCCGATCAAATTCTTACTCTAACCCCCGAATACTCAAACGCTACTCAACCAACCAAGTCATCTGAGGCCTACTTAATTTTAACAGGCTTCTTATTTTAAATGGCATTCTCAAACGTACTTTAAACGATTTGATGGAAAAATCAGTTGAGGAGCAGTAATTTTGCTACAGATTATAAAAAGTTTGTTTTCGATTACAATTTTAATAAATTTGATATTTATGTGTCGTTTCACGCAGTATAATTTTTAAGATGTTAAAAAATAAATAAATCGAATAACACAATGCGTAGTTTAAAAATGATTTCCAATGTTATATTATGTCTATTATATTTAATTTTGGTGTATATTTTGTGTACTGTGCTGATGCTACACAGTAAAAATTGTAAGTAGGTACGTTTAAAAAACCATCCTAGGTTTTTAATATGTAGGAATGGCATATTCATTATTAGAAATAATTTATTAATTATTATATTCTTAACATTGATGTGATGAGCTTATATTGGCATTATATTGCCACTTGGCAGTATGGTCAGGGTTGACATTAGCCATTTTGAAAAAAAAAAAAAAACACCTCAACAACAATAATATTCGTAATTCTTATTTCAGTTTTATCATCAGAAGTAGGCATATTTATAAATGCTGACTTAACCGCCATATTACGCACAATACGATGTACTACCGTTGGTTGTTTCCCGTGAAAAATAACCTCGATGACCTTGGGCTATCGGTTGGATTGTTTGCGTTTCTTTTTGTGTCAGGCTGGATAATGTCCCAATTTAAAGTACATAAATGAAGAACAGTTTCCTTGATTAGTCGGAATCTTCTTTTAAATTCATCATAATTGTATTCTTCGAAAGAATTTAATTTCTCTCGATTTCTACCATTGATACCTTTACTATTACTATATTCCTCCTCAGACAATGATAATAGCGAAGAATAAGACGATTTATTAAATCTAAAGAGAATATACTAAGTAGTTATTACGCAATAAAATCATTAAAGATTTGAACATAAAGATTTGAGACTAGTCCGGTGCACTCTCAAATTAATCTTGATTAACAGCCATATGAGGAGGCCTTACATAGCTGTCAAACTTAAAGCAGTGTTTATGAATACCGTTTGAATCAATAAGCAGACATTTAAACTGAGTCGCCTTAAATTTAAGGTTAGGAGATAAGTAACGTTTCAGTATACCAATTTCAACAATAACGAATGCTTAAATCCGTAAGGCCATCTCAAATATTTAAGTAGCGTTTGAGTATTTGGGCGTAAAAGTCTTGAATACTGATGATCTTGTTCTAAATAAGTTAATGTCCAATTAAATAAGTACAAAGTGTAAAACAAGTTAAAATATGTTATTCATAAATTTTCTCGTATTTGTTACAGTAAATAAATGAGTACATCAAAACAGCTCACCGAGTAACGCTATTGCGTTAATTTAATTAATTGTTATCGCCTGCGATATTAATGACGAGCGTGGAAGGGAACAAAAAAGATTTCCAAAGATAAAAGAAATAATGAAACACTTCCCTGCGACGTGCGGTTTGTGTACGCCGAATGACTTTGTACTTAATTTATTGGGTATTTTTTTACTTTTATTGAGCACATATAAATTTAATAACTCATTATCTTTAAATTAAATCTAATTTTATAAGGAGTTAATAAAACATAAGAATATTATAGTCTGTTTTATACATATATACATATACACTCACGCCTGTTATCCCCGAAGGGGTAGGCAGAGGCACAACTAGTGCACCCACTTTTCGCCGTTATTCCGTCCCATGATGTGATAGGGGGCGAGCCTATCGGGCACAATCATTTTCGGCCAAAGGGTATCTATTGCCGAACCTCTTGGAAGCAGATTGCGTCCAGAGCTTGATTTTTAATAAAATACAAAACAGACTGCCTCGGTGGCGTAGTTGTATTATGGTACGACTGCAATGCTGAGGTCTCGGGTTTGATTCCCGGGTCGGGCAAAGTGATATTGAGTTTTTCTATTCAGTATCAGCTCGGTGTCTGGAATTTGTGGCCGATATGAAATGAAATGAAATGAAATAATTTATTCGAACCCATAAAATGTTATACATTCTTTAGATTCAGTCAATATTAACTCTACCACCAGTTCGGAAAGCAGTTCTCACTAGAGAAGAACGGGCAAGAAATTCTACTCGGCTACTATGGCGATAAGCTCGCCACCTATCACATCATGGGACGGAATAACGGCGAAAAGTGTGTGCACTAGTTGCGCCTCTGCCTACCCCTTCGTTAATAAAAGGCGTGAGTGTGTGCGTGTTAGTACTGTTAATTCCCATATTCGTCGTAGCGAGCCGGCACTCAACCCGCATGATTTGGACACCGATGTTTTACCATTACGGACAGTGTAATATTGGTATTGTTTGACGATAATGATCACCTGCGCACGAATCGGGATCTTTTCCGGGAGGGACCGTTATGAGTATTATGTTCCCACCCGTGTTTATGGGATCCTAGGATTTGTTTATGACTCGTCACGAATGTAAGTATAGTCGTAGAACATATGACGTCGGTAACTTAATATTTTTTTTAACGTTAAAAAGAATAGTATTTTGAAGGGGGTCATATAACATGGCGTAAGTAGTAGTAAGTAAATATTTTCTTAAACGTTAAAAATAGAGTATTTGTAGGCGGAAAAGAAGAAACTCTTCAATGTTTTCCTTTAGTACGTAATTTCCGAGAAAATATTTTACCAGTTTGTGTTCAGTTTACAAGTCATTGAGACTATTCCGCCTGCACACCCACCACTGCAACTCCTATAACCCAGGATATACAGTGGCACGCATTTTATGACACCAACTGGTGAAGCTCGGCAAGTCTCTAGGAGCACTAATTAGTCTTAACCCACAACGAAATTAATCAAACAGAAGGATAGGAAGTAATTGGAAATACATTTTCCACTTCCCTCTACAGCAAACTGGGAGACAAAATTATCAACTACAAAAGGTAGTTTTCCACCTCATAGAGACATATTTTACAAGTCTACCAGTCATAGCCAATATGAAACATGTTATTTACTTCAACGCTAAAAATAAAAAATCTCACGATGAACTATATTTTGAATCCCTTTACCCCGGCTATTATAAAACGATTACATGAGCTGTAATTCACATAAATGGTGTTCAATATTTGAACTCGACAAATTACGGATAATCGCGGTCGAAATTCACTTAATCGAAGCCCTCCCCGTGGAATATCGAGCTGTGAACACGAAACTAATGCTGGCCACCTCGATCATTGTATTTGGCAGATTATTAAACACTATATTTCCATTTGCTTGTAAATATTAAGAGTAGCTTTTCTTTTAATGAAATGAAATGAAATAAATTTATTCGAACCCATAAAATGTTATACATTATTTAGATTCAGTCAATATTAACTCGACCACCAGTTCGGAAAGCAGTTCCCACTAGAGAAGAACGGGCAAGAAACTCTAGTGTTACTCTTTTCAAAATCAGTTCAAGGTATAAAATACAATTAATAATAAAAAAAAAATAAAAAAATAACATGATATAGATATATTTGTTATTTTTGTTTAGTTAATAATTACTTTGCTACCAGTTACCTGAACTATTTATTTAGATATTATCCCTGATAGGACCTGCAACTTCTAGCATAAACATTAATATAATTTTAAACAATAGTAACTAATGACATCCCTAGTTGTAACACGTAACACCCTCTAATTTCAAATTACGAGTAACAAAATGCAATATTTATAATATTTCTCAATTAATTCGCACTTTCTGTAATTTACACATATAGAGGCGAATGTCCTGGAATACAATCTAGTTTAAAGTCGCCATGATTGTTATAAAATTGTAGAGACCTTGATTATACTCTGTTTTGTTTGTTACCTAAATTAATTAATTGGAACTGATTGCAGAAAAAATTACAAACAATTTACACTGGTGTTAGCAGACTGAAATATTAATTAATGAAGCCTGTCCGGGAAAATGAAAATCCCACTTTTGCTTTTTTATTTAAAAGTTAATGTGGTCAGTACAAAAAAAAAACTTCCATATTATTCTGCCACATTGCGTGATTGTTTATTTTCCTGGTCAAACTATACCTACCCTTTCGGTAAGAAAACTTTTACCATTTAATACTTCTATACGATGGATTCTCACATACGGTTTTTATAGATTTCCCTAAGCTTCATCTGATCAATGTCATATTTTTTTATATACCTAAGAACTGTAATTCTTTACCTACTGGTCAATTCTCAGCAATTTGCGCCTTTAATAATATTCCAATTATTTTTGTTTAAGCAAACTGTTTCAAAATATTGTTCCAAAACGTCCTTTGATCAGCCCCCAATTATCCAAAACAACTGAACATAAACTCTAAATCGTGGCGCGACATTAACGTAAAAGAAAATCACTCTGAACCACCCCTTAAATAAATACTTCTGAGTCAACAATGACATGTCGCCCGGCAGTGGTTACAAACTTATAAATGTAGTTGGTTAAAAAGTCTGTTTGAAAAAAATTGCAGTATGATTTTAATGGGCATTATTGATTAAATTTATATACAAAGTAATTATATAATTACCCACGAAGATAAATAATTTGCTGTAAATAAATTATTAAATTGACATTTATTTCTAACACTTGACTTGTTTGTGATTTGATATCCGTAAATTATCTATAATATTTTTGTAAAAAATAACATAATTTATCAAATAGTTGTCTTTTAATGAGTAATGACCGTAAACTTTTAAAATTGTATAAATCAATTCCCAATAAAATCGAAATACATATTTCGTAAAATATAATCTAACTTCCTTAAAATTATAAAGTCTTTCATATTTAGCTTGTACTTAATTTACATAACAATTATGTGCAAGTTTTAGCATCGTGTTCACCTAATAGTGACTCTTATACCGACCGAAAATATAACTTGGTCGAAGCACATCGCGTAAGGAGGTGTCATTTGCATCAATCCATGTCGTATTAGGGGATTCCTCGTGTTTAAATAAATTGTTGCTGAGATATTTTGTGCTTTGTAATTGGCTGACGTTTGTTGTTACAGACATTCTTACTTAATGTTTAATTGTCTTGTATAAATAGACAACCGAATATTGTTATAATTGTATTCAAACTGTTTTTAAAACCATTGTGATTCAAAGATTTATTAAAAAAAAAAATTTGAGTTTGGAATTGCAGAATCATAGCTAATAAGAAAACAAGGACCCGTAGAAGAACGAAAGTCGCCGCCATAGCTCAGCTGATTAACAAACTAAAATGGCTACTAGGGCACATAGGGCGTAGAACTGATAACAGGTGGGGTAGAAAAGTTCTCGAGTGAAGACCATGTAAGCGCAGCATGGGACGTCCTCACAAGGTGGACAGGCGACCGTGTAAAGGCCGCAGGAACGCGCTGGATGCAGGCCACTTCTGACTGGTTGGTCTGGAAATCTTTGGGGCAGGCCTATATTCAGCAGTGGACTTCTACAGGCTGAAGAAGATAAGGAATTGTAAATTACTTTCTATTTTAGATCAATCAATATGATTTTCTATATGATAAATTGAACTGACTAACAAGCACAGTTTATAATTGCATATATCGCACCTTTAGGATGACAACGACACAATTCAAAAAGATAGAAAATTGAGTTATCGTCATAAAATTACTTAAAACGAAGTTCTCAATACAATAATAGATCCAACACAGCCATATTCAAGCAGGAAAAGGACAAAACTGTTATATCGATTCCTTTTTTATTATATTTTTATAAATAAGGGACTAGTTTTTAGTAATTTAAAAATGACAACTCGATTTTCTATTTTTTTAATTGTGTCGTTGTCGTTCTAAAGGTGCGATATATCGTGGCTCTTATAAATTAACCAGAAAGGTGTGCTCACTGTGTCATACTAATTATAATTCGAGTAACAATGACTCCACAAATGCATAATTATTTGCATTAAGTATTGTTAATGCAATTTCCCCAAATCCCACGCCGTTGAAGGTCAGTGTGCCATCAAGACAAAGGACATTATCATGTCGCGGATGTTTCGACATTCGTGAAAGTTAATTGTTACTTGGGAATTTTATTCTAAGTATATTGTTAGGATATTGAGATGAATCAGTTAATCTTACTTGCACAAACATACTATACGAGTCTTGTATTATATACTGCCCACTGCTGAGCACGAGCCTCCTCTACAACTGAGAGGTTTTAGGCCTTAGTCCACCACATTGGCCTAGTGCGGGTTGGCAGACTTGATATACCTTCGAAATTCTTAAAGAGAACTTCTCAGGTGTACAGGTTTCCTCACGATGTGTTTCCTTCAACGTTAAAGCGAATTATAATTCACAAAGAATACACACAAAACATGCATAAAACCAAATATATTATTTCTTATTTTTTGTTAGTACGCGCTTTCATCTTCAGAAAAATGACTTATTTATGAAAATTCTTTCATTACTAGGAGATTAGTAATCGCTGAAAGATTTAGATTTTTATCTCAGGAACGGAGATATTTCTGTTTCGCGTATAAACGCAGGAGAAGCAACTACAATTGCGTAATATTCAAATCTTTTCTCGAAAACTAGACAAAAACACTATTTTCAATCTTAAATCCACCGTTGGTTGGATATAAGCTAACATTGGGGTATAAGAATGTGCCATATAAATGTTCCTTGAACATATAACTGGACCGAAAACCTTAAAAGTATTTTTGGGTAAAATAAAATCCCCAAATTTTTCATTCAAATCCCCCAAATCAATTCAGATATAAATACCAACGTAAGGACAAAACAAATGCTCCCTGTCAACACAATGGATGTTACATTTTCTAACAGTTGCCACGAGTTCTGTTAATTTTTGATGGATCCGCCGTCATTTTGCCTCTGTCGCCACCATATGGGGAATACTTGGTTTAAGACATTGACTAATGTACGCACTCTAATTATTATGTAGTCTCTTAAGGTAAAGTATCATAGAATGAGACATTTGAATCGTATATCATAATAAATTAGTCATCATGAATGTTGTTGTTTCAAGAATTAACTAGAATCTGTGGGCAAGAAGTCGGAATCTTCACGGAAATCTTTGGTTGTAGTGAAATGTTTAATTAGGTAGACGAAGACGTGACTGGCAATTCTGACATAAGCTGCTGTGGCTACTAATATTTTGCTATACTTATATATTTTTAGAGTGAATTAATCATTATTATTAGGATTTAAAAACAATAAAACCGGACATAGTACTTTGTAAATCAAGGTTCTGGATGGTATTTCTACTGTTTATGGGTGGTCGTATCGCTTACCATCAGGCGAACGGCATGCTCGTCTCGTCATTCATTGCTATAAAAAAAACATAGAAAATATAGCGAAGTGTATTAACAACACAAAGTGTCTTTTTTTATTATTCCGCTCTAATGATGTAAGGATACAAAAATAATTTTAAAACTGATAAAAACTTTTATTGGTCCTAGATAAATTAAAAACGACCGCTCGTAAAACTGTTCCAAATTCAAAATTTTTATTGGCATAAAAGTCTAAAACAATATATTATTTTTACAAAAAATTAAAGGAAATTAAACTGGTGTAAACTGTAACACCTGATTTTATAGCCGTAATAAAAATACAAATTGAGCGTGAAACGGAACGCATTAAGCGATGTGTCCATACATCAGAAATGTAACATTTGTTCGTTGCGTGCGCGCGCGTCGATCGAACCGATACATAATTTGAGAGGTGAATAAAATCATAATATTAATTAGAGAAGTGTTTCTGTATAAAATATTTTGTTTGGTTAAGCCTTAGCTAAACTTTTGTTGGTGTTACACTTTTCACAGTCCGAAATAAAGTACATTTCTTCTTATAATATATCGTCTGCGTTTCTAATATAATTTATTTGTCAAATAATTATGACTAATAATTAAGGAAAAATTAGAAGTGAAATCATATTATCTGCAATTTTAAGGTAATCAAGATCTTTATCGTTCAGTATGATATCATTCGAATAATTATTCATAACAATAAAAATATAATTACCTGGAACACACACGTGTTAAGAATTGAAACACATTATGCTAATTCAACGCAATGCAAGTGTTATTTCTCCCATAGATTTTTGATACCTATTTCAATTTTATCAGTATTTAGAAATTCGCATTTTAAGTTATAAGCGAGATGAAGATATTTTTTTGTTGTTTTAGCTACTTGCCTTTCCAAATTCAAACTTCGTAAAGTAACATTAATTTTCTGCTTTTATTGGTAATCAAAATCCTGAGCTATATTTTAAATTTAATTGCAGGAAATATAAAGAAACTAGCTATAGCTCAAATGGCTTGATGTGTGGTCAGTGGTAAGTAACTATGAAAAATGAAATGAAATGAAATCCTTCTAGCCAATTTCGGCCATGGCGGCCAATATGAACGGAGATCAGCCAGGTACGCAGGAGATATTATAGTGCACAAGTGTGTGCGCAATACACAGGTGCACTCGCTATTCCTTCACTCTCCTAGTCCGGTGAGACGGCAATCCGACATGACCGGAGAGAGATCAGGCGCAGGACCAACGGCTTTACGTGCTTTCCGAGGCACGGGGGCATCACACCGCCAACTTCCTGACTCCAAGCTGCAACGAGTAATTTTTAAGATGGAAAAACCAAGTCACAATGTTTTTGCCTCGACCCGGGATTCGAACCCAGGACCTCAGCGCGCAAATGATACTCGTAACGCGTACGCAATACAACTATGCCATCAAGGCAGTCAAGTAATTATACTCCGCATATGATCACTAATTAGAAAAAAGTATCATCATAATGTTTGCTGGAATCCATCTTAATCCAATTACTTTTGCACCAAGTATCCAATCTACATCAACTTCGTTACTTACTTTACTTTTACTTTCTTCGGCGCTACAACCCTTTGTGGGTCTTGGCCTCTTCTACAATGGACTGCCATGCGCGACAATCCTTGGCTGTCCTCCTACAGCTAGTGAACCTTCTAAGAGCCTTGAGATCCTCATTAATGCAGCTGCACCATCTCTTCTTCGGCCTTCCCCTAGATCTCTTTTGCTGCGGCTTCCAGTCATTATTTTGGGTGCCCGATGCCTATTCATTCTCTCCAACTTCGTTACTACAAAGCAATATAACCCTAAAATAGCGTATGTCAATAAAGTCAAATATAATTTATACGCTCGTATATTGGGATTTAATTTTATTGAGTTAATTTGAAAACGTCAAATCGGGCAAACATTGTCGGCGCGTGGACACGAGGCTCCTCCATAATGGTTTAATATTATTTATGTTTGTTAGTAGTTTTTCTAAAGCATTTCTTAAAAGACAAAATATGTTTATCATAATATAAAACATGTTAACTCTATATCAATATATTGACTATTAATATACCTAACTGTTAAGTGTATGAATTAATTGAAAATAACCTATCATTCATCCATTTAGTATGGAGATAATTTAAGAGCCAGGGAAGGACACAGGCTACTTTTTATCCCAGGAAAGTATAAAGCGGGACTTTTATTCCGGAAATACTTTTTCACGCCACGCCGGTAACGCCGCGATCAAAAACTTGTTCTCTACAAATAATGTTTGTAAAAATATAATCAAGTAACAACAAACAAAAATTAATTCTAAATTTTTGTACAACATACTTATTATTTATTTAAATAATTAAACTAAAGTCAATAGTTTACTACCTAGATGCACTCACTTATTGCTACTAACGATTATAGCAATACATCAACTTTCACATTCAATTGTTCCATCAATCATTAACATTTAAATAAAACCTTTTATCTGGCACCATTGTGGAACAATTTCCTTGCAACATTGTCCAGTACAGTCAATATTGAAATTTACGACGGCCCATTGTGACCAGCGCGTTATATATTATAACTTTATTGGTCACTCAGTGACAAGCTCCGATTTTTGCGTAAAAACTCATCGGGGGTATAAAAGTCCAATCACGCTTACTGTGGGGTCTAATAGGCCGTGCCTAATTGAGGGTTGGGTTTTGTGATTACTTTATTGACTGGTGTTTGGGTGGCTTCTTTTGCAAATAGTTGAAAATAGATTTTTTAGCTGCTTTTAGATGTGAGAGATTGATAAATATGTGAGACCACCTTGGAGTTGAGAGTTAAACAGCGTGTCGGTTTTTGTGATAATATTTTGCAAAGTGTTGATAATTTTTAATGAGTATGGGAGTGATCCGAAATTTTCTGTCGCATAATAATAATACATGTCTCAATTTTTTTGTACTTATACAGTTTTAATTTTTGATGCATTGAAGTCTAAACAAACTTATTTATACCATTTTCTCTTACAAGAACTCCAATCCGATACAATGCAAATTTAAATATACAATTTCTTAAATTTTCCTGTTTTTTACTTTTTTTCGTGAATTAAATGACGAGACGAGCATGCCGTTCGCCTGATGGTAAGCGATACGACCACCCATAAACAGTAGCAACACCATCCAGCACCTTAACTTACAAAGTACTGTGCGGCATTCCGAAACACAACAATGCATGCACACTGCTGCTTGGCGGTAGAAATAGACATTACGGTGGTACCCACCCAGACGGACTCTTCCATATGAGAGACCTACCACCAGTTACATAAAGAAAGAACTATATTATACTAGGACATAACACTTTACGGGTCTTAAATATTTAGCTTCTCACTCCTGACAAGATCATTTACAAACTTTTAAACCAAATACTATAGATATAAAGCATTTATTTCGCTTCATCACTCCCAATGATGAATTGGCTTCAGGATTATGAAGACTAATTCGGCAAAAGTGAATTTTGGGGTGCCTTCAGTACGCGGAAGAAAAATTGTTCGCGCAATGACTTTGCGATACTTTAATGCATTGCTGGTATAATCGAATGAGAGATGGAATTAAGGCGTTCGTGAATTTAGTGTAGTTAATATGATCGGCTATATTGGTTCAGTGGGTGATGAGATGGGTGTGAAATGAAAGGACGTAGGTTCCTTTATGTAGGTCTATTAACAAAAATTTTGTGATTCGCAAAAAATATCCGCAAAATGTTACGGATTTTTGGATAGGTTTATGGGTTCAAAAAATATTAATGCTTCCTGATACTCAAGACTTGAAACTTAATTAGAATAGTGACTGAAATTTTAGAAAAAAATGCTCTAGTCTATTTTGCGAAGCCAGTTCTTTTATAAAAGCGGCGCAGTTCAGTAAATTTGAATAGACATAACAGAAAAGATATTTTTTATCAAATACCTACTGCATGGTCGACATTTATAAAATACAAAATGATAACCGAAGTAGCGCGGTTTGATTTCCGCATATAAATACTCCCAAAAATACAAAATAAATAATCTAATAAAAATATTCGCTTATCCGTCCCATTTCCTATATCAATCAAATCTGACTGTTCTGTAGGTATGTGCATCATTTATGACTGCTCACCCCCTGTGAGATAAAGTGCCGTCATGATGACTCAAACTATAACATTTGGTATCTATCCATCGGTATTAAGTGGAGATGGAGAGCTGGGTTAGGCTTGAGGCACACTGAGAATTCTTTTCAAAATAAACATCCATAAAAAATATATGACTGCCTCGGTGGCGTAGTTGTATTATGGTACGACTGCAATGCTGAGGTCTCGGGTTCGATTCTCGGGTCGGGCAATTTTTTTTTTTTTTTTGTCCCTGACTAAACTCTTGTTAGCCTGACGAGGGTCGGCTTATACAAGAACACCGGTCTTGTGGGTGAGCGCAGAAGGCGCTCGCAACCCTTAAATTTAAGCGACCACGCTGAGGGCGACCCACTAATGGGTCACGACCTCGGCTCAGGGCGGCCACTGAGAGGATAAGACATCAACGTTTGGGGAAATATGGTTTGAAACCTAATCCTATTTAACGTGTTGATCGTAGTCTTCGGCACGCGGGCCGGAACTGCTAAGAGAGGGCAGGGGGTTGGGGAACGCGACGAGGTCCTCGACGGCGAGGACGGTACAGCGGTCTTGTTGAGTGTATGAGCTTTAGATGCTCGTTCTTTTCGCGTAAAGCCTGAGTGATTTCGTCCTCTGGATCTGACAAGACTGAACGCGGTCGTCTCCATTTGGCGCGATCAAATGGAGTATAAATCGACGCTTTACGGATAAGCGTGTTCGGGTGGTTTACCGCCCTGTCGAAATAGCGTCTGCTGGCGCACTGCATAAAGTGCCTGATGGTCGGCATATTGGTGTCCACGTGGAGGTTGCGATTGCGAACGTACCACGGGGCACCAAGTGCATGTCGTAAGAATCGATTTTGAAGCACCTGCATTCGCTGAAGGCGACCGGGCGGTAAATGAGCGAATACGGGCGACGCGTATGTCATTATCGGACGGATGCATGTTTTAAAGATCCTAATCTTGTTGCGGATTGACATCTTACTATTTTTGTTTAGGAGCCAGTGAAGCTGGCTCATCGCGAATGCGGCTCGCGCGCGTACCGCATTTACGTGTGGGATGAAGGTCAACCTCTGATCAAGGGTTACTCCTAAATATTTGGCTTGGCCCTTCCAGGGAATAACCTGGTCGGACATGCGGACTGAAAAGTGAGGGACATGGACTTTCCTTTTCCGAGTGAAAAGGATGGCCTGACTTTTGGTGGGATTGACGGTGATTCGCCATTTGCGGAACCACTCACCGAGTTCGTCGGCGGCGGTTTGCAAAGTGCGCACCACTTTGTCGGGGTCTATACGTGAAGCGTATATTGCGGTATCATCCGCGAATAGTGCCAGATGGGCGTTTTGTGGTCTAGGGATGTCGCTTGTGTACAGCGAGAATAGAAAGGGGGACAGGGCGGAGCCTTGCGGGACTCCGGCCGTGATGGTGTGTCGGGAAGAGAGAGTTCCCTCCACGCGATAGCTGAAACCGCGATTCGACAGGAAATCTCGTATGATGTGCACGAGTTGTGTGGGCACGTTGAGAGTGTACAGCTTGAAAAGCAAGCCGTTGTGCCACACCCTGTCGAATGCTTTTTCGATATCGAAGAAAATAGCACCGGTAGGCATTCCTTTACGGAATTGTTCGTGGACGTACTCCGTGATGCGGAGCACCTGATTGACACAACTGTGTCTAGGGCGAAAGCCAAACTGTTCTGGAGGGATCAAATTTTGATTGAAAGCTACTATTTTGAGGCGGTCGAGGACGATCCGCTCGTAGATTTTGCCCAGAGTACTGAGCAGACTGATGGGCTTATAAGAGGAGGGTTCGAAGGCGGGTTTCCCCGGCTTGTGGATTCCTATCACAACTGCCTCTTTCCAGACCTCTGGGAAGATGCAGTTACGAAACGCGGCGTCATAAATGGATGTTAAGATTTGAACTAGATGCTCCGGGAGCATCTTAATCATACGAGTAGGGATTAGATCGCCCCCGGGGGCTTTCCTACGTTTGAGTGCCTTGATCAGAGTGGTGACTTCTTCGATCGTCACCGGCGCAAGGGGATCGGGCGGCGGGTCGACGTCCGGGTCGACGTTATCGTATAGCGGTCGCGGTATAGAGACTGGCGGTGGCCGGACCGCGTTCCTATCTTCGACGAAGGTGTCAACCGCAACAAGAATGTCGTCATCTACGGGTACGGAGGTGAGCGAGCATTGAGACTCCAGGCTGCCGGCCAGTAGTTCCGCTTTCTCGTCGTCATCAAACGCCGGGCGTTGATTCGGACGATTGAGCGGAGGCATGGAGGCCACATCGTTTCTCTTGAAGGAACGAACCAGTTGCCAAAAGGCGGTATGTGTCGGATCGATATCGGCAAGGCGAGTGTCCCACCTCGAATCGACGACCTCTTTTATGCGACGCTTAACCTCACGTTGGAGGTAGCGCGCAAGATGTCGTCGTTCCGGGACGGGTCTCGTCGTGCAGGCTTTGAGCGTAGCGTTACGCAACCTCACCCACCACCGAACGTCTTCGGGAAGTTGCCAGTGACTGTGAACAGTCTCTGGCACCCTCTCGGAGCTTTCGCTCAAAACGTTCTGAAGGTGGTCGGTGAAGACGCGTATCGCGCTGGTCGTTTCCTCAGGAGTCACGATGTTGGTCGGGATCGCGGAAAGATCAGTGGATGAGGTGTCTGCGAGCTTGGTGCCCAAAAGGCGCCAATTCGTTTTCACCTTCATCGGAATATTAGGACCTGTGTCTGTTGGACTGTTTTCGGGGACTAGATCGAGGATCACAGGTCTGTGGTCAGAGTCTAACTCTTGTAACACTTGCATGGAACGCACGCTAAGGCTTACGTTCCGTACAAGTGCCACGTCGAGTATGTCCGGTCGGTGGTCGTCGTTGTAACTATAGTGGGTAGGTTCTGAAGGAACCAATAGGCTTAGATTGATTGTGTCAAGACAACTCTCTAGGACTGCACCTCGCTCGTTGGTCGAGTTGCAGTTCCAGAGAGTGTTCTTGGCATTGAGGTCTCCCGCCAAAATGACGGAATCCCCCAGATCAAATAGGGTTTCGAGTTCGTTGGAGTGAAGCTCCTTAGTGGGCGAGAGATAGGCCGATATGATGGTGATCGGCGGGTGTCCGGTCATGGCTAGCCTGCAGACCGAAGCCTCAATGTTGCTCAAGCTTATCGGTGATTTTAATGGAATACAATGAAGGGACCTTTTGTAATAAATGAGAGTGCCTCCTAAACGGCCACTGGTACGATCATTTCGCACCAGTTTGAAGTTTGGGATGTTGGGATCGCGGTGAGAGGGCTTAAGGAACGTTTCCTGGATGAGGAAAACGTCAATTTGGTTGTCGCGGACAAAAGAAGAAATTTCGGCTTTTTGGTCCCGAATGCCGTTACAATTGAAAAACCCCACTCTGAGGGAGCGAGGTTTTGTCCGCTGGGGGAGTTGTCTGGCGTTGGTAGCCATTTATGAAATTAAAGAGGGGAGACGCACAGCGTTAACTGTAGCCTCGAAGATTTGTTGCTGGATCAGAGCGATCTCAGCGATTAAAAGGGGGTCTTCTACTCCCGTACGGGTGAGTAGACGGGAACGCTCGAAAAGTTTCCCGTGGAGAATCATTATCTCCGGGGAGCCTAATAGTGAGGCGACTGAGGAAGAGGCGTCGCTTGCCTTCGCCGCCACCGTCGCCGACTGAGAAGGGGTGGGAGGGGTGGTGGGTTTGGGTTTGGGTTTGGGCTGGGCTGCCTTTGAAGAAGGAGCCACAGCTGGGGGAGGAGAGGGTCGAGTAGAGGCCGGGGCAGCGGGAGTGACTCCGCTGGGGGCCTGAGAAATGGGTTCAGCGCGCGCCGTGGGAGGAAACCACGGGTTGCGCACTGGCGCAGGTGCCAGTTTGAATGTGGTGGCCTGAGGGGCCGAGGGAGCCGCAGCTTTAGGAGCTTTGGCAACTCTTTTGGGGGCGCGAGGGCATCCGCGATAATTCGCTGGATGGCCGGTTTGCCGGCAGTTGGTGCACGAAGGCGGCTCCGTGCACTGAGAGCGGTCCTTTGGACGGGGGCACTCGGATGTGCCGTGTTCGCCGAGGCACTTGACGCACCTGGCGGGGAGGCGACAGCCACGAGAATTGTGGCCGTATTTCTGGCAGTTGTGACACTGCCCTATCTGGGTCGATTTGTGTGGGGCTTCGACGGTGAAGCCGCCTAGCCCCGAGATATCTTTAATCTCAAAAAGTCTTTTGACGTCGGAAGGGGACTGGAGAATGGCAAGGACCATTTCATATTGAATTCCCGGCCGGGAGGCGCGGGACTGTCTGTGCATCCTGTGCACTTCTAATGTGACTATGCCTTTCTCTTCAAGGCCTTCTTTGACCTCGAGAGTCGACATTTGGACGGGGATACCGCGAATGACGTAGCGGAAGCGCCGCTTGTCCGGAAGAGAATACGTAAAGTAGTGCCAATGTTTGGCGTCCAAGAATTTAGTCAGCGCCCTGTGGTCCGCGATTGAGGCGGGCTGCAGGGCAAGAAGTTTGTGGACTTTGTTCCACGAATTAGAGGAAATGGTGATGCGCTGTTTGCGCAGTTCCTCAAATATGTCTCTCATGGTCATATTTGAGGGGAGTTGGAGATTTAACCTCGGGGGTTTTTTAGGCCCCTTTGGTTGAGTCGGCGGCGATGGCGGCGTCGACGCAGACGCGGACGCGGTTGGCGCTGAAGGCGCGGTAGGCGCAGAAGGCGCGGATGGGGAGGTTGGTGCAGGAGCAGCGACACTTCTCTGCTTCTTCCTCCGGCTGTTTTTCACCGTGGTGAAGCCGTCCTCGTCGCGTTCCGACGAGGACGACTCCTCCCCGGATTCACAGGCGGAGGAAGAGGCCGAGATCGGCCGTTTCTTAGGGTTATTAGCTTCGGGTTGGCTGGGGGACGTGTCCATTTCCTCTTCAGACTCCGCGGAGCCGCCCGAGGTTTCGGTGGTCTCCGTTGAGGTCGTAGCCTCGGACGACTCCGAGGTGTCCGAGGACGCAGACGGTTCCCTGGCTTCCCTAGCCATTGACAGAATTTCTTGTCGGACCACGTTGTCCGACCGGAACATCTCCCTCACCACTCTCATTATTTCCTCCCTGGAAATAATGGGCGCGGCGAGGGGGGTGTTGACTGGGTTTAGTTGAGCGGCGACGACAGGCCGCTCGGGAGCCAAATCCATAGGCCCAGAATCAGCCATATTGGCGGCTGAGTCCGAGCCTACGGTAATATTAATTAGGGGCCGCGTGTGTGTTCACTAACCCCGGGTGTGCACCGCCTGTAAAGAACACACCAAGAAACCAGGCGGGTTCACACAAAACGAACGAGCGCGGATCGCGACGCGGTATGGGACGCGATGAACTAAGTCCCCGGGTAGGAACGCCCGGGGGTGAGTGAGTGCGTGTCCCTCCCCGCCGGGTATAGGCGAGGGGGGGTGTACTTAGAATTAGGTGTGCCCTAAGCTTGTATCCCTTTTGCCAGTCTTATTGTGCAAAAGGGTTCCTAACAGTCCGTGTACCGTAAACGGTATTGGCCGGAGGCCGCACGCTCAACCGATACACGGGATGGATTTTAAGGAAAGGGTAGGGTTGGGAAGGTGATGTACGGGAGAGACTGCGGTGTGCCTCCGCAGCCTCCGGATCCGTACCCGTCGGCTTTGCCTTGCCCTGAGGGGGCGCAGCGCGTTGCCGGTGACGCGACTCGGCTTGTTAGCACCGTTAGGTTTCCGCCGAGCCAACGCCCTGAAGGGGCCAAACGTCGATAAGAAACAAATTGGGCTAAACCCTGTCCTGAAAAGGACGCGGCTTGGCCCGAAATAGGTTAACAAAATAGCAAAGGGTTGCCCCTTTGCTACCTGTGTAACCTTGACGGCAGCGAGGTCGCTGCGGACGCACCGAGCAGGTACTCGGGCGGAACAATGAGAGTTGTAGCGAGCGCTACAACAAACAATAGGTCCGTCCGAGACGGCTGCTCAGAGCGGAATGTGATGTGAATCGGGGTCGGGCAAAGTGATATTGAGTTTTTCTATTCAGTATCTGCTCGGAGTCTGGAATTTGTGCCCGAAATGGGGATAGGCTCGCCCCCTATCACAGCATGGGACGGAATAACGGCGAAAAGTGGGTGCACTAGTTGCGCCTCTGCCTACCCCTTCGGGGATAACAGGCGTGAGTGTATATGTGTATAAGTATGTAAAAAAATATACTATATTTCCCGCTTAGTGGAAGGGTGGGTATTAAATACGTTTTAGATCCAAACAAATAGCGACCTTCGTAAACCATGAAAAACGTACAAAAGCGACCGTTCTCAATCAGCCAGTAAATGTAGTAACAAAAAATAGGATACCATAGGATAAATTGTATTTTTTTTTTGTTTACATTCTATAAAATTTAGATCACCTGTTCACAATATTCGTGCAGATAATACTTTATACGTGGGTAATTAATTACCTATATGGGCATAAATATAAGAACTACACAATTTTACAATCATCCACTACAGCTAACATTCCTAATATCTATAAAAAAATCGCTCTGCGTGTATCCCAAAGTCTATTTATCGCTCGGCATTACAGCGATTTCACTTTTTGAAGTTCAAACATTTTAACTCAACGCAGATTCGTCGTAGGGTGAAAAATCAAGGGGCACTATTTGCGGATTTCACGTTACTTTTTGTTGAAAGTCATATTGTATGGGGTTAAATAGAGCAGTCGATACTGATATTTTAAGCGGATCAACGTTCACTTGTAATATTTAAAATGAATGTTTATTTTGAGTGGGATTTATATCTGATTTAAAAAGTGCATAATACTTAAAGGATTTGATTTCTGAGATAAATATTTGTTTTAATGATAATAATAATAATATATATTATTATTAAAAGAAACATTTATCTCATTTCTTCATTATTTCTTTTACGTAATATTAAAGTGTTTTGTGTTTGGCTAGCTTGAACAGTTTTAATAAGATATTATTTTTACAATCATACATACTCACGCCTTTTATCCCCGGAGGGGTAGGCAAAGGCGCAACTACTGGAGCCACTTTTCACCGTATGTATGATTTGATAGGTAGCGAGCCTATCGCCATATCGGGCACAAATTTCAGACTCCAGGCTGATAGTGGGTAGAAAAATTACTGATATTATTTTTAACTCCTCGAAAATACTTAACACAGATATTTGTTAAGTAATCCTAATGTGCAATTGTTACAAAGCTGGGTGGTCTAGCAATGAAATATACTTTATTAATTTCCAATAATAGGCCACTGTAATTGACTTACACCGATCAGTACATCTATATCAGTATATAATGGGTCTTAGCTGTATCTTATTTTTAAGGTCAAGGAAAAATATCAAAATTCCCACGATGGAAATGATGGATAGGTATATACTTACTATTGCCTATAGAGATAGCAAGCTAGAGGACAATAGTCTAGTTAGGAATGGATTATGGAACAGTCTGCCGAGACAATGTCCGCAATATCAAAACTTTTCTCTGACTTTTCTAATGTTATGTATGTATTCTGGTGTATTCGGTGAAGGAAGACATCGTGATGAAACCAACAAACCTGAGAACTCTCTAAGAATTTCAAGGGTATGTAGAGTCTGCTAACCCGTACTAGGCCAGCGTGGTGGACTAAGCCCTATCCACTCTCGGTTGCAAAGAAGGCTCAGCAGTGGCCAGTATTATAATACAGAGTTGGTTTCATGTCAAACTCTGCCATAATTCCCTACAAAGCAATTAAAGACCAAACAAGCCAATAACTCCCACCCCGAAATTTTTTTTCCTATCTGGCTCTGTCCAATACCCTGGCATTACTCACCGTCAAATTCTAACAGGTGAGCTCATTACAGATTACTTACGGTTATTTGCAACACACAACATCTGTTGCGATCGGACCGCCGATTACGATCATTCAGTTCACTCATTCGGTCATATTGCACAAATCTTGGAAGGGTTGGATTTATGGTTAATTAGGGAATTTTAGTTTATGAATGGAAATGATATGAACTGATATAATATTTTAAGGCGAAACAAATTCAATGACTTACAGACATTTTTGAATCAGCCTAGCTGTGACTTATTCTTCTCGTCTATAAAATAAACACGATTGATATTTTTTGGATTTTGTATGCATATATTTATGTAGATTGAGTTGAGACCTAATGTACCTGTAATATGCTGACTACATACTTTTGGGTTTTTAATTGTTGTATCTGCCATAATTTCATAAAAAAATATGACACAAACACTCTGAAACTATAAAATACGTGCTAAAGTTAAACCTTAACAAAAGGTGAATATTTGTTCTACGAATTACATCAAAAGTGCATTTATAATTCAAAACATTAACACCGATGTGCGACAGATTTCCACTTATTATTTCCGTAAAAAAATAACAATAAAAGGACAAACAGAAAATTACAAAGCATTTGACATCTGACACGGCGTATATTCAAATTAATGCATTATCGATATGAACAAGCGCATTTGGCCGTAAAAAGGGGGGTTTGCCACCCACACAGTGTACACACTACGCTACTGTGTCTATTTTAATGTTAGAGTAGAAAAATCGACATATTCGTTAAACAGATACATTTCAATAAAAAAAGAAAATAGTACCATTTATAAAAAAAAAATAAAGTAGTATTTTTGTATATATTAAAAAGCAACACATAAAATTTTACAACTGTATTCAAATTAAGTATATTTTTTTCTCGCAAGAAAAAAAAATTATTCTTGATGTTTACAAGATATTTTACATCACAATGACATGCTGTTTTCCGTAAAATTCTAATTAAAAAATATAAAAGGCACACCACACGGAAACATAAAACTTACTTACAAACTTACTACGCATAAAAAGAACAATATAAGGCACCTTTTTTCTAAAAAACAAACCTCCAAAAACTAACCTATGCCCTTTATACGAACGTGCATATATATGACACGTAATTTGCGCATAAATCAAGTTTGAGCGGTGGGCGTTGAGGTGTCTCGCGCATATGTCGTACCTCTACGAAGTGGATTCGCGTGTCACCTCTACATTACCATAAACATTTGTTTGATCAATATTTGGTATTAGAAGATATAAGCATAAACGGAAGATAAAATATGTATTCTTAAGATTAAAAATGGAATTCGTTTTTCAAAAATAATACGCATGGCTATATAATTCGAGATATAGCAGATTTTATTTTAAATTAAGAACATTAAATTAACCGTAAATGATTGTAAATACATAAGTCAAAATGATTCATTCACGCAGTATCAGACAAAATACAAGAGCATCAAATCAATTCAAATCTTTTATCGACTTATTTATATTGGGTAGCTGTTCATGTAACCTTGTAATACAATATTTTAGAGTACACAGTATTTAGAAACAAACAGACGTGAATGTATGTCCACAAAACAAAAAAATAAACAAATACACGTTTTGTAACAGGCGTGTATATGCAAATTATATTCATTTTCTAGATTGAAATCAAAGCAAACCTGTAGGGTGACAGCATATTGCTCTAATTATTTGCATGTCCTAATTGTTATGCTGATTTATTCAAAAACCTTATGTCAGTGATATTTGATTCAGATGTCAAAAAAGACAACTGGTGGTGAATAATAAAGAAGGCAGATATATACGAAAGTTTGTATATATATGTCTATTAGTAAGATATTATACTTGTTTGGTTTTGTGTGCGTAATTTTGTACGGGTACTTGCTACAACTGTATTTATTTTTGCCTCTAAGCAACAATGCACGGCTAAATTCAGGTTTACCTTTTAAGCTGTGATATATACGTCATATTAATTGTATATAGTATTTTATGACCATTATTTTAATGCTTCGGTGGCGTAGTTTACATGCGAGGTACGGCTATCACGCTGAGGTTTTGGGTTCGAATGCCGGTTCGAGCAAAGTGATATTAGGGCTTTTTTTCTCAGCTGGCTTATAAGCCAGGAATCAGAAAATGTGCCCGATAAATAGCAATAGGTCCTCCCTTTATTACTTCCTACTAATATTATAAACGCGAATGTTTGTCAGCATGGATATTTGTCACTCTTTCACGCAAAAACTGCTGAACGGATTTCGATGAAATTTGGTACACGGGTAGATCATGTCCTGGATTAACACTTAGGATTACTTTTCATCCCCGGAAAATACAAAGCGGGACTTTTATCCCGGAAAAACTCATTCATGCGGGCGGAGACGCGGGCAAAAGCTAGTTTGAACTAACATAGCTGATGAAATGTTGGTGTTTTACATCTCTACTTAACCCTGAAAGTTTTAGGGAAAAGGCATGATGCTATTGTAGGTGTGTAGTATTTTGTGGGTTATTCCTAATAAGTAGCTCAATTATAAAGCTCATGAGCTTTGTAATCCTACCTCAATTTTTTCATACATCCCTATTATAACTCTAAAATGCAGCATAAGGCCGCATTATCTCTTCATAAGCATAATCTACTTACGATGTTTATTCGAATTCAGTTTTATATTATCTAAATAACCACTTATTAAGTCGGTTCGTATTTTACGCTGGCCCACAAACAGGCCCCCTCGGTTGAATAGCGTACACCTGCAAGTTCCCAATACGAACAATATGCGTTTTCACTTGTATGGTAGTAGGTTCTATGAATTATGGTGCGGTTTTTACTTGATTTAGCGATGACTAATACTTTTGAAGTGGATATGCACGTCTCCTGTCAAAGTGGGTGTAGCTGTCTCTACCTACACCTCCGGGTACAAAGGCGTAATGTTTTTAATTTATTAGGTCCTCCCAACGGTTTTTACATTAATACGTTATGTTGTACAGCTTAATATAGTATTAAACTAAATGTGACAAACCAACTTATAGCTAAACACAGTTTGCATTATAAATAAGGTTATAACTATAATTGACTGTTGTACAAACGATGTATTATAAAATAAAACAAAGTTGTGACGCATGAAAATAGGCATTTGGGTGTGATACTTCTGAAGTTAGTTATGTCCTAACCGTAGTCAATGATCACATACAATATAACCTACAAACTTGATAACCTCCTTGGTTTTAAAAATCATCAAGACTGACTCATGGCATGTCGCAGATCAGCATAATTCTGGTGATCACCGGTAGAGGTAGGATCTCTTTGCAATTATAATTATATGTTTCGATTATCATATGTATCATCATCATCAGCCACGTGACGTCCACTGCTGACTATAAAGATTTCCAGACGGGCCTCTCAAAAGCGTCCTGCATCCAACATGTTCCTGCGACCTTTATCTTCTCGTCTGGGCACCTTATCATCAAGTACAATAAAGTCAAATTGCCTAAACAGAAAATCAATCGCACCGTAACACAGTGCATGGACTGTATCTACCCTCGTATGATCGTAATGAAGAATTATTGTTTGTAACGTCACACTGCAGTGTTTTGTATAAGGATTTTCTTTCGATAAGTCTCTTCGGTGTTCGGTCAAACACGTTTGTGCAATGTTTTTCTAAATGTTATTGTTACACGTTTTTGTTAATGTTTTTTGAAGCCCCTTGGATATTGATTTAAAGAAGCACATGTAAAAATAGAATTTTAATGTAGGAATATTTAACTGTTGCGTACTTAGTTAAAAATATTTTAAAAACACACACACACTCACGCCTGTTATCCCCGAAGAGGTAGGCAGAGGCGCAACTAGTGCACCCACTTTTCGCCGTCATTCCGTCCCATGATGTGATAGGGGGGCGAGCCCATCGCCATATCGGGCACAAATTCCAGACTCCGGGCTGATACTGAGTAGAAAAACCCAATATCACTTTGCCCGACCCGGGAATCGAACCCAAGACCTCAGCATTGCAGTCGTACAGTAATACTTACGCCACCGAGGCAGTCTAAAAATGTTTTATTTATATTAATACATATGTTATCTTTATATCCTAAAAAAGTATTTACGCATTTGATATTTGATTACAAAATGAATGAGTATAAAAAGTCATTGGCTAATCGATAATTTTATAATGCTGTTATACCAGTATAATGTCAAAACAGCAATAAAATTTTAATTTCCGTTCCTTATCTTATTCTAAAAATATATTTCTATGGGCACTGCGGAATTTATTTAGTAATCCGATAAAGCAAAACAGTATCACAACTCACCTAAATCTATATTGATATATGAAAAAAAATATACGGTCAGTGCAAGCATTATATGTGGTGACTTGTACTTCGCGACCCTCTGAGTGGACTGGGGTATAAATCATCGCTAATACAGTTTTTCTTTAACATATTTTAGCCCCTGTCTCCCCTAGTGTACTCAACGTTATAATTTGTGTCTTATAAATTACTCGGAAACGTTTCTTCGCAATAATTGAGAGCCAAAAAATAATGTTCATTTTTAATATTATGCTTTGCTATGAATTATTTATAACTTTAGGCTGTGCTTTTTTACTCAAATATACAAAATAGTAAATAATATTAACAACAATATTTTTTTTTTGCAAATACAAATAAAATTGATTCAAATACATAGTAATAATAGGCATGTTTAAAGCTGATTTCATTTGGCTTTGATTGTATAATAAATTTTTTAATGATCGCTAAAATGAACAAGTTTACAAAATATAGTTCAAAAGGTATGACGTATACAATTTTTTAAACGGGATAAAGATTAGTGGGAAAGGCTAGCGTGGTGGTCCAAGGCTTAACCCCTCTCAGTATTAGAGGAGGCCCGTGCTCAGCAGTGGGCAGTATATAATACAGGGCTAATTGCATTGCATAAAGTCTCTCACAGCTAGTAGTTCACTGAAAACAATTAATGTGACTTTGTATTGTGGCAACTCTTAATTTAATTATTTTCGGAAATATAATGCCTAAACTGACTGCCTCGGTGGCGTTGACTAAGTGACTGTCTTAGGTTCGATTCCCGGGTCGGGCGAAGTGATGTTGGGTTTTATTTAAATTCAGTATCAGCCCGGAGTCTGGAATTTGTACCCGATATGGCGACAGGCGTGAGTGTGTGTGTGTGTGTGTGTGTGTGTATAAGGCCTAAAATATTCTTCTTTCTTCTCTTCTTCTAGCGCCTCTTCAATGTTGAAGGTTGGCCGTCAGCTTCCCGTACTCGTCCCTGTCACTGGCCAGGCGGAACAGGTCTTCAACGGAGTTGATACCCGTCCACTCCCGGATGTTTCTTAGCCACGATTTTCTCCTTCGCCCAGCGCGTCTCTTCCCCTCTACCTTGCCCATAATTATTAGTTGCAGCAGCATATATATTTCGTGCCTAAGCACGTGGCCGAGATATCCTGTCTTGCGCTGTTTGATGGTTTCCATCATTTTTCGGGGCATATTGACACGCTGGAGCACGGTATCGTTCCTAACTTTTTGCGTCCAACTGATGCGCAACATGCGACGGTAACACCACATTTCAAACGCTTCTAAGCGTCTGGTAGTATCGTCTTTTAAAGTCCACGCTTCGCAGCCATGACAACAGGCCAGATGTAGCACAGAAGTATTCTAACTCTGAGCGTTATGTACGGCAACACAAAACTTTTCTCATTTTATTGAAACAAGCGCGGGCAAGTTCTATCCGGGTCTTAATTTCTTGATCAGAGTCCCATGTTTAATTTACCCAGGCACCGAGATATTTGAATTGTCGTACTCGCTCTAGTTGTTTCCCAGCTATTGATATGTTAGGATTTAAATATGGGTTTCTGGAGACTATCATCAGTTTCGTCTTGTTGATGTTTATCGTCAGACCGGCCTTTTGGCTACTCTCGTTGACTTTATCTACAATTGCTTGCAAGTCGCTTTCTGAAGTTGCGATGAGAACAGTGTCATGTCCTAAAATATTAGAGGAATGTAAATGATAAGCCATTTAAAATGTTCATAAATAGAATGCATTATAGTGACTTAAGGGTCGGTAGCACATAGATACATAATATATTAAGGATTATTGTAAATAATTCGGACTGATTTTTCAATACGACATAAGTCTTATACCGTTTCATGAACTGCTAGAGTAATAACACCCCTCTTTTTCTGTCGAAGGTCAAAAGTAACTTGTATGACTTACAGTTAAATTGTAAAATACTTTCAAGTAGTGCATGAATACTTAAACCTTTCGATGCCAAAGATCTAATTGCAAACCATGATAATCCAGCAGACCAAAACAATAGATCACAGACCTTGTTGACAGAGCCTACGGCTAGGTGGCGTGCATTAGTTGAGTCAACACCGGCAGAGCATAATCCGGCGGAGTGGATACAAACATCGGTTATTGCAGATTTTGATGTACCTACTCGAAACTGCTGCATCGAGATTTGGACGTCTTTTTCCAATAGCTGCCTTATTTGGCCTTCATGCCAGTTTTTTTGCATTCGAAACTGCTATTAGTTCAGTTTGGAAATCTTTTTCTGGGTTGCTATATTTTTGTGTATTTTCCTTGTGAGTTGCATTTTATTTTCTTCTCATTGCGAGAGGACTAGTTTTGACTTCCGGCCTAAATAATATCTTTTAAATCACAATGCTACTATTATAATGTGACTGTCATACTATCTCTGAATTGCCAATATTTGCTTGGAACTATTTATTGATAGGCAGTTGTTATGCTTCAGTTAACACACTTAATTATTGTCATTGATATAATCAAAACTTGTAATAAGCCAACAATTTTTGTCATGAAATGTGTTAGAATACCAAAATGATGGAATCCTCCATAAACAAAAGTAAATGTTTAGATGTAATTCACTGGAACACAGTGTCTCTCTGTGGCATAATTTGTATGTGAAAGCTTAGCGCTAGTTGGAAACGCTGGTAAGGCTGAGTTATGTATGGGGCAGGCTTCAATCGTGCATACTGTGGCGATACGATATGTACAGTTGCGAATATGATATCATTTATGAGTATTGCTATAACTAAAAATATGTATGTTTATTATTATACTGTGTTTGATTCTGCGTGGTTTTGGAATCCAGTGGGTGGATCTAGTGGTTTTTAGTCTTAAGTAATTTATTATCTCATATTGAATTATAAACGTTTATTCGTAAAAGTTTTTCCATCAAAACAAGTTATAATTAAAAATAAATTCGCACGTAACTTTTTAGCTTCCTCAAGTTTAGTACCATTGAAAATGGGCTGTTTATTCCAGGGCAGTTCTACATATTTTTTTTCATCCGAAGTTCTCCTGCTACTATTCGAGAGCGATCAACAATATCAACACTTAACATCAGGCAAACGCCTTATTCATTTCGTTATTTGTTAGTACAAAACGCACATGCAACTCGTCAATAAAATACTACCCACATCCAACTCGTGATTTCCATCTCAATTCTTTCAACTCAACTTAGCCTATCAATACCTAATTAATTTACATTGTTTCGATATCACTTCTCCCCCCGGCAGTACGCATAAGCCAGCTTAATATCCTTTGCTTACTTTGATATTTGTGCGAGGCTTAGCATGCGTTACGCTCTGGTGGTATTTGCGCGCCCATTGCACAGTCAAAGGGTTGATTTGAGGCTATATTACGTTTGGTAAGCTGATTAGCTCGGTCAATTTGTGGACTGTCTTGTCTAAGCCTAGCTCAATGAGTTCGGTTTAGGCTTCATATTATATATACACACTCAAGCCTTTTATCTCCGAAGAGGTAGGCAAAAGCGCTACTAGTGTAGGTACTCCATTTTTGCCGTGCATACTCCGTCCTATGATGCGATAGGGGACGAGAAATATGAAGCTGGACTTTCATCCGGGAAAACCTTTTTAACGTGGGAAAAAGCCAATCCTACTAATATTATAAAGGCGAAAGTTTGTAAGTATGTATGGATGTCTGGATGTATGGATGTTTGTTCCTCTTTCACGCAAAAACTACTGAACGGATTTTGATGCAATTTGGCATACGGGTAGATCATGTCCTGGATTAACACATAGGCTAGTTTTTATCCCGGGAACATATAAACCGGGACTTTAATCCCGGAAAAACTTTTTAACGCTGGTGGAGCCGCTGGCAAAAGCTAGTATTATATAATTCATTAAAAAGTCTAGAAGTAACAAAGGCTAAAATTTTTCGAATAAGATCTATTTCTTTTTACTCCGTATAAAGCAATTCATACGAACTATTAAACAATTTGATTAAAGAGAATTTGGAAGGAGTATAATGAATAAGTGTAGAATTAGGAGGATTTTTTCAATAGAGGAGCTCTACAACTATTTTTCATTGTGGCAATGTGTAGCTATTCATGGTGACTATTAGACAAGCTTGCAACAGTAATTTCGTTGGAATCATTTTTTATTTGCCCCAGTCAATTTCAAATTTGTTCAAAGAGAAAAGTTATTCATTTTAATAGTGAAATTCAGATCTTCTACGCATTTCTTATACCCATAACGAAGAATCATGGATATATAAGCAGCGATAGCCCAGTTGGGAGTGGAACGGACTGCCGAGATGAAAGTCCTCAGGTTCAAAACCCAAGGGCACACACCTGTGACTTTTCTAAAGATATGTGGGTATTGTTTGTGAATTATCGCTCGCTTTAACGGTGAAGGAAAACTTCGTGAGGTAATCTGCTTACCTGAGAAGTTCTCCATAAGAACTTCGAAGGTATGTGAAGTCTGGCAACCCGCACTAGGCCAGCGTGGCAGACTAAGGCCTAAAACCCTCTCAGTAGCAGAGGAGTTCCGTGCTCAGCAGCGGGCAGTATATACAGGCTGGTATGGTAAAGAAATATAATAATTATTAAGTAAAGGAATAGGTATTAACGAAGGTATGACCTACTCCCCAACAATATCACCTCCACCGAAACCAATCAGGCTACAATTTCCTCTGTAATCAGCGGGCATCAAAACATCGTTAGTCAGGGCATTGCCCCGCGTCCTGTAGTAATTGTTTGGTGCGATGCTGCGCGGTGTGGTGCATCATCTGCTGCACTGACGCGAAGTCACGCTTGCTTTTGTACATGGTGATTTTATTTTGATTTTTTAAAATATTGAATAAAAGGAAGAAAACAAAAAATCGGTGGCACTATTATGGGTTGAATACACAGTTAGGGGCCATTTATTTATTGCGTAAGACTATTTAGTGGGGGAGGGGGTCGACCATCTCTTATTTTTTCTTACAAGGGGGTTGGAGGGAGTCTCGATAGTTCTAGCGTAAGATCACAAAAAGCGCAAAGTTAAAATTATAATTTAAAAACGCACGGGCAACCGTGCGAGTGTTGAGGCTCGCTCGGATGCGTATCGGTAAACTATTTCTAAAGTACAAATAAACATTTCTAAAAATTGCTACTTTGAAAAATAAACATTAAAACAAACCAAACGTGTATTCATTTTTTCCTTTAGATTCTTGCGTAATAAATATTAAACAGGGGGGAGGGACTCGGCCTATTCTTATTTTTTCTTATAATAGGGGGGACGGGGTCAAAAACTAGCGAAAATAGTCTTACGTAATAAATGAATGGCCCCTTAAGTCATCGAATCAAATTTCATGAATTCATTTTTTTTCTTGTTTAGCGCACAACAACATTAATTACTAGAATTAATTGATTGTCTTCTATTATATTGTGACAAAAATACCGTTGATCATTACCAAAACTCTTGTCATATTAAAACATAAATACGTAACTCATAATGAACAAATATGCCTATTTAATTATTCATCATCATCATCATCATCAGCCTTTATCAGTCCACTGCTGGACATAGGCCTCCCCTAATGAGCGCCATAGCACCCTGTCTTCAGCTTGCCGCATCCAGCATCTGCCTGCAGTCTTTCGCAGATCGTCATCCCACCTGGCCGGAGGGCATCCTACATTGCCCAGTCGCGGTCTCCACTCAAGAACACGTTTACCCCAGCGGTTGTCGGTTCTTCGCGAGATATGGCCAGCCCACTGCCACTTCAGCTTGCTAATTCTTTGAGCTATGTCGATAACTTTGGTTCTCTGTCGGATGTATTCGTTGCGAATCCTATCCTTCAGAGAAACTCCGAGCATAGCTCTCTCCATAGCCCGCTGAGCGACTTTAAACTGGTGGACCAACCCTACCGTGAGTGTCCATGTCTCGGCTCCGCTTTAATTATTACATAAGCTCATTTTGATAATTTAAATATATAATCGAATTTAAGAATACGCAAAGACACAAACAAAACACTAAACAAAAAACGCTTTACGCAACATAACTAGTATAACACTCGCTTAATTAGACCGTCATAAAAATTATAAGGAACATAACAAATATCCTGCGTTTAAAACAATTTACACGAATAAACTATTTCCTGTAAAATCATACTGATACGCTAAATGGGGTAAATAATAAAGTAAAATAATAAAAACATCCTGTGCACGTGCGTAAAGCGTCGTTTATCACGAACAGATTAACTGTGGTACACTTGTCCCATTTAAATGTTGCTTTGTTTTTGTACAAGTTTTTTGCTTTCTAATACATACATACGTATCATCACGCCTTTTTACCTTATCAGGGATAGACAGAGGTGTATTACACTCACATTTTGCCAGCTATGTTATACATACCAAACCAGCTCTGTATTATATACCGCCTACTGCTGAGCACGGGCCTCCTCTACAACTGATGGGCTTAAGGCCTTAGTCCACCACGCTGGCCTAGTGCGGGTTGGCAGACTTCACATATTTTCGAAATTCAGAGAACTTCTCAGGTATGCAGGTTTCCTCTCGATGTTTTCCTTCACTGTTAAAGCGAGCCATAATTCACAAAGAATACACATTATATATAATATTGTAGAAAAGTCAGAGGTGTGTGCCCTTGGGTTTTGAACCTGCGGACATTCGTCTCGGCAGTCCGGACCACTCCCAACTAGGCTATCGCGCCTTTTTTATGCTAGGTCTCTATCTTAGGTCTCATGTAATAGGGGGCGAGCCTGTTGGCATTTACCGGGCACATTACCAGACTCCAGACTGATACATATACACCTACGCCTATTATCCCCGAAGGGGTAGGCAGAGGCGCAACTAGTGCACCCACTTTTCGCCATTATCCCGTCCCATGATGTGATAGGGGGCGAGCCTATCGCCATATCGGACACAAATTCCAGACTCCGAGCTGATACTGAGTAGAAAAACATACATCACTTTGCCCGACCCGGGATTCAAATACATCAGCACTGCAGTCGTACCATAATACAACTACACCACCGAGACAGTTCTAATATCATTGCGATACGTTTGTACACAGTTTTTGCTTTCTGAATGAAATCCTCCTAGCCAGTTTCGGCCACGGCGGCCAATCTCAACGGAGATCAGCCAGGTACGCAGGAGATATTATAGTGCACAAGTGTATGCGCACTACACAGGTGCACTCGCTATTCCTTCACTCTCACAGTCCGGTGAGACGGCAATCCGACATGACCGGAGAGAGATCAGGCGCAGGACCAACGGCTTTACGTGCTTTCCGAGGCACGGGGGTATCACACCGCCAACTTCCTGACTCCGAGCTGCGACTGAGTATTTTTTTTAAGATGGAAACACCCTGTCACAATGTTTTTGGCCCGACCCGGGATTCGAACCCAGGACCTCAGCGCGCAAATCGTACTCGTAACGCGTACGCATAACGCAATACAACTACGCCACCGAGGCAGTTTTGCTTTCTATTTTATCATTGATATTCAGTTTTTCTATTCAGTATCAGCTCGAAGTCTAGTATTTGCGCCCGATATGGCGATAGGCTCGCCCCCTATCACATCATGGGACGGAATAACGGCGAAAAGTGGGTGCACTAGTTGCGCCTCTGCCTATCTGATAAAAGGCGTGAGTGTATATGTATGTATGTATAATATGTATTTTATCATTGCCGTAAAAATGACGTAGTGTGCGAGAGTTCATTAGGGTAAATTAATTAAGTAGAATTGTATAATATAATATGTATGTTCTGATTTGTAGGACATTGTAGCCAGTAGAACTTTTGGGTATTATAAGACCATCTTGTGTCTGAGGAAGAGAAATTGAGTGTAATTCTTTGCAGTTCTTTGTAAACCAAACTTCTGGATTAAGTTGCTATTGTTAATGTAATTACTTACTTTACTCGGCATATAATCACATAAATAAAAAAATACCACAAATAAGAAAAATATTTAAAAATAGCATCTTCTAATAAGCTATGCTCCGTTGCACCTCAAGTTGAAGGGTCAAAACGACCACCTTTTCGCATCACACAAATAACGTGGTTCAACAATAATAACATACAGTTAAAATCATTGTAAAGAAAAAAACACGCGGTTATAATTTTCCCTCCCAAATTCGTTTTTTGCGAAAGGGCATGAACTCAAAATAGTTTCACCCAAAACTTTGACATTAACTGTCAAAGTATTTTAGTTTTTTATTGATCCCATCGTGGGAACACTTCCTGTAGTTTTGCCGTGTAATGATGACATCCGATGTTTTATTGGTTTGTCGAATTGTTCATTGCAAAATTTCACAGGGTGAAGTTAACAATTAACTTAATAGATACTTTTTAAATTCCTCTAGGGACCTTTGGTTTGTGAGAAAGTAAAAAGTGATCGTTTTTTACCAGCACACTTTAAAAGTAGAATATATTCTTTATACTTATTGCATATTGAGATAAATATCGTGGAAAATATTGGAATGAAACAATAATTTCGTAGACCACTTTCTACGAAACGATAACTAATTACCATTTAAAAATATATAATTTTCTAGCAATATCCGGACACAATTAAATAATAATTAATTGTTAATTTTTGATGTCTTATTATAAATACTCAACATTAAATTCCCATCAAACAAAAACAAAAGCCACTCAATTCCAAATTCAAAAATGAACAATTAAAACAATAATATTCACAATAAACTCATCAGTTGTCATCACCACGCACAAACATAATTAAGTTTGCACACGAATCACAATATTCATAACACTGGGTATTCAGTAGACGCTAATTTGGATGCAAAACTGATAATTAACGCATTAACATCCAAACAACGTTAACAAAGGTGTGCTCGGCTTCGGATTGGGTTAACGTTAAAGTGTGCTTCACTATGGGGTGGATGTTCGGATGATTTTGATGCGAGGTTTTGTTGTTACATTTTAGTGATATTTTTAGGTACACTGACAGCTCATAGTCCTTGTATAGACGTTATATGTCAATATCAAGATGAAATTTTTTTTTAATTCACTTAATTTACTTGTTATACTGTTTCGGTGGCGTAGTTGTACATACAACTGCAATGCTGAGGTCTCGGGTTCGATCCCCGGGTCGGGCAAAGTGATATTGGAAATTTCTATTCAGTATCAGCCCGGAGCCTGGAATTTATGACGAATTACGGGACGGAATACGTACGGTGAAAAGTGGGTGCACTAGTTGCGCCTTTGCTTACCACTTCGGGGATAAAAGGTGTGAGTGTGTATGTGTGTGTGTGTTATGCCCTTCCATTCGTTCAGCCTAGACCTAATACATATAAAATATAAGATAACATGGCTTTGCTTATTACGTAGAAAAAATTAAGGTCTTAATTACCAAATAATCATGATTTCCTAGTTGCGACTCATCTGTACTTGCACATGGCTAAAACTGCTCAACTAAATGACAGTCTATACTAACACTAAACATAGATATATTATATTAAATACGATAGAATTGCAAAAATACAAAATATATATTCAAAATCCGGCTCGAAGGACCACCGCACCATCACAACGCGAACAGCCCATGCCATCCCACTCACAACGCGCTGAAGTGCCCTGATTACCCTATTTATTCTATTAAGACAGTAATTGTTTGCTGAATGAGTTGCGTAGACTGTACTCCATTAGCCGTATTGTTGCTTTGTTCGTAAATATGTTGTATTAGTGTTGCCATCGTGAAGGATTTTGGAATTGTGTTTAATGTTTGAAATTGGAAGCGTCTTTGGAGTTTAGCAAGTAAATTTTAATAGAAATTATTACTAGCAAGTTTTTGTCTGATTATATTATTAAATGTCATGGTTGCTAATAGGTGAAATATTTGAATTTCGAATTTCGAAGCTCTTATTAACACTCCGTTGTAATTATCATCTTACGGCAATATTATATGACCATTTATGAATATAATTACAATAAATACACTAGTAAAAAATATAAAAAGAAATACGTGTTAATTCATGTGCTCTATAAAAAATCGTACCCTTTTAAACCGCAAAATGTAGCAAAGGTGAAACTAACAATCAGTGACAATGTATGTCAAAATACTTGACACAAAATAACACACTTTCTTCAAATTAGTCACACTTTAATACGTTAATCGCAATTATGACCCACTTCATCTTATGATGTCATGTACTTTTTTATACTGGCAACTTTGTAGCTTTATCTTGTAACTCTAAGGGTATTAAAAAATATATAAAAAAAACTTTTGTTTGCAATAGTTACCGTTTAACCATGTCAAACTATCAAGGGTTGAGGGGGCAAAAGAATGACAGACGTTTTCAACCCTAACATAGATAATAAAAAATAAAAAGGCAAAGGACAACAAAGCCGCGTTTACAAATTTTTATGTTCTAAATTTGAAATTTTATTATTTAATAAACTGACGGAGGTTTTTAAAAGGGGGCTTTGAAGATATTCATTAGAGGCAATAAAAAGGTAATGTCCCATTGTGATCGATCGATGAATTTCTCGAGATGATTTTGCGAATTTTTATTTACGACCTCCGTTTGATTTTACGATACTTTTTAGTGCTAATGCGTTATTTCGTGAGAAATGTTACCAGGTGTCTCAACATATTCGGTAAATAAAGTTTTAAGAAATAATTATTGCGGTTGTCCTATTCAGACCTCAGAGGTACTTATACCTACCACTTAGCTAAGTTTTTTTTTAAATTCATCACGTAAGATTTGTCATTTTGTATGAGGAACACTCATACAAAACATCATTTTAAGTGGCGTGTCCGTTACTCCATATCTGTATAATATAATGATAGGTTTACGTCGTATTATGTAAATGAGAACATATTAACAATAGTGTACTTTACTTAACGAATCACACCCGCAGCGTCCATCAAAAACAATTTAACCGTGTCATTTAACTGTATAATAACAAGGAACATAACTGCACTAAAGTTTATACACTTTATCTTAACCGATTTGTTTTTTAACTAATTTATGTGCTTTGAACACGATACGCAACGCCTATGTTAGGGATTGACATTTGGCTAGAAGTGGCATATGTAATCTAGAAAAAATGAATGCAACTTACGTGATGAATTATTGTGTTAGTACAGTTTTTTTATATACATTAGTTACTTAGTTTCAGTTTTATGTTATAAAACAAGTTATGATAATCGACCACTAATATTGCATCTGCTACCACATGTGTTAAAAGGACTATCATGCACAGAGTCGACACCATTCTCTTAATCAACAGAATCCGCAGGAAAGAATAAATAAATTTTTAACTTATGCAATTAATGAATAGAACGTGTACACTTTATTCATGTACTTCTTAACAAATTATATTTTTTTAAACATACAAGAGTATGTAAATTCGCTGTTATGTTTAAGACCGGGTTTTTCCAACTGTAGTTACCTATTTTTCAGATTCTTATTAAGCTGGACGCGCTCGCAGAGCTTCAAGTGCTCCAGGTGCTGCGAGCGCGTCCAACTTAATCAGACCCTGACAAAAATATAACTACAGGCGAATAAAACGACGCCTTAATAAGCTTACACCTTTTAATTTGACCACGCTCATGTTATATCTAGTATCTCTATTAAAACACAATGGCGTGGTTTACCCTCAAGCGGGCAAAGGAATGGGATTTTAACTATGATTATTACATGTAAATTAATTAATAACATCTCTTGTAGACGGTTTAACACATTAAGCATGACGGCTTGACTGATAGATGACAGGAAGTGACCCGGATAGGTTACTGTAACCTCCCGTTTCTTCTTTATCATCAGAATTTGGAAGTTCACTGCTGAACATAGGCCTCTTCTAAATAAATCCAGACCAACTTGTTAGAAACTATCTGCATCCAGCGAGTTCCTGAGACCTATGCAATGTCGTCTGTCCACATTGTAAGTGGAAGTGCAACGCTGCGCTTGCAACTTCCTCCCATCTTCACACAATGCAAATATGTTTTTTTTTTAAATGAAATAATATGAATAATATGCAATCCATAAATATTGAATATTTTTTGAAGTGGACGATAGCCTAGTTGGGAATGGAACGGTCTGCCGAGACAATGTCCGGAGGTTCGAAACCCAAGGCACACACCTCTGACTTTTCAAAGTCACTTGTGTATTGTTTATCAATTATTGTTCACTTTAACGGTGAAGGAAACATCGTGAGGAAACCTACATACCTGAGAATTTTCCATAAGAGGGTGTGTGAAGTCTGCCAACCCTCACTAGACCAGCGTGGTGGACTAAGGTCTAACCCCTCTCAGTAGTAGAGGAGGCCCGTGCTCAGCAGTGAGCAGTATGCAATACAGGGTTGGTATTATTATTTACTAGCTTTTGCCCGCGACTCCGCCCGCATTAAAAAGTTTTTCCGGGATAAAAGTCCCGGTTTATATTTTCCCGGGATAAAAAGTAGCCTATGTGTTAATCCAGGACATGATCTACCCGTGTGCCAAATTTCATCAAAATCCGTTCAGTAGTTTTTGCGTGAAAGAGGAACAAACATCCTTACATCCATACATCCATACATCCAAACATCTAAACATCCAAACATCCATACATTCTTACAAACTTTCGCCTTTATAATATTAGTAGGATTACTAGCTTTTGCCCGCGGCTCCCCCCGCGTTAAAAAGTTTTTCCGGGATAAAAGTCCCGCTTTATGTTTTCCCGGGATAAAAAGTAGCCTATGTGTTAATCCAGGACATGACCCACCTGTGTGCCAAATTTCATCGAAATCCGTTCAGTAGTTTTTGCGTGAAAGAGGAACAAACATCCATACATCCAGACATTCTTACAAACTTTCGCCTTTATAATATTAGTAGGATTATAATATTTTTTGAGTAATTACCATTTACTTCGACACCGACGGCTTATTTTAAAGATAAAAAGAGCTAAAGCTTCATTTATACCACAATATATTGTACAAATATCTCGCTTGACTAGCAATTTTTAAACAATTGTTTCCCGATGTACACAAATCCAAGTAATCTTAGAAAACGGATTGTTCATTTAATTCCCAGGAGATCCTTTCACTGATTGGAAGCTGTACCACAAAAGGAATATGAACAATTTACTATCATTATACAAAAATACAAAAGAGCGCAACGGGGCGGTGCTTTGAAAAGAGCTGCATATTTTATTAAGGCATAGGATTACCAAATACTGGAAATTGCGATAAAATAAGGTAAAAATTATAGGCACTGCTAGTTCACTGTGTTAGGTAAGTATGATAAATACAGAAGTGAATCTTAGTGTCTGCAACGCTTTTAAGTTTAAACAACTGCAAAACATTTCGATAATGTTTTACCTAAATTAAGTTCAAGCCCGCATAAAGACATCGACTATCTTTTAGAAATCAATCCGAAATGAAAGTTCTCTAGAACGATTACTGGTACTGGGAAGGGTGGAAGGTCGACATCCTCGTGGCCGACTACCCACAAGATGGACAGACATCATAAAACCATCTATGAACTGTTCCCTAACTGAATGTACCTACACGTAGGGCCATAAATAGAGAGAAATGGAGAAATCTCGCTAGAGCCGCAACCAATTTTAGAGACAATCCATAACCACGACCACTCCGCCAGGAGTGTACGACTCAGAAGAAGATCTTTTAGTAATACTTTATAACATATACTTAGATGAAACTACAAGAAAACTTTTCAATCATCGCAAAAATATTTCTAGTTACTTATCTGCAATCAACAACGAGATTGTCAAGATCATTACTGCGATTACTACCCCTTAACATCGCAATTACGATCTACTAATAACCACCACAATTACAGACTATTTCTTTACTAGTACACAAAACGACGCAAATAGAAATAATGAAATTCTTATAAACGTTCCTTTATTGAATACGCGAGTATGTGTATTTTCAATTCGCTCGTGTGGTTTTAAGAGTAGTTTACATTGGACTTACTTGGTTTACTGGTGGTAAGTCCCTCGTACGCGACGGGCCGTCTGGGTAGGTTTTTTTATTGCATTGAATGACGAGACGGGTGTATCGTTCGCCTGATGGTAAGCGATACGACCACCCATAAACAGTAAAAATACCATCCAGCACCTTCAGTTACAAAGTATTGTGTGGCACTCCACTGTGCTCGTCATCCTGAGACATAAGATGTTAAGTCTCATTATGTCCGAAACACAACACCACCATCGAAATGTCTATTTCTACATCCAAGCAGCAGTGTGCATGCACTGTTGTATTCAGGTTTGAAGGACATTGTAGCCAGTGTAACTACTGGACATAATCATACTTAACATCTTATGTCTCGGGGTGAAGAGCGCAGTAGAGTACCACGCTGTACTTTGTACTTAAAAGTTCTGTATGGAATTGCTACTGTTTATGGGCGGTCGTATAGCTTACCGTCTGGCGAGCGGCATGCTCCTCTCGTGAAACAGTAGCAATTAAAACAAGCTTTGGCAATAATACTAGGTTTGTAATACTAACCCACTGTTTAGAACTAGACCACCACGCTTGCCTTGGCTTGCAGACTTCACACACTTTCATAACGTAGAATTCCCAGGTGTGTAGGTTTCCTCGAAATTTTATTCTTCCCTGAGATATAGAGATTTTTAAAAATATTTTACTCTAGTAGTAGAAACAGTAGCGGTGCATACAGTTCACGAGGCATTATATTGCTAACTGCGTCACAAACTCTGTTAAAACGAAAGCAATTTCTATTGAATGCCATACAGACTTCGTAATAAGTGACTTTGTAAATCTAACTACCGTTCCAGTACCTAAAGTAGTAGCGTTTCCTTTATATTTGAACATGTAGACTAAACTACTAAGATAATAGGAGCGCTTAAAAAAATATAGCAAAGCTTTTGCATCGCAAATCTCTCCATGGCACCTCACAACGCTCAGTATGTCGCAGTGGTCTCGAAACTACCGATTTTTCGGTATTTCTACCGATATTGGGTCTGCCCTACCGAAATGACATGATTTTTCAACTATTTTTAGAGATCCAGAAGATTCTACCGATTTTCAGCAATTCGAGGTAATATCCCCTTTCTCTTTTATATTTTACGATTCCATGATTGATATGTTGCTGTTTGGGGCGGCGGGGGGCAGTACTTTTACAGAGACGACAAAATTTGTATAATATTTTTACATTAACGACAGAGGGGAGGGGGGGGGGGTGTACGCGTGACTCTCGTTACTTGAAATTACTTTCTTTTGTTGGTAATAGGTTAAAAAAAAGAGGTTTCATTGAATATTGCTTCTTTTTTTTTGCATATAGCGATTTTTCATCCAAATATACCGAATTTTCTTGGCAACTCTACTGATTTCACATTTTCTCGTCGGAGACCTCTGGTATGTCGCGAAACGTGACGCAACAATGTCGCGCAACATGTGAAGCGGATAAACAAGGTCACATTCGCGGACACGGCTCGACATAACGTTCACAACGCGTGACAATCTCACGTGAGGTCAGAATTAACCTTACCATCCATAAAACATTTATTCAAATCCGATGCTGATTCCTTAACCTTCTGTTCTGTGTTAAATCAAGGGCACAAAGGACAGTATTGTCATTATGAGACAACATTCAATGTGTCCCATCATGGCGAAAAGTGGTTGCACTAGTTGCGTCTCTACCTATCCTTGGAGAATAAAACGTGTAAATGTGTTTATGGGCAGTCATGATGCTTATCGAACGAGATATTTGATCGCATTTTGAATGCAATGATAAATGTTACGTAATACCGGAATACAAAAATGTTTGTACAATGCTACTTAGCTGCAGAATATTCTAGGACCCTTAAGCCTCATTGAGACTGATCAATTATTGCCAGCAATAATTGTACGCGATTATTAAGTCCTATCTGAACATGGGCAATGGCGAGGCAATTCTTGCGCGTGTTGACATATAGGAGCCTTTTGACTGATATTCAGTAGACTGATCAGTTTAAATGAGATAAAAAAACTTATATGGGAATGATATATGATAGCGCATTGACTTATCTTTAAGATAGGATGTTTTAACTTATAATAGTGCTACTCAGCCGAATACTCGAATTCAAAATGTATGCCACCTAATAAGTATTAGGTTAAGTCATTAACACTGCCAAGGAGAAGTTAAACGTCCACCTCTAATGAGAACGAAGCTTAACCACTTATCGTATTTAATCAGTATATTTAATTAATATCGTAAGCCCTCCCTGACTTTATATTGACATACATTTCGCTTAATAACTTCAATTACAAAATGAATTGCAATGAGCCATTCGTATTCAAGTAATTTTATTAAATTGTATTGAGAAAATAACTGCGTTGGGACTGTTTTTCAAGGCCTGATTAATAGTACGGGCGTATGTATTACTTCATATTTTATGATTTCTTATGTTTACGCGAATAAATTGAAATAAAACTAGTTAACAGTTTTTTTGCGATAAATTTGTTTATTTTTTATTCCAATCGTTCCTAAGACTATATTTTGTCATTCTTTAAATTTAACTGGTCTAAAGGATTTATTTAATAAACATCCAACTATGTAATGATGGATAACTCTCATGCTGTCTTATATAAATTTTTGCATGCCGGGCTCAGTCAGTGAACATCTTGCAAGGCTAGCATGATTCTGATTAACTTATAAGTTACTTTCATTTGGAAGAAGTTCGAACTGTCGTTTTAATACCGCGAAAGGTTTTTCACGCCAGTGAAATCATGAGCAAAACATATACCATATACCATTTAATTACAGTCCCAAAGCTCTTAAAAATAACTCATCTACTTACGATATTAAAGTTGTAAATTGAACATCATTTACGATGTCTTCACGTCATAAAATTCCAATATAACACAATGAAAGGGAGTTTTCAGGAAATTAAACCATAAAATGAATAATAATGAAAGTGTATTTCCTTTACATGGTAATACTTGAAGTTTCTGCTCGTAAAATGTAATGGAATTGTTTTGATATGCATCGCTTTGAGTTAATAGTTTAAGCTATGAGACTTGGGTGTAAGATATTTTGAAAATATGAAGCAGCGTTCATACACCTCCGATTACATAATCATTCCTTTAACTTCAAATCCGTGCGTTGATAAATTAATACGTGAAGAAAAACTTTATAACCCTTTTTTAGCACATTGCGCACACGGAGAACTGTCATTTGGCATAATAGGGTAGTCTCCCATGTTTAATTTTGTACATTATTTTAGATGTAATGACAAAAAATAATACGAAAAAGAAATTCTTCTGCGATATCAGCATCAAAATCGATTGCAAAATAAAGAAGTTATTCAATTTTGGAAATATTCTTGTGAGCAAACGTAGCGCCGTGGAGGGGATATCGCTCTATCTCTTTCGCACGCAGGCAGCGTTATGGCCGACTGCGCTTGGTGACGTCACAGCTTAGTATTGCTGCTATTTGAGAGCTACCCCTTCCAACAAATTTCAAAGCTTTATAACTTACTTACTATTGCGCCAATTTTGAAAATTCTTTTTCCATTAGATTTTCGGTAGCATAAATTTTTAATAATTGTATTAAAAAAGTAGTCAACTACCCTATTAATTTATATGGAGGAGCGCTGAAAAAAAAATGTGTTAAAAATATACTAAATTCGACGGTCAAATTACGGTCTCTAGACGATCCGAGTAATAGCACGTTATTATTCTGATAAGTATCATTGAATATCGATGTAAATAGTCGATAAAGATGTACACATTCGCTCATTGACTGGGCTATGTTATTAGAAATCAAGTCCTTATACCCACTACACCAAAGTCTCCTTGTATGGAAATTAACGTAACTGTCTATTAATTCCTTTAGTATTTAACGTACTATATGTAACGCAATTGAAATTGAAATTAACAACACTAAATGGGTTGGTCATGTTATTAGAGGAGAAGAGAAATGGAATAAAGTAGTAACATTATGGTACCCAAGAGAGGGAAAGACAAAAAGGGAAAAACATTCAGAAGATGGGAAAATGATGTGGTTAAAACAGCTGGAAAAACCTGGACCAGACTGGCGCGGGCGAGAGAAGATTGGAAAGTATTGGAGGAATCCTTTGCCAAAGGGCACACAGAATAAATACAAACCTATAAATTAAAAAATATATATCAATGTATTTCTGAAAAAGGCTATAAATAAATAAAATAAATAAATGTAACGCAATATGATAAATCATACATGTTATATTTTCCTCATATTCCTCTGAAGTGTTAGTAATAATTCGAAGTAGAATTACTAATGACGTGAAGTCATAATCTCTGACGCTTTCTGACGCGTTTAATCGCGTCTGCGTTCAAACGAGGACGTTTGGTGGAAATGGCCGCGAATCCGCTTATCTTAAACCCGGAACGGAAGTAAGACGAAGCCAGGAAGTAGACGGTTTCTTGTGCTGTTTTTTGAATAGATAAATAGCGCTAAATATCTAGTAGGTAGGTATCTAAATTGTATTAGCTTTATTAGGTATCGTAACAAATTATAACTTTCGCGGAACTTGTTTACATGAGCAAACCGTCCGTCATAATAATTATAATGTAAAACACACGTTCTTCAATTACAAATTATAATATTTTGACATCTAAGTTATTAGGAAAAAATGTTTTTATTTAATATCTAAAACATTTTTATATGTATTATCCAAACTTTCGTAAAAAAAAAAAACGAATTGACTGACCACCAATATTCCTGAAAAAATACATGATCATCCAAATAATCGCTACATAAAAGCTTATAAATCCGCTATTCCAAAAGCCACACAAGAAGTCTTCTGCATTATTAAACTGTGGCTTTTAATGCAAGTAAATTAATGAAGTCACAAAAGTTGTCATACAAAGTACATATGTGTGGCCATTACCGCTAATATATGCAAAGCTTATTTTAGACTTAGACTGATGAATGCATGGATTAAAAGTTGTGTTGTTTTTGCATGTATGTATTTTAGAATAAGTTTTGGTCGGTGACTGCCTAAGTGGTGTAGTTGTATTACGGTACGACTGCAATGCTGAGGTCTTGGGTTCGATCCTGGGTCGGGTAAAGTGATATTGGATTCTTCTATTCAATGTTAAGACGGAGTTTGGAATTTTTGCCCGATATAGCGATAAGCTCGCCCCCTATCGCATTATGGGACGGAATACGCACAGCGAAAAATGGGTGCACTAGTTGCGCCTCTGCCTACCACTTCGGTTGAGTGAGTGTATAGACTACGGTCGGTCGAAAAACTTAATGACTAACTAAGTAGCAAGTAGGCAATTTATAGATGTGCGATAAAGTATAAAGAAATAACTGAGAAAAATAATTTTCAGAAATAAAAATTAATTCTAGAATAGAATCTAGAAAAATTAATGCTAGAATTCAAGACGTACATTGTTATACTAATTACCTATCATGATTTATTATTTCCAATACGAGTAACACGTATTTTTAATTTTTTTAATGAAGAGAAATAAAGTTTTTTCCTAATAACAAAGGGTTCGTTAGTAATAAACAATGACTCACGACTTTTTATCATAGGAAATTAACTTTTTAATGTCAAAGTGCTCCAATTTTACTACTTTGGCAGCACCTTGGAACATCGAATCTGCCCTAAACGACAAACTTAATTTTACCAATGTAAATCGACTCTACAAGCGATAGCTCTATAAAATAAATTTTTCCATGAACGCAAAAGTAAATTTGTTTTTCAGACGGCTTCCTATCTGTTTAGAGTCCAATTTAAAACTCGTAAAATAGAATCAACTTGAATTAGGAAATTTAGGTGTAAATAAATGAAGATTTTGATGACTTCCGGACGTTTTATGAGATATTTGTAAAACGTTCGGTCCATTTTAATGCTTCGTTGGCACCTTTCAGAAATATATTAAATTATTCTTTGCTAAGTATATACAATAATAAACCAAATAATATTGTGTTACTTATTTAGATGTAAACTTCCATGTGCGAAAGTCCGACCGAAAGTTAACACCGGTTGTCTCTACTGTCTCAAATAATTTTATATATGACAGCAGAGACGCACTGGAATACCTAGCAGAATGCTGCTAGATATTTTAGTTTTAGGACATTATAGGCGATATAATACTGATCATAATGAGATGTAGTTGCATTAAGAGCGCGGTACGACAACGCTCTAAGATCCCGGGGTCGAAACCCAGGTCGAGCAAAGTAATATTGGGTTTTTCAGCTCATTATCTAGTCTTCTGGAATTTGTGTCCGATATGGTGATAGGCTCGCTCCTTATGACATGATACGGAACACACTTGGCTAAACGTGGATGCCCTGGACGCACATCTGCTTATCCCTTCTGGGATAAAGGCGTGATTAATATTTAATACCCAAGGATGACTAGCGCAGGTATTACGAAGTACTTTGTAATAGGGTAGTTCCTATGATTAATTTTGTACATTATTTTAGATGTAACCGAAAATAATACGAAAAAGAAATTCTTCTGTGAAATCAGCATCAAAATATAGAAGATATTCTATTTTGAAATATTCTTATGAGCAAAAGTGGGGGCGTGGCGGAGATATCGCGCTATCTCATTCGCACGCAGGCAGCGTTATGGCCGACGGCGCTTGGTGACGTCACTATAGTTTTGCTGTTATTTAATGACTACGCGACCACCGTCAAGCTTCGTCTGCCAAAACAAGCTCCGGCAATGGAGCCTCGCGCTCCGCTCCCGTGCGTAGTGGCTTACCCGACAAGCGAGCGGTCAGCTGATCTTGCGTCATCATCTGCTACGAAACAGGCATTGTTTAAAGCCATTAAACCTAGCGACGATGGGTTCCAAATCGTAGGCGTTAAAAAAACCGCGAAAGCCGGCGTTGTTCTACGCGTCGCAAATGAGCGTCAGATAAAAAAACTGCAGTCAGTCGATGCAATTAAATCCGCGGGACTGCGATTGGAGAAACCTAAAGGTCGTCGTCCGCGAATTTTGATCAAAGATGTCCCGTCCGCAATGGAAGACAAACCGTTTTTAACAGCGTTGTATCGGCAAAATATTAAAGATGAAATGCCAATTGCGGAGGATGATTTTATCAAATCGGTAAAGATTGTTAGGCGACGTAATTTGGACCATGGACGTAAATGGATAGGCGTCGAAATAGACGCAGATGTGCGGAAACACCTAGTTGCGACAAAAGACAAGTTATTTATAGATTGGGCAACTTGTAGGTTTATTGATGACGTCGAGATAGTTCGCTGCCTTAATTGCCAACAATATGGGCATGTGCATAAGTTCTGCACAATCAAAACACCAACTTGCGCCGTTTGTGCCGAGGCACATGAAACCAAGGCTTGCCCACATAATGATAATCGCGATTTTAAGCCCGTATGTGCAACTTGCAAACGCTTTAAGAAGCCCCACGACCATCGCTGTGGGTCTCAGGAATGTCCATCATACAAACACAAATTAGAAACTCTAATTCTCTCAACTAATTATTAAATAAATTCAATATGGATAACTTTACTATCGGACAATTAAATCTCCATAATGATAGGGTGGCGACGTCGGAGCTAGATACGTTAGTCCGCGAATATAAACTCGACGTTGTACTTGTACAAGAACAATACCAACACGCTCGATTGCGTAGCAAGGTCGTACAGCTTGATAGCAGCTCACGAGCTGGTATTTATGTATCGAGTTCAAATTGTACCATCACTTCGGTGCGTAATCTTATGACGTCACACTGTGCAGTCGCGGAGGTTTCAAACCCGAGCTGTAAGGTTTATGTAGTGAGCTGTTACTTTCAATACTCTGACCCAGTAGGACCACATATACACCACCTCCGCCATGTTTTACGATTACTTGCAGGTCGTAAAGTTATTATAGGCGCTGACGTTAACGCGTCATCTACCCTCTGGTATGGCAAATATCGTTCCACTGATACCAATCGACGTTGTGCTGTCGAAGATTTCATCGCAGAGATGAATCTCATTATTCATAACACCCCCGATGCACCACCAACTTACTGCAGCCCTACGGGCGAGTCTTCTATTGACGTCACACTTTCTAGTGGGGACGTCCGACTTGATAGGTGGCGTGTCCTGCCGGATGCGTCATGTAGTGATCATCGCCTGATAGTGTACGAATTCTTGCCTAGATTGACGCAAGGTCCTATACATAACAGCTTAGACTTTAGATATAAAACGAAACGCGCAGACTGGGACTTTTTTAGCTCTTTATTTTCTAAACATGCCACGGACTTCACTCGCAATGATCTCTCACCTGAAACGTGTGCCGAAATTATGTCGGACACTTTCACATACTGTGCGGATGTTGCCATCGGTCGATGTTCCATCACTAACACACGTAGATGTGATTGGTGGAACGATTACCTAGTCCACCTACGCCGAATTTTGCGTAGGGCACGCAGGAGATTTAATAAGCTTAAAAAGCGTTGTGTCACAGGTGAGGCATTTACATCTGCTTTTAATACACTTAAAGTTGCCAGGTCGCATTACAGAGCAGCAGTACAAAAATCAAAAGGTAACTTATTGCGTAAAATTGCCGCGCGCTTAGATAAAGAGGGCCCGTGGTCTCCTTTATATCATGAATTTAAAGCAAATAAATCGATTAATTTGGCTTACATCGATAACATTAAAATTAATAACAGCTATACGACTGGTATTGAGGAGACCACGGAAGCTCTATTACATTCTTTAATACCCGATGACACTTTTAACGACAACGAATATCATAACCAAATCAGAATGTGGGCCGCGGAACTGCCAAACTCTCCAGTCTCAAATCTAGCAACAATTGATGAATTAATTAGCATCGTGACATCTTTACCGCTAAACAAAGCCTCCGGAGAGGATAAAGTGTCTAATAAGATGATTAAAGAAGCGTGTAAATCAGCCGGAGAGTCATTACTAACTGTCTTTAACCGATGTATTGCTGAAGGTATATTTCCGCGAATATGGCGCTCTGGTTTTATTCGAATAATACCCAAAAGTGGCGATAAGTCTCCAGATGACCCTAAGTCATATAGACCTATAACGCTGTTACCGTCTCTAGGTAAACTTTTAGAACGTCTTATTGTCCCTCGTCTGCTACCGGGCGGACCCGTATTCCACAAAAATCAATTCGGTTTTACAATAGGTAGGTCGACTACTGACGCGGCTATATCGGTTAGAAGAACGGTGAGTACATCGGAACATAAATATGTACTGGGTATCTTCCTAGACATCTCCGGTGCCTTCGATAATGCTTGGTGGCCTATGATACTTCTTAAGTTAAAAGTACGAGGCTGTTATAGGAATATATATTCGCTTATATACACCTACTTCTCGTACGGAACAACCAAACTGAAACTTGGCCACCACGCCGCGTCGAAGTCACTGACTATGGGATGTCCACAAGGTTCGGTTGTAGGTCCTTATTTATGGAATTTGGGCTTCGATGATTTTCTCTCGATTCCTTTACCTGTGGGGTGCACTTTGACCGGATATGCGGATGATGGCCTCTTACTCGTAGAGTCTAATAGTAGAACGGGGCTTGAAAGTTTGGCGGATACGTGTTTACAATTAATATCCGAATGGGGTGAAAGAAACCGACTTACGTTCGCACCTCAGAAAACGTTCCAACTGCTTTTAAAAGGAATATTAAAATCACCACCGCGAATTAAATTTAATAATATTACTGTCAAAAGAAAGGAATCAGTTTGTTACCTAGGGTTGATTTTAGAAAGAAATTTTTCTTTTCTAGAGCATATAATAAATGTTGGGGAAAAATCAAAAAAGAACTTTTGCGCCTTGACAAGGATATCGACTTCTACGTGGGGGCTCTCATTCACTACGCTCAAAATCATCTATGAAGCAACTTATCTGTCATGTATTACATACGGATCACCTGTATGGGCCGATAGGGCTACTATCGGTGCTGTGCGCAGGAAACTGCTACAGAGTCAACGTTTGGCGTTGATATTCTTGTGTAAGGCGTACAGAACTGTTAGCACGGAAGCTTTGCCTGTCCTCGCGGGTGTCCTCCCAGTCGATTTGGAGGTACAGCGTCGCGCCGCTATGTATTACTCAACCAGAGAAGATATGGATAAAAGGTTTCTTACGTCGCGTGAACTCTTAAGAATCAATAGGTTATTTAAACCCCACACCGACGTACATAATGAGTTGTTAAACGAATGGCAATGTAGGTGGGACGTATCTTCAAAAGGGCGTCATTTATATAAATACTTTCCGTGCGTTCGCGATCGCCTAACTAAAACTTGGTTAGAAATAGATCACTGTGTATCGCAATTCCTTACCGGCCATGGTAATTTTAGGGGTAAACTGTTCTCATTTAGGCTGGTTGATTCTCCTATGTGTCCATGCTCTACACCTGGTTGCGAATATGAACAGTCCGCTCATCATGTACTTTGGGAGTGTAGTCTCTGGCATGATGAGCGCAACATAATGTTAGATAGTATGCAAATAACATCCGGGGCTGTATACTACATGGACCTTGTAGAGACTAGACGGAATTTCCGTGCTTTCCGGCGTTTTTGCCATGCCTATTATTGGAATCAAACTTGACAGCTCATATGGTAGAACCCTTTAATTTAAATTTTATCCGTGGTGCTTTACAACTGGCATTTCTAGTTGTAAACATCCCTATACTTGAGGTTAAAATGCCTCCTTAGTTCATTACTTTGTCGCCCGCTTTGCTACGGAGGGAAGTGGACAATTGATATTTCCAACTCCTCCCTATCTTTCTATTTGATTAATTTCGTTGCGGGATTAAGACAGACTAGTGTTCCCTGAGACTCGCCGAGCTTCACCGCTCGGTGTCATAAAATGCGTGCCATTACCGATCCTGGCTTACAGGAGTTGTAGTGGCGGGTGTGAGGGCGGGATAGTCTCTGTTATTTGAGAGCTACCCCTTCCACCAAATTTTAAAGCTTTATAACTTACTTACTATTGCGCCAATTTTGAAAATTCTTTCTTCATTAGATTTTGGATAGCATACATTTTTCATAAATGTATTAAAAAAAGTAGTCAACTATACTATTGAGAGTTCGAATGCTGTTGGCTGTTGTTATATCAGTCTACAGGCAGTCGAGGTTCCTACTTTCCAGACTTATTAAATAAAAAAATACGTAGCCAAAATAAACGTTTATAAAATAAATTCGTATTTAATACCAAAAGTCAGCCATTGTTAGCTCGCGGCGGCACGGTCAAAGGCTTATGACTCATGGCGGCGCCTTTGCTCTTTTCTTTGGTGAGACTTAACTGAACCAAACCGTGTTATTGTTATGATGGTTAACAAGTAAGCTGCCGTAAAGTATAAAATAAGTTAATTGAATTTAAATACGCATGTTTCACATAATATTAACTGGTAGAAAAAATAGTAATAATTGAAAAAAAAATGGTTATTCGAAGATTCGTTTCGGGTTGATGAGCACTGTTCAGTGCTTCTATAATTAAAAGCTCTTAAAGCTAAAAAGATGGCTTATTACTTATACAATCACTTCATATCATTTCATCATCATCATCAGCCACGTGACGTCCACTGCTGAACGTAGGCCTCCTCCAAAGATTTCCAGACGGACCTGTCAAAAGCGGCCTGCATCTAGCCCGTTCCTGCGGCCTTTTCCAGTGCGACCCTGCGACCTTTCATATCATTTACTAAGCAATAAATTTATCACATCGTTTAGTTAAAAATACTCTAAAAATATAACCAATTTTAACATTACATACTTTATAATTAAATTCTCCAAAGACAAGTACAAAATTCTAACCAATTTTAACATTACTATTTCATGAAGTACTCCAAAGATAGGAACATTTATTAGAAGTGCAAATTCCCAGGCGCCACCTGTTCAGACATTTGGAATAACCTGGGACCTGCTAATTTGTTGAAACAGTGTTCTGGAACACTTTGAGTTTGCTCGGTTTCTTCAGTGTTAATGTTTGAAATGTTGGAACTAATGGATAGTGTTTTTTTTTTGGAAAGGTCGTATGCTATAAAGAACCAGTTTAAATTTTGTATAAAGTAATGTGCTTCATTCACTTAATAATCACTTGTGAATACAAAATTAACGGTTCAACTAGAATTGTCAATACATTTAATGTCACAAGGTAATGAGTGCGGCGCAGTGCCACGCAGTACTTTGTAATTCAAAAGTTCAATATAGTGATTGTTTTTTTTAAATAGTACTTATAGAGTTCTAGTAGAGGTTCTAAGTAGACGGTAGCCTAGTTGGAAATGAAATGGTCTGCCGAGATAAAGTCCTGAGGCTCAAAGCCCAATGCACACACCTTTACCTTTTCGAATTTACTTGTGTCTTGTTTATCAATGATAATTATCGTTCGCTTTAACGGCGAAGGAAAACATCGTAAGGAAATCTACATACCTAAGAATTCTCCATAAAAATCTCGAGGGTATTTGAAGTCTGCCAACCCGCACTAGGCCAGTGTGGTGGACTAAGGCCTAAACCCTCTCAGTTGTAGAGAAAACCCGTGCTCAGCAGTGGGCAGTATATAATACAGGGCTGATTACATTGTATTGCAATAGAAAAAAAATAAACACTAGCATAAACAGCGTAAAAGAGCTGAGTTTAAATAAGTGGAACATTAATTTAAACCATTAGAAGGTCTCATTTATGACACAGAAAGCGCACTATTTATTATTCAAGGAAACAAAGACGAAGGTGTTAATTTCAACGGAGAGAGACGAATAAACTTGAATTAGAGATGGTGCCACTGTGGCACTTAGAGACGTAGCATATTGTGGGCACGCTGCGTTACTACACAATGAATTACTAAAGACAAAATATGATGGAGATTATACAAAAATGAACTTTACTATCAATGTGGAAACCAGTTTCCACCAGCGAAGAGCGAGCAAGAAATTCTAGTGTCGCTCTCTATAAAAAATGGTCAAATGTTTATTGAGGTGCATGCAGTCCATACAAATCAATTAACATTGATTTTTTAATTATATTAAGAAATAAAATACAATAACTACTTGCAATATACAATACTATACCTTTGCAACCCTCTCAGAAATAATAAAATGACTAGATAATCTAAAATGTTAACAATATTCCATGGTAGTAGATTCTAGCTTTGTTCGCGGCTTCACCCGCGTGCAAGATTTTTTCCGGGATAAAAGTCCCGCTATTCCGGGATAGAAAGCAGCCTAAAACCTTCCTAGGGTCTCAAACGATCTCCATCCCAAACATCGAAATCCATTCGGTAGTTTTTGAGTTTATCGCGTGCAGAGGCGGCAGGCGAGTTTTATTTTACACTATGAAAGTATAAGCATAGTACACGAAATGGGCAGTCCAAGTAGCACCCGCCTTCGCATGGCGTGTATCAAGTATGCCTGCACACTTAGCGACTCACAGACGCCCTGAGCGGTAATTGTTTATGTTTATTGGTAGCTTATTGTTTGTTGGCGTACAAGTTTGTTTGTGCAAGTGTAATTTGCTATAAACAAGGTAATAACCACTGATTACGGTCAAACGTAAAAGAACATTGCCTTTGGGAAGTGCGATTGTGGTTTCTTTGTAAGACTTAAAAGAGAATCAAGTTTTGAAGTCTTGAATAAACATTAACCGCAATCCCATTGATATAAATAAGAGCGTTCTTCTTTACACAGGCTTGACAGTTGTCTCCACTGCACCTAATGGTCCAGTCCAGATAGCATCGACTGACGAGCGATAACTACCCCTCCCCAGTCGCCAGAATAGGGTAGCTGACTATTTGTAGTCTGTCAAGGCCCGCAACGGACACCGGTGTCCATATACATAAGGTTTTTTCAAAAATCTATATATATAAGCGGGCCTTGAAGATACATTTATCAAATGTATGCCATCCAAAATCCAACAGAAAAACAATTTTCAAAATTGGCGCAGTAATAAGTCAGTTATAAACTTTTGAAATTAGTTGGAAGGGATAGTTGTCAAATAACAGTAATATCAGACAGTGACGTCACCTTCACAAATATATGTAGGAAACTACCCGGTGGACGATAGCCTAGTTGGGAATGGAACGGTCTGCCGAGACAATGTCCGTAGGTTCAAACACAAGGCACACACCTCTGACTTTTGAAAGTTACGTGTGTATTGTTTATCAATTATCGTTCATTTTAGCGGTGTAGGAAAACATCGTGAGGAAACCTACATACCTGAGAATTCTCCATAGGAATTTCGAGGGTCTGTGAAGTCTGCCAACCCGCTCTAGGCCAGCGTGGTGGACTAAGGCCTCACCCCTCTCAGTAGTAGAGGAGGCCCGTGCTCAGCCGTGAGCAGTATATAATACAGGCCTGCTGTTATTATTATTATTATATTATACCCTATTATGTCGGTCCGTTGCTGGTGCATTTCGTATGGTAAGATATTGGAAAGCCCAAAAAACCAAAACTTTCCTTAATCCTTTAATTACTTCCTCTTCTTTTATTCTTGATTTTATGAAGAAGTCTGATCACTTAACAGCAGTTTGGTTCCTGGCTCATAATATAAATATAATCACTTTATTGGTCCTGTAAAAAACGATGATACTTTTTTTTTTTTTTTTCAATTTATTTAGGACAACAAACAGTTACACAATCGATCTTATAAGTATAATATAAATTAACATAGTCTAACTTATTGTCTAACCAACACCGTTGTCCCCAGATTAACTATTGTGTTAATAATTTGTGCCTACACCGCGGAATTTCCAGTTCTCCAGTTTATTTATACCAATATATTAGTATAAATAAACTGGAGAATAGAGATTATACATAAAAAAAAAGTTAAGTGAAATAAATCATTACAATTACTTTAAAATATAAAACTAAGGAAAATAAAAGTGTTTTGTGTTTCTGTAAGGGTAGTCTATAAATGGTTTTAATTTTAAAAATGCCAAACACTTTCTGGTATACGAGGCTCAAAATGAAACTCAACAAAATTTTTATACAAGCTGACTATAAAGTTAGTTAACTACAGGTGGATGATTAAGATATAAGGTATCCGCTACGTGGTGAATGAACGCTTAGAAAGGTTATCCTACTAATATTATAAAGGCGAAAGTTTGTAAGAATGTATGAATGTATGGATGTCTGGATGTTTGTTCCTCTTTCACGCAAAAACTACTGAACGGATTTCGATGAAATTTGGCACACGGGGAGATCATGTCCTGGATTAACACATGGGCTACTTTTTATCCTGGGAAAATATAAACCGGGACTTTTATCCCGGAAACATTCTTAATGCGAGCGGAGCCGCGGGCATAAGCTAGTTAGTTTCATAATATTTAACAATGTGCGAACATTATGCTGTTTTACCTAAAGCAGTATGATAAGACATAGTTATTATAACTCCAATTCATATTTCCATATTAGGTTACTGTTGTTGTTTTGTGCGACTGCAATGCTGAGGTCTCGGATTCGATCCCCGGGTCGGGCAAAGTGATATAGGGCTTTTCTATTCAGTATCAGCCCGGAGTCTGGAATTTCTGCCCGATATGGCGATAGGTTGAATGGATGTTTGTTACCGCCAGAACGCTTGGACGGCTCTAGATAAAATTTCGAAAGCTTAGAATGTAGTCTGGAATAGCACATAGGTTTTCCTTTATATCCCGGAAAAATATATAGCGGGGTTTATACCCCGGGATAATTTTTTTACCCGGACGGAGCCACGCCCATAAATTATAAATAAATTTATATTATTCTACTAGCTGTTGGCCGCGGCTCCGCCCGCGTTAAAAAGTTTTACCGGGATAAAAGTCCCGCTTTATATTTTCTCGGAATAAAACGTAGCCTAAGTTACTCCTTATTACATCAGCTACCTGCCAATAAAAGTCTCGTCAAAATCGGTCCAGCCATTTCAGAGATTGACCGGAACAAACAGACAGACAGACAGAAGACACTCCAATTTTATTATTATGTATAGATAATTAATACATTTTAGTACATTTCTTACAATTTCACCTAAAGATGCAATGACCTTTTAGATTGCAGTTCTTTTAATCCACTAATTTATGACTCAGTACTGCACTATAATTTTATTTATTTTCAATAGAAATGAATTCAAATTTCACTACGAAATGTTTCCAGGGATTCAGTACAAATACTGTGGTCAATGACGTTAGTGCTTTGGCGGCCATTTTTAAAGCCACAAATCGTATTCAATTCTCAGTATCGCGTCCGTAAGGATGTGCTTACACTGACGTTAATTGTACATTGCCTTTGTTGCAGAGTATGAAGTTCAAAGAATTAGACATTCATTATAAAATATTTAGGGCTTTGTTCGCAGATTTCAATTTAATTTTTATTTGACAGTTATCGTATTATACAGCTAATTTAGATAGTACTTATCTTATAACCATCTATTTGGGAGCATCAAATACAATATGACTTTTGCATTTGGTCGGCTTATACATTTATGTGATGAGCAACATTCATCAGCAAGCGGTGAAGTTGGTCCCTAACGGACTATTTCTATGAAAATTAACATTATAACGCAATATAAATATTATTAAGATAATAATAATATAGTTAGCTAAATAACTGCGTCTTCATATGGTAAGTTTATAAATAATCACCGATAGATGGCGCTGTTTGAAAAATGTATCTAAGGATTCCTAAAATAATATTTTGAGAAGCCTAAATATGTTATTTTTTCAATTAAATAATAAGTTTAGTTATGCATATAGTTATGGAAAACAAATATTTAAAGAATTCAAGACAAATGTTACTATTTTTCCATTTATTTACAAAAGTTCTGAATCGCGCTTGTAACATTTTCTATACGCGTCAGTATATATACAAGACGAGCAACAATGTAAGTGTACTTGCTTCGGCAGTACATATACTAAAATTGGAACGATACAGAGAAGATTAGCATGGCCCCTGCGCAAGGATGACACGCAAAATCGTGAAGCGTTCCACATTTTTTGAAGATATTAAATTCTAATTCCGTTGATGAATCCTAATATTATTACTCGTTTATTTTGCAATTTGATTACCATTTAGCAAGTAACATTCTTGATTTATAATCACGTGTGCTATGATCGTTAAAAATGGGGCCTTAGTTAAAAGATTATTATTCTATGGGTACATATTTGTATTACTGTTGCCAAAATTAAAGAATAATTATATAATATATCCTGCTTTACCTACTTGATCCAGAGTCAGCGTATATGCTGTGGACCAAAATGCCCTTTGTTAAATTTACAACAAAAAAAAATCTAATTACATTATTAATTACAAATATGAACACACCTTTAAAGTACGGTATCAACAAACGATCTGTGTGACTAATCCTTTGGAGCAGACGTTATTATTTTCAAATTAAGGTCGACCGCACTGTCTGTACGTAAATTAAAATGCACAATAAACGTTTGCAGATATAAGTTTTTGCCATAATATATTTCTATTGCTCGCGGCTGCACCCGCGTGTAAAAGTTTTCATTGCTTTAGTTAGTTGTACTATGCCTTAGGTTTATGAATCTGCTTCGTTATATTCATGCGTAGTACAACTATAGAGGTCTCGGCTTCAATTTCCGGGTGATATTGTTTTTTTCTGTTCAATATTAGCCTGAAATCCGGAAATATGCCCGGTAAATGACAATGCAGTCGCCCCCTATTACATGAGAGTTAACGTATCTGCTGAAATGTGGGTGTGATACACCTCTGTCTACCTCTGAAAAGGTAGAAAAGAAAAGATGCTACATATATGTACTATATTAATGCGAACGTTTGTCAAGATATGTTTTTTTTTTCAATTGAGTATACAAATGTTTTACAAATTACAATATATGTCATCGATTTAAGGGAGACGGGAGGGGGGGGGGGTGTAGAGGGAGAAGGTTCCGCTATTTGATACGTAACTAACCCCCCTGTGAAGATGTTTGGGTGTAGAAACTGTTACTGCATTTGGACATTTGGCACAAAAGCTTAATCCTAGATTAATTTATAATCATTTTACGGAAAAAAAACACAACGAGACTTTAACTCCTCAAAAGGATTTTCATAAAAATACTAATAGACCTTTTACTTTACAATCCTAACGACATATTAATTTTGGCAAAACTATACAATATTTGGTATACACGTAGCACGGTAGACTGTGACCGTTACTGCCTGATTGATGACGGTGACTCCACAGTTTCACGGAGCCAAGTTGCCTTTTCGCCTTTTCACAGACCGTCTGTGATACATTATCCACACTATCATAGAATCATTTTTAAGATAAATAAGAGAGTATTGTGAGGTTAGATTTTGTGTATTACTATGTGTTTCTCGCGGTTTCACCCGCTCGAAAAGCCTTTTCCGTTATAAAAGTAGTTATAGTAGGTATATAACTCAATAGTTTTGATTGATCTTAATCTACAGTTTCTGTAATTTACCCATATAAGGGCGCATATTATGGAAAGCAATCTAGTTTTAATGTCTGTATCACTACATAGAATAAAACATAGCCGCTTCCCGCTGTCTGTCCCTATGTATGCTTAGACCTTTAGAACTGCGCCACGGATGTTGATGCGTTTTTTTTTAATAGATATATATTGATTCAAGAGGAAGGTTTATATGTATAATATATGCATAATATAGTAGAGAATTATATGTATAATTCTTCTGTGCGTGATAGTTTGTATATAAAGTGACTTTATACTTACATGAAAAACCCTTAAATGCGGGCAAAGCTGCGGGCAAAATCTAGTGTTACATACAATTGACATGATTGTATTCTATATTTGGTCTTTATTAAATAAATAAAGAAATAAAACACTGTAGTGATGTATAGCACTACTTGTACGATGCCAGCGACATCTGTTAAAAATAAGCCCATTATTTCCCATCAGAGCATAAGACCGAGATGGAAAGTAACCAATATGTTAATCCAGGACATGGTCTATCTGTATGCTAAATATCATCCAAATTAGTTTAGTTGTTTCTGCGTGTACTTCTAACAAACATCCAAACATTTTTACAAACTTCCGCATATATAACACTAATTAGATCAGATTTATCGATAAAAAGAAAACAAAATGTATTTATACAATAAAATTTAATTGTACAAAGGGATTCATAATTTTAACAATCTTAATAAGTTGTGAAATGGACACGCTTAAGTTTTAAGCTTCAAAAGTCTAGGTCTAAGGTTATAAGAAATTAAGCCCCCATTCGCATTCTATGCAACAAATTTCAATATCATCCGATGATTGCCCGATTTTTATTCAGACGTATCGATTATTCCTCAAATCTTAACCCTTCACTGCCTAATGTATACATTTTTTACAAAATCGCCATACAAAACGCCGAGCCGAGACCGAACCTAATCCCTTTTGTTCGAAAGACACCTGCAGTAACACTGGGTGCTTCAATTTGCCCAGACGGAAGAAAGTAGCAAGTTCATAAACATTAAAGCGTTTTGAACTCTATTCGTAGAATAACAGAGTCGAAAAAATAGTTTCATGAGTATCACTCTCGCGATTTTGATAGAAAAAAAGTTGTAACAAGTTGTGAGTCATCTGTCATGATATTTTGCATTGTAAGAGAATAATAGAGGTCATTGGCAAATAAAAATATAGCGACGTGAAACCAGATACCCTTTTGAATTATGCTTATTTGGGTAAACATAATCTTTCGTCGAATTTTTTAACTAATTTATTTTCGAACATCGCGACTTTTGGTCGGTATTAGTAAATACCACGTCCCGTAACTCACAGGAAAAAGAGCATATACTCCCCCCTTATTTATGTGTATATGTGCAGTATCACATCACATCTTACTAATATTATAAATACGAAAGTTGGTGGAAATGTTTGGATGTTTAGAAGTAGAACTAAACGCAGAAATGCTAGAAGTAAACGCAGAAATACCTAAACGGATTTGGACGAAATTTAGCATACAGATAGATCATGTCCTGGGTTAACATATAGGGTACTTTTATCCCTTTTATCCCGGTAACTTGCTTCCATGGGAACTAAAGGATATGTTTAATCTGATTCTTTAAGTAGATGACACTGGCATCGTGTTGTATTTTAGGAACTTTTGTGGTGGGAAAGGTTATTCACGCGGTTGAAACCACGAGCCTGCCTCGGTGGCGTAGTTGTATTATGGTACGACTGCAATGCTGAGGTCTTGGGCTCGATCCCCGGGTCGGGCAAAGTGATATTGAATTTTTCTATTCAGTATCAGCTCGGAGTCTGGAATTTGTGCCCGATAGGCTCGCCCCCTATCACATCATGGGACGGAATAATGGCGAAAAGTGGGTGCACTAGTTGCGTCTCTGCCTACCCCTTCGGGGATAAAAAGCGTGAGTGTATATGTATATTATGTATGTATGAAACCGCGAACAACACCTATTACAACTTCTTCTTTACTTTGAACTTATTACATAAAAAGGCGGTGGTGAAACTATTATTATATACCTATAATAGGAAGATATCAGATTAGTATTTTTTTTTATTTATTACTATTATCAAAACAATTAACAATTCATTTTACAAGACATGTAGCATAAACTAGATTAAGTTTTTGTGTACATCTACATCATCCGTCATCTGTAATTATTACTAAATAGAACATTGTTAATATACAGTCAAGTAAAGGCTAAATAAGTATACCCCTCAAGAATTTGATACACACAATGATACAATACTAACAAAAAAAATAAATTATCATTTAATTTCATTAAAAGCAGATATGTCGGGTTACACCAAGTATAAAACAAGTTGACAATTTAGAGTTGATTTCATTGCTTGTGATGAATGCTCCTCACGTTAATGTATAAGAATGTCACACTCGAATTTAACTCGAATCTATACTCCCAAATTAATGGTAACAAAATGTATACTATCTACATTAGCTGGTTAATACGATAACTGTCAAATAAAATTTCCTTGAAACCTGTAAAATAGGACCTAAGCACTATTAAAATACGTAATAATATTCATCACAACACAAATTCCGACTATTAATCTTAAAACAGCTCTTTTTGCCACACCCGCCATTATTAAACTCAAGAGCATCATGACTCACCCATATGCGCAGTAAAAAATCAAAACATAACTGACCTGAGCAACTTAAAAAGAAGTAATTCGTGATACAAAAAGTTTATTCTTTAGGTGGGTTCCCGCTTTGACTTTAATTTATTACCGTAGGGCGTAGAATTGCTGATTTGGGTACCTATGTAGTACCTATTTATATTTTTTTTCTAGCCGTTAAATGCCGAGAATAGCATGCCGCTCGCCTTATGGTAGGTGATACGACCGCCCATAAACAGTAGCAACGCGACACAAAAATTTGAATTAAACTGTACTGCGTGGCACTTCACTGCGCTCTACACCCTGAGACATAAGATGTAAGTCTCATAATGCCCAGTAATTACGCTGGCTACAATACCTTCAAACCGCTACACAACAGTGCATGCACACAACTGATTGGTGGTAGAAATAGATATTGCGGTGGTACCTATACAAACGGCCTCTCGCATACGAGAGACCTGCCACAAGTATTGTGTAAAAAAAGGAACAGTTTTACCTAAATTCCTTTTGTTTTTTTTTACTTCGGAAGATAGACCGCCTACCAGCCCACCTGGTGGTAAGTGGTCATTGTCACCCATGGACGTCGGCATTAACAGTGGCACTGCTGAGCCGCAGCTTACCAGCCAAGCCGCCGCTTACCAACTTTGTTTTAAAGCATGAACGAAGTTCAGTTTCTCATTCCACATTTTAGGAAATGCTATTGTTAATGGCCGGCGTTTCTAGATAAAAAAAAACATAATTTGTAGAATATAGCAGGAAAGGAAAAACACTTTTAACACGCTTTTATTTTTATTGCGAATTAATAAATTCATTGAAATCTGTTTAAAATAAATCTAATTCCGTATGTATGTACAATTATAATTAAATTTATTGTGTGTTTTTGTAATTATTAGGTATTTAAGGTTATTACAAGTTGTCTTTTTTATAACGAAGCTATGTAACTAGAATGTTGTGTACAGTAGTAAATAGATGCCAGATTTATAACAGGTATTTAACGATTGTAATTTTGTTTAAAACTCAATCTGTTGTCTGTGTCTGTACCCTTTTTTAATAAAAACAAAATAAATAATAACACGCTTTGAAATGTAGCTCAAGTAGGTGTTTATTGCAGATATTTTACACAATCAAAACACACGAGAACAGGCGGCACAAACCTCATGCGCTGAGAATGCGAACTGTTTCCGGTCTACCCGACTTTTTGCCGACGCTAACGTTTATTTTTGTATCTAGAAAAGTCAGTTTTTCCTCGAAATCAAGGCGAATCTGCTAACTTTTCCTGCTTGGTTTAAAAACTTAGACGTAACGAAGTTGATCGTATTGATAATGATTTAAAAAAATACTAGTTTTGCCCGCGGCTTTGTCCGTATGAAAAGTTTTTTCCTGGATAAAAGTCCCGCTATACATTTTCCCTGACTGAATTGTAAATCTTAATCCACCTTATGATACACAAAAAAGTTATTACAATCGGTCCAACCGTTTAGGAGGAGTTCAGTGACATATAAGTAATAATCTATACTAATATTATAAAGCTGAAGAGTTCGTTTGTTTGTTTGTTTTTTTGAACGCGCTAATCTCAGGAACTACTGAACCGATTTTGAAAATTCTTTCACTAATAGGAAGCTACATAACTCCTGAGTGCTATAGGCTACTTTATATCCCGGTAAAATGTTTTTGTCCCGGAAAAACTTTTTCACGCGGGCGGAGCCGCGAGCACTACTAGTATAAAGATATAGGTGGATTCAGAATCAGCGTATCAGCATTATGAGCCGCGGTTTTCTGGGTTGAATTCTCAGCTTTTGAATTTTGATAGTTTGTATCGGCTTGTACGATTTTATAATGAAACACATGCAATGCAATACAATGCAACAGCCCTGTATATACTGCCCACTGCTGAGCATGGGCTTCCTCTACTACTGAGAAGGGTTAGGCCTTGGTCCACCACGCGGGCCTAGTGCGGATTGGCAGACTTCAAATAGCCTCGAGATTCTTATAATTCTCAAGCGTGTACTTTGAAAGTACCACAATAGTCACAAACAAGTTACTATCAGGCCATTGTTTGTCCCTAGTATTGACCTAAAAAAAATAGGTCAATAGCAACACCTTGGCAGAATACATCTGCGTTGTATGTCAAGACTAATGTATTATTAATGATCGGACACGTGGCAGTTGTATTGAAGATTCTAGAAAACATATAGAATTTCCATAGGATATTTTACTATGTTAAACTGAACTCTCGAGGCCTGGTTGTTTCATCCATGGCTAGGTAAAGTTAAGGCTCTTTTCATACTGGTGAATTCACAATGAGAAGAAGCTGCGCGTTCGTCCAGTGTAATAAGACTATACTAATAAGACTGAAATTTACTTGACCAGGGATAAACGTCGTCTTACTGAGTTTAGATTGTTCAGTGGAAGAATCGAATCGAGTGTAGATTATCCCACAGTAGGATATGGCGTACTGTTTCTACAGAGTATGGCATCGCAGTATTTTAATATAACACTACACTAAAAGTATTTACTTTCATAAAAAGACTTCAAGATATTTTAAATAATTCTGATCTACATTTTTCACGAAACCAAGTATTTTGAGTTTGACACTTATATTACGAGTCACATTACTTTAAAAGTTAAATTATATCAAAAGTTTTGTTAGGTGTTGTCTATAGTCGGGGTACGCCTTTCCCACTTAAATTTCCTGGTCCCCAGTTTACATATCCATGTGTTAGCTGACAAATTGTGCAAATATTTCAGATATATTGATTTGCCGAACTTATAATTCTCCGAAGGCAGAGGGCATACGTTTTTGGTAAGATGTAGGTGTAACAAAGGAGATAATTATATTGTGATATATGAGTAAGTGTTTGATACTCGTACATTAAAGAAAATTATGTTTTGTTGATCCACTCACATGTATGCCTGTATCTGAAAGAAGAAAAAATAAAATTAATTAAATTAGCTGCTTTTGAAATTTGTTTCACTTAAGGAGCTTTAGCTTTGAGTGCTACATGCTAGTTCTTATCGTAAAAACTTATTTTCATTTAAAAGGATATTATGAAAAGGTTTATAATCTTGTTATTAATATCATTCACAAAAAATTATTAACTTATTCAACTTATTATATTCTCGTACATTTTAACGTCATTCAAATATCATAAACAAATCTATTGATATTTTTCACCTGCGGTATCTTATTATAAACATCCCAATCTCTTTCACATTTTCTTATGGGAACATTACAAAAATCTACTTAATTTACATAAGTCATTCCATCATTCGCAAATTGACACTGTTTGCATCTCTTTTACACATACGATATTTAATATCTCCCTCTCAATTGATCAAGAGTTTGAATTAAATATCAATGAAACAAATTGCATACTGTTTACAAAAGAAATTGACCGTGAAATATTCAAATGAGATGATCCTTAGTTACAAAGTGTGAGAGTTAATATGTGAAGATTTGCATAAACTTAAGGGTGTTTAGTATTTCCGACCACTTATCTCACCTGCCGTCGAGATGTATTTGAGTCCTTCCGAGAGCTAGGCTTTTTTAATTCTTTGAGGATGATACTAATCGAGTTGATGTTTTCATAAAAATATAAAACCTGGTAAAGTGCGATTTAAACTCGCGAATTTTGTTTGTTTTTATTTGTTTATTATTATTATCCATAGTCGACATAATGCTATTTGGTGAAAATACGTACAGAGCCACACTCTAACGCGTACTCTTTTTTGACTACATTAGAAACTGGCCGACCACGGCGGTTCCAATGTCTCTTAAAAACGTGTGGAGGGACAGATTTGTTGTGTTGCATATTGAATGAGACAAACGCTTATAAAAGTAACTTTATGATAATCACTAACAATTTCAAATATGAGTTTTTTGTGTAAATAATTGGAAGGAACCCGATGATATACCCAAAAATTTACAAAACCTATAAATGATACCACTATAATCTATATCATCAATTTCCTTTCTATCTATAATAATGTCGATGGCATTGTTATAAAAAATACATCACCCGCAGAAAGAAAGGACACAAACAGCAATGGAAATAAAGAAACCACAATCGACAATTTGAATAATTCAAGTGTGACGAATGTTGAACATTTAAAATAATGTAAATCTTCGAGCAGTCGTCTAATTGAGTGTGAGAATACAACTAAATGGGAAGTACTTATAATATATGCAGAAATAAACGATTATCGACGTATTCAAATCATGGATTAACAAGTGCCAAAAGTGTGTGAATTTTACGTGCTGGTATTTCCCAAAATTATTTTACGAAATTGTTTATTTTGGGGTTGATAATAGGTTTTTTATTGAAATTATTGTAATCATGTTTGCAGTGAACGAAACCTGTTACATGAATACCGTCATCGATACGCAGATCGGAATTAAAATTAAACGTTTAGTAGATTTTTATTAGTAAACCTCTTTCTCTTTTACTTTTCTTAGTTTATTCATGTAAATAAATTATCAGATTTATCTTATATGACATTTAGTTTGTAATAGGAGTACCTTTAAACCTTTAATCCTTGAAATCACTAGCGTTATTATGAAATCAACATAGTCTTAATAATAAATTTAATTGAAGAATTATTCATAAAGCATATCGATACCTCCCACGTAAGTTGTTGTATGCCACAAAAATGCCGTTTAGCGTTTTTACCGAAAACTATCCTAATATGCATTATTTCATGCATTCAAAGTGAAAAAATAAAAAAAACACGATTTTTTCAAGGATTTTCCAGACGTATTTTGTTGTAACTTTTGAACGAGAACGGACTACAATGGTGTATCGACCTTTGCAATGGTTTACGTGGGGTGTCGGACGCGAAGAATCACGCGCTCGCGTATCGTATTGGTCACATACAACAGACCACGCCGGACTTTCAACCGGCCGCACGCGGAAGGAAGGAAGCGGTTAAGTTCTCTCAAAATTTACTCAAGTATTTGAATTACTCAAAATATATTATAACAATGAAACGTAAACTATAACAAGAGCGCGTAGACTATTTGATTTGGCCAATAATGCGAGTACACAAAATAGAAACTTCGAGACACCCATTCAAAATAATAATGTTTCAATGGATGAAATAGAACTAAACAGTTTTCGTGATTCCAGCCTCCGAAATATCACAGATATGTTTCATTTTGTATTATTTTATTGAGATTTAACAGGTTAATGTTACTTTTTGGTGGTGATGCCAATCTAAAACGTTGTACAGATTAGTTACAATATTATACGTCGTTGAGCATTCATTAAAAATATTGTAAGTAATGCATACAATATTTTACGTTTACAATCAAATTAAAATATTGTAGTATGTGATAAATACAACACTTTACTTCGGGAGTGGTTATTCTAAACTTTGTTGTATAGTAAAATGCTATATTATACGTTGCTATTACTCTTTTTTTACTCAAATTCAATGTTGTATGTTGAAAATCAAATCTAAAATTGGGTCTTAAAAGTAATACATACAATGATTTCTTCTGACTGACTGACTTAGTGAGCGATCTATGAACGCAGAGCCTAAACGGCTGGTCCGGGATACGTGAAGTTTGGTGCATTTGACCATATACCCCTTAAGCATTCGATTAAAATTACTGTTTCAGAATCTCCATTACCAATAAGTTTATTTTTTTTTATGGCATTGAATGACGAGACGAGCATGCCATTTTCCTGATGGCAAACGATACGACCGCCTATGAACAGTAGTAACACCATACAGCACCTTGAGTTACAAAGTAATGTGACATTCCACTGCGCCCCTCATCCTGAGACATAAGATGTTAAGTCTTATTATGTTCAGTAGTTACACTGGCTACAATTTCCTTTAAACGGAAATACAACAGTACATGCACTCTGCTGCTTGGCGATAGAAATAGACATCGCAGTGGTACCCACCCAGACGAACTCTTACATATGAGAGACCTACCACCAGTATTAAGTAATTAATCGGAAATGAATGAGTTACCAAATAATATAATAGATGGATACGTCTTTGACAATAACTTCGGACTAGCAATAGATTCTGATACTGCAAATCTTGTTGATAATTGTGCTGGTCAGAACCACAATCGCATAGTGTTTTAGTTTTATGTGTATAATGTTCATAAACTTAACATTACTACATTACAAGAAGGCCATATCCAAACAGAGGGTGACAGCGCCCATGCTTTAATAGAACCTTCATCTAAAAATAAACTTATTATACGCCTTTGGAATGGTTTAGCTTGGTTAGATGGGCTAAACAGGATATATAATACCATAAAACGTCATAGAAATGAAGCATACCATTTTCTTTAAAGTATAAAGAGCTTTTGAATGGGCGTAATTCGCCAAAAAAATATATAAGTGACGTCGTTAAATGTAACAAAACAAAAGAATTGCAGGTATGTGCAGAAGACCCTTTTACAATTTAATATCGGTACGATTTGGCATACACTAATGCTATGACGATTGCATTAGTGTATGCACTAATACAATGTATGGCTGAGCTATGACCTCTCTATTCCAACCAACTCCAATTAACAAAGGCAAAATATGATGACTTATTGAGTCTCTGTCACAGTGGAATCATTCCAGCTATAAATCAAGACTTTTTCAAGTGTCTATCTTTTCTTGCTGGCTCTCATGATGATGATTTTTATGAGAGTACATAAATTAGTCTTTTCTTTTTTTACATGTTTCATTTTCTTGTAATTATTTATCTTCGTTTTCATTACAGATTCACATAGAAATAAAATTAGTTCTTTATTGATTTAAGTTGTTTGCTCAAGACCGGGATGGTTGGCGTTCATTTGGGGAGGCCTATGTTCAGCAGTGGACAGCGACAGGCTAATTGGTTGATTAATTTAGCTCAAATTAAAAAAAAAAAATATCTGATTAAAAGTAACTCAACTGTTTTTAATTATGATTTTAACAATTCTCGACTGCTCTGCTGTGCTAGACTTCCTCGGTGGCGTAGTTTTATTACGGTACGGCCGCTGAGGGTTCAATCCCCGGGTCGGACAGTGATGTTGGGTTTTTCTAATTAGTATCAGCCCGGAGTCTGGTAGGTATTAGGGTCCGATATGGCGATAGGCTCGCCCATAAAGCGAATCATGCGGACATCGCACATCATGGAACGGAATACGCACGGCGAAAGGTGGGTGCATTAGTTGCGCATCTGCCTACCCTTCGGGGATAAAAGGCGTCAGTATGTGTGAGTGTGATTTTTTTTAACTTCGAATAAAATCATGTACAGTTACAATGACAATAATAATTACAAACGGTTACCTAATTTGTTGTTATCCTGATTTTCAGTTGATCTCTTAGAACTAAGTAACTTATATTTTTTTGATAATTCCATAGTGTTGATTTTTTTATTCTATTTTAATAAGAATTTGTGATGTTTTTAAAATATCATAGAGATTGAGTTATGTTTTCTTTTTTATTATGTTTCTAAGTTATCTTTACTATGATTGTTTTATTTTCATTTTTTGTTATTACCTAGCAATGGAAGACATTACCTGTTACCTAAATGTATGTAATGTATACCTAAAGGTACATCATTTAATTTTTTCAAAGAAGTTTAATATCTATTATGTGTTATTTCTAACAAAATATCACAAAAATTATCCTGTATATTATTTCTTTCTTATTTTTTAACCTACAATTTGTTCACATATAAATTATACACCCATAATATTTAACCGATGTATATTATTATTGCCACATACGGTAGAAAGAGACTTATATTTTTCAGTGTATATTGTTGTAACTATTACATACAACAATTGTAGACACCTAAAGTCCGCGGTATAATGTTGTAATTATGAGATACAACATCTGGCGTAGTCTGTACTCCGCAGTAAAATGTTGTAAGAACAATATCTCAGAAAATATACATATTTTTTTAAATTATCTTTCAACATAGTCAAGAATACTATAACTCACATACGTATACCAAATTTCAGAAAGATAAAATGATAAATGAACTTTTTAGGCCTATTTGAATCTTTAAAATGCTCTACTGTAAAATTGTGATTTTGGGGATACAACAACTTACGTGGGAGGTATCGATATTCTGCATAATATTTCGGGAAGTGATATACCTTTTTAAAGGATATGGATATAAAACTATTGCTAACAAACCAGGTATATTTAATTATTCTTAAGATGACAGTGATATACATAACAAAATAAGAACATTAAAAAGCAGTACACCAATTACAAAGTACCCAATATTATACAAAGTTTTTGCGACATATATAATCAAAAATAAATAAATCTTGTGATGTATGAAAGTGTGTGCATGTGTTCACCCATTCAGCAACACACACAAAAATATAAAGTCAATACAAAATTAATGATGAGCCATTCCATTAGTTCCACGACCGAAAGGCGGTCCGCTCCATTTTAACGTATCAATTTAATTAAACTTTTCAGTTTTCAGTGGTATTTTCAGTAGTTTTTCACGCGGCCATGCCAGGGCCAGTAATTACCAACGCTTCATAGATGCAATTAATCATTGGATACAGCACAAAGCTGCTAGTTCAACTTTTGTAGGGTTGGGTCGATGTGGAGCGAGAATTTACTGAATCAGGTTGAGATATTTGTGTGTGTGTGTGTGTGTGTGTTTGTTTATTTTTTTTTTCATTAAAATGAAGTACGTAATGGTTGAACAGTCAATCGGTAGGTACGTTACTATTTTAAGTTTGTTTTGGTTGTATTCTTAATGAATAGACTGTCTTGAATATTTGTTAATAACTTTATTAGACGAACGTTAATTACATGCTTAGGCTTAGACATTAGAAGGGAAGAGGAAGCGGCAGTGTTGCCGTTGAGAGACATGACCATAGACCAACTTAGACCAACTATTTATTATATTGTTGTCTATGTGACATCTCCCTTTTTTTTTTTTAAAAAGAAATACAAACTATAGATTTACATGAACACAATTACACTTTTTACTTTATGTTTATTTCTTACTAGTAATATTACTAAACAATACTATGGGATAGAATTACACTTTGTATATAATGCTTATCATTATAACAATACTACAAACAGAATTATATGCATGAATAGGAACTTTAGGAACACACATTTGTCAACAACAAAACAGTTAGCAAAATATATCCGAACATGTTTACATTATACAAACAATTACTTATAGCAAATATCCAAACATGTTTGCATCAAGTACCTACAACAATATCTGACAAATTATAATAAGTAGGTACAGGTTACTATGAAATATTTTTAATTCTAAAAACTATGGAACATATCCTTTATAATGTCCTGGTGGCTTGCTGAACCTACCTGACTTAGTTTTATAATATGTGTTATGTTGTGTATTTTGTGTATATGTATTATTAGTATTTATCCCTTCGTATTCATGTGAAGAAGTTTGTGGTTGCAAGTAAGATTGTGTCTCATGTAAGTGTGGTGAACGACAAGATGGTGAAAGTATCATCTGCCTGTTCCTGCGGAATGTGCCTTGAGGTGAAGTGATAGTGTATGTACGTGGTTCTGGGCCTTCATCTGTAACAATTCCAGGAATCCATACACCCTTAGGATTGTGTTTGAAGTAAACATTGTCACCTTTTTTAACTGGTTTTAATTTTTTACTGTGTTGATTGTAATAAATACTTGTTCTATTTCTCTGTTTGTTTAATTTATCCTTTACTAACTTATAATCAATTAACTTAGGCTTTAAGTGAATTTCAGCGACTGGAATTTTAGTTCTCAACTGCCTAGACATTAAGAGCTGAGCTGGTGAATAGCCTGTAAGACTGTTTTGAGTGTTGCGGTAGTGTAACATGCCTATATAAGGATCACTATTATCTAATTTACACTTTTTCAGTATATTTTTAACTATACCCACTGCTCTCTCTGCCATTCCATTAGAACAACTGTGATATGGACTTGATGTAGTGTGAGTTATGTCCCAATCATTAGTAAAGACTCGAAACTCTTGGCTATTAAAAGGGGGTCCATTATCAGAAATAATTATTTTGGGTATACCATGACGTGAAAAAATAGACTTTAATTGTGTTACAATAATTTTAGCAGATGTGGCAGAGTGTAATAGTGCAATTTCTATAAATTTTGAAAAATAGTCTACTACTAGAAGATATTTACAACCCTCATGTTCAAAAATATCTATACCAAGCTTATTCCAAGGTAATAATGCATAGTCATGATGTATAATTGGTTCTTTAGGATTATTCCTTCGATAAGTAAGACATGAATGACACTTATTAATATACTTCTCTATGTCAGAGTTAATATTTGGCCAGTAAACTATACCAGATGCTAAGCGAATACAACTTTTTATGCCTTGATGACCAGCATGAATTATTTTCAGAATACATTCTCTCATGTTTATTGGTATGATTACACTATGAGACTTGAAAAGAATACCATCTATGACTGAAATCTGGTCTCTAATCAAAAAATATGGTTTTATATCCGTAGTAACAGAGCGTTTATGCTCAGGCCATCCATTTTGGCAATAATGAATTATTTTTTTAAAAGTACTGTCTTTATTGGTTTCACTTTTAATTTGTTCTAATTTGTTAGGACTTATAGAAAGGCTAGATTTCACTAGGTTAATGTGCAAATCAATGTCATTTTCCAAGTCGACAAGTGTGTTATCTGGCAAAGCTGCTCTGGAAAGTGTGTCTGCAATATAAAGGTATTTACCCGGTTTGTAAATTACATGTAAGTCATATGGTTGCAATCTTAACATGATTCTTTGTAATCTAGGAGGTACATCATAGAGAGCCTTTTTAAATAATGTGATAAGAGGTTTGTGATCTGTTTCTACAGTCACTTGTTTACCATATATGTATTGATGGTATTTTGTACAACCAAATAATACTGCTAATAACTCTTTCTCTATTTGACTATAATTTTGTTGACATTTGGTAAGAGAAGCTGAAGCATATGCTATTGGTTGGCGGTCATGTGACAGAACTGCTCCTAAGGCATCCTTAGAGGCATCTACAGACAATAGGACATTTTTATTAGAATCATAGTATGCCAAAACTGGGGCAGAGCTTATTATGGCTTTTAAATTGTTAAAATCTTTTTCATGATGGTCTGACCAATTCCATTGAGTATTTTTAGACAATAATGTTCTCAAACGGGAAGTCTCCTGAGACAAATTTTTAATGAATGGTCCTAAATAGTTGACCATGCCTAAGAACCGTTGTAATTCAGTGACGGAAGTAGGGCTTGACATCTTATTTATTGCCTCTACTTTTGACTCATCTACGCTAATACCATCTTTAGAGAATATATGACCTAGATATTTTACTTTTTGTTTACAAATAGCTGACTTTTCTTTATTGAATTTAATATTGACTTGTCTTGCCCTTTCTAACACTAATTTAAGCCGTGTATTATGTTCTGTTAGGTCTTTACCATATATCAGAAAGTCGTCCATCATGATTTTAACCCCTTGAATATCTCCAAACCTTTTCACCATTTCTCTGTGAAAAATTTCAGGTGCAGCATTTATGCCGAATGGAAGTCTTTTATAGCAATACCTACCATATGGGGTTATAAAAGTACAAAGCTTTGCCGACTCTTCACTTAAGGGCATCATCCAGAAACCTTTATTGGCATCTAAAGTTGTGAAATACTTGGAACCGGCTAAATCGGCTTTAATCTCATCTAATGTAGGGAATTGATAATGGGATCTCATGACAGCTTCATTTAATTTTTTGGGATTGATACACAAACGTAATTTCCCCTTTTTACTAGTTGTAAGGACAATAGTACTCACCCAATTTGTTGGTTCCTCTATACGCTTAATGACACCCATCTTTTCCATGGAAGCTAACTCTTCTTTCAGAGGTTTTTGAAGTTGTATAGGAACTCGTCTACAAGCTTCTACAGTTGGTACAGCATCAGGCTTTAATGTGAGATTGCACTCAAAGTCCCGAATACAACCTAAACCTTGAAATAGATCACCATAATTGTTAAGCACGTCATCTAATTGGAAAGTGACTGTGTTAATTTTTTTTATGAGTTTAAGTTGTGTACCAGTATTTCTACCTATTATATTTTGACATTTTAAATCAATGACGTGAAAGTTTACATTATAGCAGCGATTATTATGTGTCAAGTTGATGGAGCATTGACCTATTGTTGGAATTATTTCTCCACTAAAACTGGATAATTTGTGTTGACTTTTAGTAATGATTGTGTTAGGTAAGTTAAGTTGTTGGAATGTATTGTGTGAAATGATATTAGTGTCAGCGCCTGAATCTAAAAGAAATTTTACATCCTTATTATTAATAGTCATAGTTGTACACCAAGCATCACTAGATTGTGCTGTACTACTAGTTAAAGTACCTACATACAAATTATTATCCTCTTGATCGACTGACACTGGTAAAGTTTCTACGATTAGAACTTTTTTATTATGACACATACTAGCATAATGATTATATTTGTTACAAATCTTACATTTTACCCCTTGGGCTGGACACTTGAAGCGATGAGTTTGCCCGCATCTTCCACATTTTCCTTGGACTTGAAATGTTGGACTTCTTACTTGATTCCGATTCCTAGAAGTACTGCGAGGACGGTATTTGGTCTTGTTTGGTGTTTGTGCCCGTTGCCTCACTTGGCCTACAAATGTTGTGGTGCTTGACTCCAGGAGTTTAGCTTGCTGCTTGGAAGATTCGTGATGTTTTGCCAGGTTGACTGCCTCTTCAAGGGTCTTTGGTTTCTCTTGAAGAATTTTCTCTTTAATATATTGATTTTTTGAGTTCAAATTCCAACTAAATATATCTCGTGTCATGCTATCTAGTAGTATCCCAAACTCGCATTGGTTAGCCATGTTTTTGAGATCGGTAATGTAATCATCTATGTTTTCATCGATTCCTTGTCTTCTGTTGAATAACTTATGCCTCTCTACAGTAATGTTCACTTTTGGCAAAAAATATTTTTCGAATTTTTCTATTAACTCGTTGAATGATATTGTGTCTATATCGACGTTAAATGAGTAGAATATTGAGAGTGCATCTGTTCCGATGAAATTCATTAAGATGGCTACCTTTCTTTGGTCCTTGACTTCTTCGAGTACATTGGCGCGCATATATATTTTTAATTGCGTTAGCCAGTTTTTCCACGTAAGTGGCATATTTGTTGCCTTGGTGTCTAAAGGTGGGACGCTACCAAATTTCGTTGTAGATTGATTAATATTTTCGGTCGGAGTTTGTGCTGCTGACGCCATCTTGTTGTAGTGACTTGTTCGTCGTGTGAATAATGAATACGCTTACCGCGTTGGCCTGATTGTTTCTTCTATGTCGTACGTGAATTGTGCACTTCTGACACCATGTTTTGGTTGTATTCTTAATGAATAGACTGTCTTGAATATTTGTTAATAACTTTATTAGACGAACGTTAATTACATGCTTAGGCTTAGACATTAGAAGGGAAGAGGAAGCGGCAGTGTTGCCGTTGAGAGACATGACCATAGACCAACTTAGACCAACTATTTATTATATTGTTGTCTATGTGACAAAGTTGTTTGGAAGTCTCCTTTTTTAATAGATCTACTTATAACTTTTAGGTTTCTCTAATAATCAAGGAAAATTAATTTTCATAAAAAAGTTTTTAAATCTCAAAAATTTCATTTAATTAACTTTTATTCTATGAAAAAACTCAAAAGAAAGTTGTCAATGATTTTTACTTAATCGTGCAAATTTCTATTCCACGTCATTTTAATCTCCTATCTGGTATTAAAAATTATAGTTTATTTCTCTACAGTCATACGCCAAGTCACGTTAGACGTGTAATCACGTTTTTGACACACTTTGTATCACGTTACAGTATCAGCGCGCAATTTCAATGCGTATCTACATAACAGTGTCAAGGTGAAGACAGTGAATTCTTTAGTCTTTAGAATTTTCGAGGACTTTTCGCTGTTACCATCCAACATAAATAGGCAAGCGCATTTATTCAGTGTGTGTTTGGTTTTATAAAGTTTTTTTTCTTTTATGTAATGATTTTCCATGTAAGGATTTTTGTAAAGAGTACGACATAGTGACTCTTCTGCACCTGATGATAAATAGGGTCCGGATGGAATACCGGCGAGAGACGACACAATTTTATGCCAGTATGTTTGTAGCCGGATAGTCAAGGTGATGCCGGAACGCGACACACGTGTGTCACTTGAGCGGTTTTACTCGCGGATCAAAACCTATCACTAGTCATTTGTCAGCAGATTTTTTTTTCTCTATGGCAAGGCGCGGTTTGCGCATCTGCCAGTGTCAAAGATTTTGCTTAGACATTTTTTTTAAAATAAGTTGCAGTTGTATTGTTTCTTTTTTATCCTCAGTACTAACTAGTATGTCGAAGTAAAGCAGTGGCTACCTTACCAAGACTATGTCGAGGAGTTTTGGTGGCAATAAAAAAACACTTGATTAGCAGTCATTTCAGTTCACTTCATTTGAGCCCTTTAATAGAACTATATTGGATAATGTACCACCATAACTATGCCATATAACACTAAGTATCACCAAAGTAATGAATTAAAACAAGAACACCTCATGACACTTCCAAGTTCCCGCCAAAACTTCAGCAGAATTTTATTCATCCAGGCGTATTTAAATCTCGAACTTTTTTAGAATAGTTTCAGCTTTAACCTTTTTAGTAGTAAAGGTTCAAATATAAAATTTTGCGATATGAAAATACATTCTCTCAACCCTAAATGCATCAAAACAATAATGTAACATCACGGCACCTTAGTACAATGGCTCGCGTCAATGCTGGCGCGAATTAATAGCGGTTGTGAGCGGTTAATGAATATTGCAGCCAAATGCAAGCTGATATACACTGGTATATTGGTATACCCGCGCATAGAAGATTTAGGCTTAAATGTAAGGTAGCAGTATTTATCCCGAGTTTTTCAACAGCGGTTAGGGTAATCCTCGCTGTTATTGAGCTGGACGCGATTGTAGAGATTCGAGTGCGTCAAACGTGTGACGCTCCGAGCGCGTCCAATTTAATAACACCCGGACAAAAATGTAACAGTTGAAAAAATGGGTCCTTAGTGCTGGGCGCTGGCGATTCTTTTATTCAAGTCATTAAAATTAGCTTTTGCTCGAGGATTCAGCTTCGTGAAGGAGTTTTTTCGAGAGAAAAATTAGCTTCAAAACTTCCCAAGGTCTTACACTATCTCTATACCAAATTTAATCGAAGTCCATTCGGTATTTTTTGTGTTTATCGCGTACAGAGGCGGCAGGCGACTTTGTTTTATACTATGTAAGAATAAGGAAGGATTACATTTATTTTTTTATAAGAAATAAAGTAATTTGTCATCTTTTTGATTGTGTGTCTTTATGCACCAGTGAATTTTCTCGTAGATAGTATTTAAATAGACGTTATCACTGATAAATATTACACTGATGCTCTTCGGTTTGCATGGTTGATCTGTTGCAATTATTATTCTCACCATGTTACTGCATCTGAGGTCTCGGTTTGGAATCCCGGATCGGGCTGTGATGTTGAATTTTTCTGTTCAATACCTCGAGTCTGGAATACGTGCACAATATGGCGATAGACTCATCCATCACATCATGGGACGGAACATACATTGTAAAATGTGGGTGTCGTGGTCGCATCTCTGTCTACCCTATCTACCCCTTTGGAAATAAAAACCTGTGTGCTTTGCATGTGGGAATAACACGACATGGCTCCGTTTCCTTTTATTATGATTGGTTGAGAGGCTAACACGTGTCTGGCGTATTGGTCTCTCGATCAATCATAAAAATCAAATTGAAACATAGACTTACGAGTTGGGTTTCACACTCTAAGTACTCAGATGAAGACAAAGATTACTGCATGTTCAGGGGATCACGACCCCAGCACTGAGGTAAACGATGCAAGAAGGAAGAGGAAGCACTCAGATGCGTGTTGGTTTTGTATCCACTACATTCTCTCCTTCAGGGGCGGTTGCGGACGACAACTTAGACGTGAGTCGGAGGAAGCCCGCAGCCGTCCCTAATGCGCTGAAGATGGCCATGAGAAAAATAAAAACTACATTCTCTCCTTTGCGTAACATTTAATAGTGACTCCAACACTTTTGCACACCAACTGTACATGCAAAGTCTCTATTGTTTGTGAAACTACCCTCTATTGTTACATTCGCGTGTCACCGCTGTCTGATGCTAAGGAATATCATACTCATTTACCAACGCCCGTTTGGATTAGGCGGGACGGCTAGATATGAATCAGGTATAAAGACGCAAGGAAACCGTGACAGACATGTATTTTTGTCGCATAACTTCGTAGTAGAAAATCGTATGGAATGACATTTTAATCTGTTCTTTTTGTATTCTCTTATCGCAAAATGTACGTATAGGTATTAAAATAGAACTAACTTAGGGAGTTTTTCACGATAAAGTTAATTTTTACCCACGTTTCGAAGACTTTACGCCGTCATGGTCACGGGGTCAACTCGGGAACGTCGGGAGTAAAAGATCTGTAATGTAGTTTTATTTCAATGTATAACATTCGTGTAAACATAAGAAATGTTAACGTGTATGGATTTAACGAGATGTTATTGTAGTTACTTGTACCCGATATGGTGATAGGCTCGCCCCTTATCACATTATGAGACATGAATACGCATGACGAAAAGTGGCTGCACTAGTCGCGCCTCTGCCTACCCCTTCGGGGACAAAAGGTGTGTATGTGTTTTATTATAGTAATGGTAGTTACAACATATTGATTCATCAGTGGTCAAGTAAAGTTAAGCGCCGAAACCACTGGCGAATAGTAAGCGAATTCACAGCGAGGCGAAGGCGCTACGCAGTCGTCCAGTGTCATCAGATTACCTGACCACGGGCTAAAGAACGTACTCTTATCAGTTACGATAAATGGGAAGCCCAAACGCATCATGAGAAAGGATGCATTACTAATGACTTTCTTGAGATTAAAGATCTTTAATTTAGGCAATTTTAATGCTTCGTAATTTTAACATTTGTGATATTTTGTGAATATTTTTTTCACACATTACTATAGAAAAACGTTCGCGTATTTGCAAAAGTTGTAGGGGTTTGGGTGTTCAACCAAGGGTTTCATAAAAGGTAGTAGTAGGTTTCTCATATGTAAGCGGTCGTCTGGGTGGGTACCACCGCAATGTCTATTTCTAGCGCCAAGCAGTAGTGTGCATGCACTTATGTGTTTCGGTTTGAAGGACATTATAGCTAGTGTAACTACTGGACATAATGAGACCTAACACCTTACGTCTCAGGATGACGAGTGCAGTGAAATACCTCACAGTACTTTGTAACTCAAGGTGCTGCATGGTGTTTCTACTGTTAATGGGTAGTTGTATCGCTTACCATCAGGTGAACGGCATGCTCGTCTCGTCATTCGATTCAATTAAAAAAAAACAGTTTATAAGCCACGTAAATGTAGACCGTTTAAAAATTACTGTGGAATCAGGACCATATCAACAATACACGCGATATTAATAACTGTTTACTAAACCACGTAGACAATATTAACTGTGTATAGGATGACAATACCGTTGCACAGTGAGCCGTTGCACGCACCGAGGCGGACAAAAAAACTCCAAATCATTCGAACACCTGCGATTAACAATGCGCCCATCGTTCATCGATTAGTTACGTGTCTGATTTTTGAAAAGATCAAAACAATATAATTTGAACCTTCAGATATAGCGCATAAGGTGGATAATGGAAGAGAAGAGGCTAATAAAAATGATCATACTTTGTGTCAGTATCGATGCATTGAAAAGGGGTTAAATATTCACGACTTGCATTATTAGCTTCGGTTTTAATTTTGTAGGTGATAATGTGAAATAATATTAGTTTTAAACCAATATTTAGTTCTATTATGCATGTATTTGGTTGGTAACGAATGTTAGGAGCCCATTGAAATTAATATTTCAGAAAAAAAATTACAAGGGTCTTGGTTTTAAAGGTTCCCTAAATATCTAAACTAGAATGTAATGTTATATTAATTACATTTGAAAGGTTTTCAAAAGTTGTTATCCTAATAAATGGGAACTTGAATCTTTTAGGATTGTTATTAAATATTAGTATTTTTTGCATCCACGTCTATCCAAAATGATTACGAAATTCACATTGATAAACCTATTACCGATGTTTATTCTGACGAGACTATTTAAGAATAGCTAGTACCATACCAGCTCTGTATTATATACTGCCCACTGCTGAGCACGAGCCTCCTCTGCAACTGAGAGGGTTAAGGTCTTAGTCCACCACGCTGGCCTAGTGCGGGTTGGCAGACTTCACATGACTTCGGAATTCAGGAAACTTCTCAGGTATGCAGGTTTCCTCACGATGTTTTCCTTCACCGTATAGAATAGCTAGTGATGCTCCAATACCAACACAATTCACTTAAATTATCCCATCTGTTGAGAGCCGTAACATCTCTTATTTCTAGATGTATAATTTTAACTATATTGGACTATCAAACCTAGTGTGGTCATCAGCGTTACCTGTATGAATAAAATTGTAATGAAAACAATAATATTAATAACTGGAGACTGCCTCGGTGGCGTAGTTGTATTACAGTACGACTGCAAAGCTGAGGACTCGGGTTCGATCCCCGGGTCGAGCAAAGTGATATTGAGTTTTTTTATTCAGTATCAGCTCGGAATCTGGAATTTCTGCCCGATATGGCGATAGGCTCGCCCCTTATCACATCATGGGACGGAATAATGGCGAAAAGTGGGTGCACTAGTTGCACCTCTGCCTACCCCTTCGGGGATAACAGGCGTGAGTGTATATGTATATGTATCATTATTCTATTTTAATTGTAATGATAGTTTATGTTATATATGTTACTTTACTGTGTACTTTAATATGTTCATTTCACTAGGTTAAGTTGTAATGTTGTACTTTGAAGTTTTTAAGTTTGGATTTATTTAATTTTATAAATTTATATTATTCAATAATTTTCTATTAGTAACAAAATAAATATATTTTAGCCAATAGTGTTGTATAGACCTTTAAAAGTTTGTCACTTAGAATAAGTACCTAACATTGTGACTCTCATATGTACGTTTTGTGTTATAAATCGATGGTGTGTCTGTTAATAATAAATAAATAAAAATAAATAAAATATAAAGAATCTGTTAACTTGCTACATTTTAATACGCACTATTAGGTACTATCAATACTAATATGCAACACATAATTACACAACTCACTTCCCATACCCTTTATAATGCAAAACGATGAGTTTCCATATTTTTTCCGTAATTACCAACGCCCGCATGGTGAGTGGGTGACTCACGGTCTCTCGTAACACAAAGGAATTTTATATCGCCATATTGTCTGTGAATGCGAAATAGCACCAGTGTGCGTTTGAATTTTATGTAGAATAGAGATGAAAATGATTCATGATTACTGCTGTAACTTTTTAAATGAGAGCTACGGTTCTAAAAACTTTGTAACTTGAATTGTATCTCAAAGAAAAATGCAGCAAATGGAAGCTTTACTAGTGTGTTTGGGATATTCTTAAATTTAATGTTAAGCTGACGAGTGACGCTGAAAATTGTAACTACACTATTATAATTAAAAAAAAAAACACATTACTATCTCTCTCTCATATCCGGGGGTGCGTCTGGGTATGCACCACCGTCAAGCCCGGTTCTGCCGCTAGGCATACACTGTTGTGTTCCGGGTTGAAGGACATCATTGCCCGCGTAATACCTGGGCATTACGAGACTTACTTACGTTTCAGAGTGTCGCGTAGTACTTTGTAATTCCTCTGAATTACAAAGTAAAACAGAATCAACACCATACAAAACTCTTTTTGTATGGTGTTGATTCTGTTCTTGGGCGGTCGTATCGCTTATTTAAGGCGAGTGGCATGCTCGTCTCGTCATTCAGTTACATAAAAAGACGGGAAGTCAATTTCACAACATTAAGCATTGTTTTTCAAGATTTTTTGACAATTTGGTATACATTGGTCATTTCTTTGTTGACTCATTGAGGGTGTGGCAGATTCTTTTATCACTAATTTCGACTAAAAACCTCAGATTTATCGCACAAATAGGTAATTATTTATTCACAACAATTACAACGCTTCCATGTTTCCGCAATTAGCATATATTATACGTCCATTAGCAAGTAAATTAGTGGAACAATAAATAACAACAAAGTGTTTTCAAACTATGACATATCATTGTCATTGTCTTTTCTTCTTGGTCTGTAATTTGCCACACCCTGTACTTGAAGCCATATATTTAAAACACTACGATGTTATCGTAAAATATTATGTTGTGTAACTCATGCGAGCTGTGGACTGTGAGATCTTGAGTTCAACTCTTAGGGTATCACTGATTTGATTAGGACTAGACCTTTCGAGACGGTCTTGGTTTCATACAGATGATCGGTCGTAAAAAAACTAAGATCTATTTTACAACCTTTAAAAAACACTGTTGTGATTCCATATTAGGGTGAGATACAGGGAAGAAGAAGGGATTCGTGAACAAAATAGCAAGTGTGTCTAATTGTTATGGATTAGGATCATGAGAATTCCGGTATCTCCTGCCAGTTTTAAGAGGCGAGTAGTGAGCGGCTGTCCGCTCATGTACTCAAATTAACCCTGGCAAAGGACAACAATGTAGGTGCATGGCCTCCCCCTGTCGTTGACGATAAAAGCGTCTTGAATTTGAAGACGTCTTCAGCCCCCGCGTAGAGAGAGGGGCCGCAATACGGCATCGCGCAGGGACGGTCCCGTACACCAATCTTACTGCAACAGGATAACCGAGCGCCGGCTCAATTGCACCGAAGTAGGCCACCGCGGGTTTTGGTTGGTATACCGCTGTAGGTTGAACAGTATTAAGGACGTAATGCTTGCTCGGATGCAATACCCCCGAGCGTCGTTACTTGGTCGTAACACCGGTGAAACCAACGTAACCGTTCCACTCATCTCGCCGGTGATGATTAACCGAGAAAAAAAAAGAAAAAAGTATGTCGTGTTGGTAAGTGGTTATCCTCGTTATGAAAAAAAAACTATAAGCATATTTTTTTCTCTTATACTACTACAGAAATAGCAGATGCGTTACCGGTGTTTGTGATAACCTCTTTTTGCGTAGCTCCCGGAATCAAAGTTCTTTAAGATCGACAAAGCTAGCTCAGCTATTAAACTTAATAACAATTATCATAAATCGACTTCTCCAAATGATATATGATTCAGTGATTCATAAGTCAATAAACTGAAAACAAAGAGACGCTTATCGAGTTTACAGCTAAACTGTACATCAGCATAGGTACAACCTACAATAATTATTAAGTTTTATTAAGCTTTGGTTGGCTCATGCGCTTTTTATTTATTTGTGTTTGGTGTAAAGACTAGAGTGGTAGCGAGAAAGTATCCTGAGAATATTATAAAGGCAAAAGTTTGTAAGAATGTATGGATGTTTGGATGTATGGATGTTTGGATGTATGGATGTTTGGATGTATGGATGTAAGGATGTAAGGATGTTTGTTCCTCTTTCACGCAAAAACTACCGAACGGATTTCGATGAAATTTGGCACACGGGTAGATCATGTCCTGGATTAACACGTAGGCTACTTTTTATCCTGGGAAAATATAAACCGGGACTTTTATCCCGGAAAAACTTATTAATGCGGGCGGAGCCGCGGGCAAATGCTAGTAGTAAAATAAAAGTTCAACCCACACGGATAAAACTGAATGCCCTAGTTGCACGTCTGCCTACCTCTTCGTAGATTGATGAATACGTATCGATCGTACAAATTGAACCAACTCTTCTGCAACACGCTTAAAAACGTGTGTTACATTAACTTGACAATAGTGTGGAATAACAAAATCGGAAGTAAGGGAAGGAGAGCTGCATAGCAGACATCGTCCAAATCACAAGCAATTAACAGGAAAGAAACGAAAACACAACAATGAAGGAAATCAAATGTTCTACATTTAGTAGCGTAGGTACAACCACTACTAAGTTATTTATTAATGTTTTTTACCAAGTTTTTTTGTTTCATCACACCACGAAGTAAGTCTAGCTTTTTGTACCAACTTCGCCTAAGCTTGTAAGCTGTGCCACGCAAACTAACTCTTATCTAAAACAAACATAAGGCTCACATCGACTCATTATGTTTGTTGCGTGTCTTTCGTCATCGTTATCGGTCGTCTTTTGTTTTATAATTTTACGATCGATAGTGGTGTAATGAAGATCCACACTTAGCTTCTGTTACGGGTTTTAATAAACGAATAACTACGGATCAATATCAAGAATCGATCAATCAATCAGCCTCTAGCCGTCCACTACTGAATGTAGGCTTCCTCAAGTGAGCGCCAACCATACTGGTCTTGAGCCCGCATCCATCCGTTACTCTTCGCCTTTTAAAAGTCGTCGGTCCATCGTGCAGCAGCGCGTCCTACACTACTTCTACCCAACTAACCGACTAATCAAAATAAGTCTTTTATAAGCATGTCAAGCAAACTCTAATCTGATTGGTCCTTTTTTGCTTTTGATCTGAAGCGGTTAACATAATTTATTGTTGTCTGATGTTAGAGGCGAGGCTCTCAAAACTATCAAGACTATGCTGCCAGAGTCTCAAGAAAGCCTCTCTCATGTCACATTAAAACTCATTATATCAAGTTATTACACTGGCAACAATGTTCGTCAAGCCGGAAAACAGATAGCACATGCTTAGCGACAGATATAGTCAGACAGATATATATTTGATATAGTCAAATACAGTACCTATCGGGACGTACCCTCCCATATAGAGTATGAATTGAAAAACTGTCTCAGAGGCGGAGTTGTGTTACGTGCGCAGTACCACGCCGCTGTGAGGTCTAGAGTTAGAATACCAGGTTGGACAACATACTATTGTGCTTTTCAGCTCATTATCAGACCGGGGTCTAGAATTTGTGCCCCATGTGGCGATATGCTTGCCGTCACATCGTGGGATGGAACACACATGGCAAAAATTCAGTGCCCCGGTTGCATCTCTACCTACCCTTGCGAGGATAAAGGTGTGATGTCTGTTTGTTTGTAATTCAAAAACTACAATATAGCAGATTTAGATTAAGTATTATAGTTAACTTACGTTTGAACTCCAATACTATTAAACTCAGTCATTTTCAACAGTCACATGAAACAAACAATAAAACCTAATTCAAAACGTTTTCTCATCATAAACTGAGCAACGAACAGTCAATTTATGATACCAATGATTTATTTAACGCAATAAACTGGCAACACTTTGTCCATTGACGTTAAATCGTTAAATATGGCAATAATGTAAACGTCACGTCTCTTTTGAATAACATTGTATGATCTATTAGGTCATATTTTTTAATTTTATAATCTACGGTTGTAATTTTTATGAGCTCAACTATGTTTTATTCATTGTGTTATGAAATTCTGATGTGGACCCATAAAGTTTAGGGTCCACTCTAAGTTTTGAGATCTTTATGTCTCGATTTTGATTAACTTTTTTTTATTTTTATGCTTTTTGTAGACCCCTATACAAGCAACATTACACGGGATACGTCAACTCCTAATTTATACATGTAAAGACGATAACTGAGACTATACGTATAATTGGCCCAGAAGATCGATTGATCATGTTCATGAGTTTTTGTATTTTTTTTTTCTTCGTGCATTTATTACTTGAATTACTTCTCAAACGGCAAAAGGTGTAGAGTTCATCTCTTGTCAGACGATATTTTATCTGGACTCCTTTTACAATTAGGTACAGTGGGGCTAATTTACAAAGCAAGGATAAAAAATCTCTCAAAAATATAGAAGAATAATAAATGCACACCAAAAATAGACATTACGAACAGAAAGATCTTGTTTCGGTTTTTAAACGCCTCTATTTCAATTCGCATAAGGCTAACAATTTAGGAATTACGCAGGTGGTTGAATTATAACCTCCAAATGTCTATAATTTGCTTAATATTAACATTACTCGCTTCTCAAAAATGACCACAACCTTTTTTCTGAGTAATCAATACGAAGTAACAAGATTGGTTAACACGAAAACATAAATTGAAGTTCATATTTGAAGTGTTTATTTTTTAACTATTCCTTTGTCGTGAGAGTGTTTGACGATCGCTATGAGTCATCTGCGCCCGCGCACCTCTACAGAGTGATGCAATTTATTTTATTATCAGTTATGTGAAAGTAACCGGTTTTAATAAGTCAAAGCGTGAATTTATATAGCTGATGCCTTTATTGTGCTTTTAAATACATAAAAAAAATCCTAAAAATGTCGTTGCTAAGATGTATGTCAATTTTTTTTTACAGATTGGGCGATATTTACATTTCGACAAGATGGGTCGACATTATGAAGATCGCGGGTCGAACCTGGCTGCGATTGGGTCGAGACTCGAGACCAGGAGGGGCGGCATAGTATAAGAGAGGCCTATACCCAAAAATGATGATTTAAAAAAAATATGGATATATTGTGAGAGTTCTCCTTAAGAATATGAAGGTATGTAAATCTATTAGCTTTAGGTCATTTATATGAAAAATACATAATTTTTACCTACACAAGATTACGAAAGAATTAGTTGATTGTTGATGATTACCAGATATTTATATATCTAATATGCTAAGATTCTAAACGAAACAACATAAAAACATAAACTAGATCTTCAAGCAACATAGCTAAATACTCGATGGAAACCTTTTCAAATAAACAAATTTAAAGAAAACACACAATGCTTACCATAAAATCAGCTGAACAAGATTGCTATTAGCCAATGTTATTGCAGGCAGTAATTTCCGACGTGTTGTTGGAGCCATAGTCTAGACTCTAGACAAAGCACTAAGTTTGTGTCAACCCTTAGATTGTTTGGCGACGGCCCATAAAGAGTGGCGCGTTGATTGCGTGTCGTTTTTATTTTGTAACCAGTTCACTTCAGATGTTGAAGTTAGATTCATTTTCCTACATGCCTTATATTTTTACATACTTAACTGTTGACTATTTCATTATTGTGTTTATTGAGTTACGAATATTGTTTGAAAAATACCGTCTGTATTTTAGTACTATTTAAATTAGGCGGATTGTGAAATTAAATATTTCAGGTAAAATAAAAAGATATGATTATCGCCGTATGATTTAACTTATAATCCATATAATTACTTTTGGACAGCTATTATTACTTTTGTAGCATAGTTGGTCGCTTCTTACACCGACACAGTTTGATCACTACGCAGTACGCCGTTTGCAAACTTTAAATAATAATTCTACACGATTTTTTGTTTATTAATGTTTATTTTTTAGTATGCATAAAATGTAAAAAAAGGAATATTCGAAATAAATTGCATCCCAAAATATTTTTTGTGTTGCAAATAAATCTTTTTATTAACTTGTGTTGCTTACAGCTTCACTTGCGTGGAAAACATTTCGCACTACAAAAATCCCTAAGTCACTGTAGCAATCTATGGCGGTATCAGTATAATGCTATTTACTTAAAAATTCAATACAAAATTCAAACATTTGTCGCGGGAGCAGATTATCGGGATAAAATTAATCTATATGCCTCGGTGGCGTAGTTATATTACGGTACGACTGCAGTGCTTGAGGTATCGGGTTCAATCCCCGGGTTGGGCACAATGGTATTGGATTTTTCTCATCAGTATCAGCCCGGAGTCTGTAATTTGTGCCCGATATGGCGATAGGCTCGCCCCGTATCACATCGTGAGACGTAATACGCACAGCAAAAAGTGGATGCATTAGTTGCGCCACTGCCTGGGTAGGCAGGGTTGCCTGCCTATCCCTACTGTGAATGTGTGATTAATCTATATGTCTATCCGCGTGCAAAGTTTTATCCAAATTCGTTTGACAGTTACTGCGTTCACTTCTGACGTACATCTAGACAATTTCAAAAACATTCGCAGTTATAATATTACTAAGTAAGAGTAAGATTACATTTGAACAATAAACACACAATATAAAACTAAAAAAATCCAACCTCCCAAAAACAATCTAAACAATAAACATCCTATATTTTATCTGATGCAAGAGATAAGGTGCGTACACACTGGCCTTTTTTCCGTGCTCGGTGCCTACTCGTACCTCCGTTCTACTTCTGCGGTGACTCACCGGCGCGCCAGACGGGAAGCGTGGAGGCGCGCTTAGAATTTACAATTTTAGTTTTTGTACTTATTTTTAATATCAAGGTTGTGGAGTTTTTTGTAGATAAATCTTTTATTTTTTGCGATAGTACCTTTTTAGAAAATCAATTTAATGCTGTATTTTAAGAGGTTTCTTTTTCTTTTAAATCTACTCTAAGTTTTATTTTTCTTAGAACCATCAAAGTGCATTTACAAGTTGCAATACTGCAAATGTTCTTTCTAATTTTATTGGTAAGATTTTAAAAATATATGTTCATAATTATTATAACAACGTCGATTGAGTGCTAATGAGTATAATGAAGTACCTACAGAGTCTAAAGACACCTATCAATAACTTTTGAACAGGAATAAATCTCATCTGCACGCGGTAGACCCTACTAGAGAGATAGTCGTAACTCGTAGGTAAGATATCCAAACCCCATAATGATATACAGTATACACAGTAAAAAAATCTAACTTCGGGATATAAAACAATACGAAAAACTGTTACTCAAAATAATACGCATATAGATTTATATTATTATCCCTCAAACAGTTATAAAAAATATCTATAACGAACACTACTCCACATATTTCTTATTCTTCCGCTCTGTTGACCAAACCCGAAACGATGTCTTCAAACATTTTTTTAGTCTATTTAACGCCGAAAATATTTATCTCCTAAACGTTTCAAATTATAATTAGGAACTTTTGACTCGTTCGAACCGACCAATTTGGTTTTGCTGTTGAGAAAAATGTAACTCTCACATATTGTATGAAAACGACAGTTTTTGGACGGCAAAATACTTCATTTATAGTCATTAATATGACAAAATGACCAATATTAATCTAGAAATGTCGCTTATTATAAGCACGATTACCTTGTATTGTTAGACAGTTTTTGATGTCCATGGGATAGTTCAGTTCAGGTATGATGAATTGGCTTTAATTATGTATACAGTTTTTATTGTGGGTTGTCATGGTCCAGTAGGATTGTGCGGGAGGTCCAGGGTTTTTTGTTGGTATCTCTTTTATTGGAGACATTGGTTTGAGGGATTATCTCTGTTGCTTAAAATAGACTTTACTCACTATACATTTTGATTTCATATGTTGTTGATGGTATTGTGGGCCATAATACTATAAAAATGACGCATAAATAAGCTCTTGCCTTTTCTAGGAGGTACTGGAACAGAAAAACTCAAAATCACTTTTATCGACCCGGGATTTGAAACCAAGATCTCAGTTCGATAGTCGTATCGCGCATGCAATACAAATTGCTACTGGGGCAGTGTAAATTATAAAAGCCCCACTATTGTCAAATTTGAAAACTGGATTCAAACAAAACATTACGACTACATTAGGCTTTAGTCTCTACACTCTATATACCAAATTAAATACGAAACTTGTCTCTATAGGTATCCGATACACTAAATTGAACACTAACCGAAACAACTTCATCCACTATCCGATCCTAAAGTCCGTACCCATTAGAGACGAGTCAACCTGCAAATTTAATCAACTGACAGAAACTCCGCAGCGCCACGTGGTTCAGTTGATTAGTTCTGCTTAGTTTTACTGCGATGAGTATCGGGTTCTGTCTGTGGATATGTATCGATTAAGTTCTAGTTAGATTTTGCATTAAAATACGTTAAATATTCTCTTTGTATTTTTTTAAATCCTGTAATTGTCTCCAACCCTCACTAGGCCAGCGGGGTGGACTAAGTATCCTTTCAGTTGTAGAGGAGGCCTGTGCTCAACAGTTGACAGTATATAATACAGGGCTGGTATGGTATTTATAAATTCACAACGAGTTCATTTATTCCCAACTTTTTTTTTGTTTTACATCAGTGTGTTTGAGAGGGTAGATGTTCCGCTATTTGATACATAACTAGCCAAAAAAAAACTCCTCAAAAACTAACTCTGTATATATTATGTGCTGGCTCAATGAGTCTCCTCTGTTACTGAGAGGGTTTAGGCCTTATTATCACGCTGGTCTAGTGCAGGTGAGCTAACTTCACATACTTTTGAGAGTCTTGTGGAGTTCTTAGGTACACAGTTCTCTCACGATGAAAAAATGTTTGAGTAGAAACTAACAAACCCAATATGAGAAAAGTCAGTGGGACTACTCAGTTTATGATTTAAATCTGTCCACTCTTTCTTACCTTAACAATTCTAATGCTTTTTCTAATTATGACATCTTCCATTTTATTCAAACACTTTTTCGAAAAGAAGTACCTTGTAATACGTGCGACTTCAAAGCTTTTTAAGTGACTACATAAAACACAAGAGTCCAATTTTATTCCACAAAAGTGGCGTAAAATTAACATCAAAAAGGACACGAACAAAACAATTTAATATAGAATATTTGAGGTAATCAACACAAAATTAGACGTCACACAGAAAATAATTAAAACTTTGACCGGCGCCCTTTTTGAGTGAAATTTTGTGGGTTACATCTACTCAAAGGGTAATTAATTTGTACAAAATGTTTAATATTAATAATGAATTATTTTCCACGTGTTTCCAGTACTATTTGTTACTGCGGTTAAAGTTATGGGACGGCTAAATATTCTAGAGTTATTGCTTTTTTTTTATATTTCAAAGCACAATCGTATCCTATAATAAATTTGAGAAAAAGATAGGTCTTGCATTAGTAAAACTGAGTGAAACTAATACAGGATCTATATTCTGTATTTAAACTATATACCTACGCGTTCCTCCCATTATATCAATAAAAGTGATCTCTTTTTTATATCCCCTTTCCTGCCAAGGCTCTTTTTCATCAATGATTTTACTCCCAATAAAAATGTCTGTAGTTATATAAGTGACCTTTTGTATTAATAATCACTACATAATATAAAACAAAGTCGCTTCCCGCTGTCTGTCCCTATGTCCTTATGTCCGCATATCCCTATGTATGCTTAGATCTTTAAAACTACGCAACATATTTTGATGCGTTTTTTTTAATAGATAGAGTGATTCAACGGGAAGGTTTTTAGGTACTTTTAGCCTGGAAATATTTAATAACGCGGGTGGAGCCGCGGGCAGAAGTCTAGTAATTATTATATTCAATTTAGTGTATCTTGACATATTATAAGTGTATGTATATTCGCCTACGTGATGAATAAAGTATTTTATTTTATTTAGACACACACGCATACACACTCACGCCCGTTATCCCCGAAGGGGTAGGCAGAGGTGCAACTAGTGCATCCACTTTTCGCAGTGCGTATTTCGTCCCATGATGTGATAGGGGGCGAGCCTATCACCATATCGGGCACAAATTCCAGACACCAGATACCGGGCTGATACTGAATAGAAAAATCCAATATCACTGCCCGACCCAGTGATCAAACCCGACACCATAGCATTGTCGTTGTACCGTAATAAAACGAAACCACCGAGGCAGTCAATATAAAATAATTATTTATAAACATTTTGAAGGTGTGTGAATCTGCTAGCATTAGGCCAATATGAAAATACCTAATCCTTTTCCTTACAATTACATCAGATTTACACAGTAGAATACCTAAGGCTGATAAAAAAATTATCAATTGTCAGAACATGAGCTGAATACATGGCCCCTTTGTGTGCACAGTATGAGTTTCTCTTCAAACATATCATGACGTTCATGACGGACAAACAGTACATTATTGATGTTAAGTGATCATTTACATACACTCTTCGACATATGGTGCAATTTATACCTTTTATTTTAGAGGATCTATTGATTTTTAAATACTATTTTAATGTTGGTATACTCATGAAGCGACGGGTCCAGGATGGCACCACTCTGCTTACAAAGAATTAATATGTTGTGTATCGTACAGTAATCCCCAATCCTCAAAGATTATCCAATCTTCATACTCACTAGTGTAACTCCTGTAAGCCAGAATTAACAATGCCATACAAAAAAGAGCGGCCAGCAATCAACCCCAATTTTTCTGCCATTTACTTTACCCAAACGTTTAATGAGATAAGTCACCTGCTTGTTTACCTTCTACCTAGAATCTCAACTATTATGCAAATGAAAAATATATTTCATAATAAATTCTCCAAATATGAATCACCAAAATACTATCGATATACTGTTACATAAATCTGGCACGTGGACGCGAAGATCATGACCACGCGTGAGTCACCATTACATCAGCCTCAGTGAGGCCTCGGTATCCACATAGCAACAAGCGAAAGTGCCTGTGACTCAGCACAGGTTAGCTAGATTTAGAGAAAAAAATGCTGGCTGAACGCGTTTTGGTGTCGTGTCTGTTTAGTGTTTAAATAAGAACAAAAACTCTTTGAAAAAAAAACATTCTATGAAAAATGAAACCTACCTGAAATTGAAACTTGTGTATTTTAAACTGGGGTGCTTTACATAAACGTTTGAGTTCCTGAAGGGGTAGACTGTCAAGTTACTTAGAATTTGGTCTATTGGTTGCGTACAAAGACTGACGACCAGACGGTTCTGTGTTTCAAACCCTGGTCAGGCATTAATTTGTGTGAGTTTTTCTAATACAATTTGCCTTATATTTTTTAGATAGTATTGAGATAAAGAACTCGTCTTCTAGAAAGAACTGAGAAAAATCATTTTAAGATAAACCTTGCATAAGTATGCTGCATCGACTCCACATTGGAATAGCGTAACATCATATAAAACGACTAGTAGTGCTCGCGACTCCACCCGCGTGAAAAAGTATTTCCGGGATAAAAATATTTTCCCGGGATAAAAAGTAGCCTATTAGTCAAAGAATTTTCAAAATCGGTTCAGTAGTTCCTGAGATTAGCGCGTTCAAACAAACAAACTCTTCAGCTTTATAATATTAGTATAGATTATGAAAAATATTTTCACGCAAGACTGAAAAAATAGTCAACTTAAATAAATCACACTATATAACGTGATATGCATGTGATTAGGTCCTCTATGCTAAATTAAGAATACTATTGACCTAAATCATCACATCTAAACATGATGAGTCATCAGGCCAAATGATTCAGGGCATGATGGCTCTCGGCGCTGGGTTTCATCATTACCAATGGCATTGCTCGGTTACGTTGGGCGTGGTTTCGTTTTTACGACTCGTTATTTTAGGTTATAAGACAAATCTAAGAATAGTTTTGATGCTTTGTTTTAATATTAAAAGATATTTTAATCGAGAATATCTTTTAAAGCCATTTTCGAAAGTGACGCTATGAGTTTATCCAAGATAAAAGTTGTTTATAATATATGGTCTATATGTGTGCTGAATTTTGTCTGAATCTCTTTAATTTCTGCATTTAGTTGAAACAAAATCTTCATAAATCTTCGCGCGTATAATATAAGTGGAATAAGTAAAATAATTTTGTATTAAAATACATCATTCTTATTCTTGTAGGATCATTAGAAATATACCGAATAGGTCTAAGTAATGTTACAATTTTGAAATCTGAACTTGAGTTGTTATAACATTAATCTCTAATTTCACCATGCTCTGTTACTTTAACAGCTTTTTAACTATCTCAACGGACTGTTAAGGTTTTTGAGTGTCCCACCATGCCCTAAGAGGTGATTATCTTCTTTAACTAGGCGTTCTTTCATAAGACGCCCGATAATTTAACATTCGTGTTAATTTTTAATTAGGTACGACTACAATGCTGAGGTCTTGGGTTCGATTCCCGGGTCGAGCAAAGTGATATTAAGTTTTTCTATTTAGTATCAGCTCGGAGTCTGGAATTTGTGCCCGATATGGCGATAGGCTCGCCCCCTATCACATCATGGGACGGAATAACGGCGAAAAGTGGGTGCACTAGTTGCGCCTCTGCCTACCCCTTCGGGGATAACAGGCGTGAGTGTATGTGTGTGTGTGTGTGTGTGTGTGTTAATTTTATTGATCGATTAACAAACGCCCATTTAACGGTGAAATTGGACCTTAATATATCAAATTAAGTTTTAATTAATAATGCGTGCAAAAAATACATTTATCCTTATTCATTTTAATTAACAAATTTTATAGTCCTAGGCATTTTACGCAATATCAATATTAAATATGCACGGAAAAATTGTCAAAACAATACACAATTTGCAATATGTAGTTTATTCCCGAGAATAAATACTAGGTGAAACATGTTTGAAAATTAATAAGGAAAAGCTGCTAAAAAGCTACAGCAAACTTGTGCTTTAGCACGAAGGCTGCTACGCTAGGAGTAAAATTGCTCTTTGGATACAAATAGGCGCTAAAGTATGACAGAGTTTGAGAACGTTTATTTTATGTAGTCAATATTAATAGACTTTTGATGTGTAAATAATTAATATTACGTAATTGTAATAAAGCATACATTTTTATAGGTTATAGAGCATATTTTTTATTCCGACTTGTATTCTGCATAGGAAATGCAATGCAGCTCAATAAATAATGACGCTGAGTAATGCGAGACGTTGTATCCATCAATGATCGCCAATACTAATTGATCCTTCTTTACTTATTTTTAAGGTGCTTGCTTTAAAGTCTATGAGGTTTTTGATAAAAATAATAACTTACAATATTTGCACTTAATAATATAAACAGAAATACTCAATCCCAATTGCTTTGAATCAATGTGATTCTATAACGACAATTATTAAAAAAAACTAATCAAAATTAAGAAAAACTATTATTAGATGTAGTAATATACGTGATTTAAACTGGAAAGATATTATCTCATTGGACAATTCAAATACCAATCACACTTTAAGTACACCGATTGGTGGTAGGTTTCTCATATGTGAGAATCCGTCTGAGTGGGAACCACCGCAAAGTCTATTTCTACTGCCAACCAGCAGTGTGCATGCACTGTTGTGTTTTGGTTTGAAGGACATTGTAGCCAGTGTAACTACTGGACATAATGAGACTTAACATCTTATGTCTCAGGATGACGAGCGCAGTGGAGTGCCACACAGTAGTTTGTAAGTCAAGGTGCTGGTTGGTGTTGCTACTGTTTATGGGTAGTCGTATCGCTCACCATCAGGCGAATGGCATACTCGTCTCGTCATTTAATGCCATAAAAAAAACGTAGGAAAATCTAAATGTATGTAGATCATACAAGTACACTGTATCATCACAGTTTATTTATACACGTCCTTGTGTCGACGCCTGTTTATGCCAATTTAAATACATTAGAGTGATGATCTTGCCACAGCAAATGAACATCACTGTAATAATAGACTATTACATTGATTTATAGTTTCCCATGAACAAGATATTAACTCATCTTGAATTAATTTTGTAAACACTGGTTACGTCTGTGCTTTAAATATCAGTTATTGAGTTTTCCCGTATAAAATAACTTATATATTTTGCTCTAGTAAGAATATTATTGAGTAGGATCCCGAAGGTTTTAATTCCTTATTCCATGTCGGGCACATTGTATTGCTTTTCGTTTTGAATTCTTAGAATTGATCTTCTAGAGGGAATCAAAGTTACGGTGTTAAATAAAAATATGAAAACATTCCTGTGAGAAAACAATGAACAGCGGATAAATACAAACGACCGAATTACGATATTCGAGTTTTATTTCAGTCAAATAATAAAATTTATTATTAAAATTCAGTAAAAAATTCTCGTATTTTTTACCCAACAAAGGCGTATATTTCAAATTTCCATCCAATTTACCACCCATAAAAAAATCGTACATTCAAAGGCCATATAGATTATCTGACAGTACAATGGCCGTGTCATAATCTCACACCCTTTAAACAATGTCCATTTAAAAACCATAAAATCCTTTCGTATCCTAATTACGATTTTATTCGACGTTCACGACGCGTAACGCGTGTTGAATATGTCAAAATTTCACTAATGATTCCTTGAATAACCACGAAGTAAATGCTGTTTCGAAAACTGCCTTCTATCCTTATGATGATAAGCTTAAAGTTGAAAATGTATATGAAGTTAATTAGGATATAGCAATCGATATTGCGAATACGAATACACAGGCCAAAGGAACAACGAGTGTTAATCGCACATCACGAAATGGTAATCTTTTCTCGGTATTCAAACTTCCATGTTTTTTGGAGCGTTGTTTTTATAATTTAGTAGGATTTTAGCTTGTATTTCTGTGCGTAACGTATTCAGTTCTGGATCGATCTGGAATTCTGCAACGTCCGTTTTAATTAGTCATCGTATAGACAACCGTTTATCCATTTCATGGAAATTAGTTCGACACGTTGACGAGGGGTTGCAGTGCGGAATGACGGCATTCGTGATTTATGTATGCAATAAATTGTAACAGTGTGAAACTGAATTGATGCAGATGGAATTAGGAACACGTCGATTTCCTTTTTAATCGCAATGATGTGTAATATTGACCATCTAGATTTAAAAACACGAGTACTTAATTCGAATGTACCGTAGTAATAATGAACATAAATGAAATTTATTGAAAATGCTAAATAAATTTAAAGTGGAAACCAACTTCCTAATATTGATCGTGCTATAGATAATATTCCTAAAAATGTTTTTCGAATCGCTATGCTTACTTAGGATTACCCGCGCCATTGCGCATAAACCTTTTACTTGGTCGAAAAGATGCCTATAAAATGATTATACCTACTCATTTTGAAATATTTTAACTCATTGACATTGATGTACAAAACCCCATCAATGCTCATTAATTATTTTGCATGTCTCTGTGCATGATCTCATCAGAATTATGTTTAATTATTTCACACCGACCTTCTTGTTAGCTAGCAAATGTTAAAAAGAGAAAGTACACATGATTCATATTGAGTGACTGGGTTCATAACAAGTTGCTTCATGAGGCATGCAATCTTTTGACTGCTCCTTCAGCACAATAAACTATCAGAAATGTGATACCAAGCTTATAATTTGGCAATAACAACATTTTTTCTAAGTCATAGGTGAAGCAATAAAGTGAACGCAAGAAAATGAAGACTATAATGTCAAATTAATAACATTAATTAATTTGATATTCTAGTCTTCAGTTTCTTGCGACATATGTCCATAAAAGGTTGAAAATATCCTCAGGTATTTTGATTATATAAAATTTTAAATTAGCTTAAGTAACACCAAAAGTTTCATCACATTTTTATTGCTTTAAATGGTTTTAAACTTGTTTTTATTAGTCCATGTTTTTTACCTTTACAATTTAATTCAAAATGTTAATAATAATCTTTACAACATGGTTTAACGCATGGCTTATAACTGCCTTCGGAACACAAATACGCTCGTACTTTTTTCGCCAAGGGGCAATCTAGTCTCCCGCATGGTCCATGCACATCTCTTTTATTAACAAATGATCCATGCTCATACTTCCCTTGGATAACCTCCCCGTGTATAAATTGATGCTGGCTGCCTCTATAATCCATACGTTTAGGGCAGTTGGTTCCACCACAAGGACCTTTAGGGAAACCCATTGAGAGAATCGCTAGTTCACTATCAGTAAATGGAGCAGTAAAGTCTTCGTACACTATAGGTTCTTCTACAGCCCTAACAGGCTCTCGAGTAATATCTGGCGCTCCGAAGAAATAAGCGACTGGTGGTACCGCGTCTATGGTCGTGCCATCCCAATGTCTGACCACTTCAACATCTTTTAGTTTCAAGTCGTCAGAAAGGTATTTTCTACCCGGTAATCTTTCCATTTCTGGCAAATTTACGAAATAACTCACCACTCTGTTGCCCAAACACGTCAGTCGCAGGAAAAATTCTATTTCTCCTGAAGGTTTCAAGTCCTCCTCGCATTGTAAAGGTCGGGTCAGTTCGACTGTGTTTGTCACCATCTCTTGTTTCGATGTATCTCTGTATTCAGCTTGATCCATATTAACAGGGTTGAGTTGAGCAGCTCTTTGAAGGCTTTCGAAGAATGATTCGTGCCATTCGACCACACAAAAACCAACACAATTCATTTCTTGGTCTCTGTTCCATACAGTGATGTAAATTGGAGTCTTACGCAAAACTTCTTCGAGCTTCGAAGGTCTAGAAAGAAACATGACAGAGTTTCCCACACCAAAGTAAGGTGGTTGGGGCAACGGTTCTGATGGGAGAACAATCTTTTTCGGGACTACTTTACCTTTACCTTTGCCTTTCTTTGCGGCAGGTTTAGCTTTTCCTTTCGTTGGCGGCGGAGGGGGCTCTGGTGCTATGAAGTTGTCATGTGCCACGTAAAAATCAAATACGGGTAAGCAATTCATTTGCAACGTGCATGTTTGCATGAATTTCATTTCTTCTTCCGAGGGCATTGGTGGTTCTTTGCCTTTTTTGCCTTTCTTCTCTTTGCCGCCTTTACCTTTTTTACCCTTATTTGCAGCTTCAGCGGCAGCTAGAGCCTCTGCTTCTCTCTTTCTCTCCTCTGCCTCTTGTTTAAGTTCGAACTCATCTTTCTCCGGTGGCTCTATTTTGAGAATGATTTTTTTGACAAATACTTCTATCATGAATATCTGCTCCATTACTGAAACTGGAATAACATTTAATGAATTTCAACTAATTCATACTTCTAAAATATTTTTTTAAAATATTTTGTATTGAAGGGTGTTGCTATTGTTTTTACGAGATGCTCGTCAAGTCCTTATATAATAGTGAACAAAGTTATTTAAAACGCTTTAAATCATATTGCGTTAAATAATACCAGCAAGCAACTATATTAATCGTATATTGTATTATAGAAACTACCTCCCTCTACTATTGAGAAGGTTAACCCTGCCACCAACACGCTTCTGAATTCTGATGCAAATTGGCATATCTAGCATAGTGCGGTTTAATCACATTTTCAAAATATTACCTTTAGTATCACAAAGGACATGTCCAAAAACGGGTCTAAAATTCTTACCAAGATACTTTATATAAATTTAGATAGTACTCCTAAAAACTAGGCCTTTGCAATATAGCGTATTATTTTAAAGTCATTTGATTTTGATATTTATGTAACTTTATTTGGCTTAAAAACTACATAGAAAATGAATAATCAAAAAGTTTGTTATAAGCTGGTGGTAGGACTCTCATATGTAAGAGTCCGTCTGGGTGGGTACCACCGCAATGTTTATTTCTACCGCCAAGCAGCAGTGTGCACGCACTGTTGTGTTTCGGTTTGAAGGGCATTGTAGCCAGTGTAACTACAGGACATAATGAGACTTAACATCTTATGTCTCAGGATGACGAGCACAGTGGAATGACACACAGTACTTTGTAAATCAAGGTTCTGGATGGTATTTCTACTGTTTATGGGTGGTCGTATCGCTTACCATCAGGCGAACGGCATGCTCGTTTCGTCATTCAATGCTATAAAAAAAAATAAAAAAATGGAGGGGTCTAAAAATACTTTTTTAATGGATCCAATATTTATATTTTGCCCCATTAATATCCATAAAGTTTGAGCCTGGTAAGATTTTGAGGCTCAGCACCCATAAAAAAAGCAGACATCTCCTTTCAGTACAGATCCTTACCTCAAGTCAATGGCCTCTCTTGTACTTTACAATTCGGCCATATAACAATTGATTTTGAGAAGTATTTGTAGTGTACATATTAAGTTAAATTTAAACTGTTAATACCTAAACATTATTAGGTTTGACGAATCACTTTGAATTTCCAGTAATTATAGCATTGCGATTTTATGACGTCTGTCAAATTTCACTTTAATAGTGTAAAAAAAATTTGTTATACTTTATGGAGCTCACATATTGCAATGAGGTTAATAAACTTATTTTAAACCTTTATTTTAGTGTCTGTTCACATGTAAATGGAAATAAAGAACTATTATAACCTATTTATTAAATAAAATATTTTTATATAGTATATCAATATTTTTAACCCACTCGAAACATTTGATTGATAATTATTCAATAATTATATTTTTTTGACTGCATCGGTGGCGCAGTTGTATTACAGTACGACTGCAATGCTGAGGTCTCAGGTTCGATCCCCGAGTCGGGCAAACTGATATTGGATTTTTCTATTCAGTATCAGCCCGGAGTCTGGAATTTGTTCCCGATATGGCGATGGGCTCGCCCCCTATCAAATCATGGGACGGAATACGCACGGCGAAAAGTGGGCGCATTAGTTGCACATGTGCCTACCCCTTCGGAGATTAAAGGCGTGAGTGTGTTTGTGTATTATGTTTTTACTGCAAAAATCACTGATAAAAATACAGTGAATAATTATAATAAGAAATGATGCTCTTCTCAAATGAAATTTTGTTTAAAATTTATAAGAACTGTCATAGACTGTTAAGGAAAAGGTAAGGTAATCATAACTTGACTACAAAACTTCAATAGAAGAGAGTTACAAAAGAATAATTAAAATGGCCAAGTTCTTTAAAGTTTAATGATGGGTTTATGGTGTTTAATGATTCAACTTAACGAATTCTCATCTACTGAGAGATTTATAGGAACGCCATCAACCTCTAACTGCATCTATTAACACAGAAGCGATAAAACATTATCAACAGATAACATAATAAAGACTGATTGTCAAAGGAAGTAGCTATTGGCTACGCAATATCCGTGTGTAGGAAAAGTAAAGATTAATATAAATCATGTTCTTTCTGAGGTAAAAATATTTTATTATTCACTTTTGCTTTTAGCTCCGTCAGCGTAAACTATTATTACAGGAACCTAGTTTTTTTTTATAAATGAAACCTACATGACTTTCAAGAGCTGTAAACCATCTAAGCAAAAAATCATTTCAATCTCTAGGCTCATTGCTATGTTAAAGAATAACAATATAATGCAATAGTAAAGGGCCTTATTCAAGTTCCATCTTGACGTCGGATAGTTCACGTAGATTTATGGTTCCTATTTACCAAAAACAAAAGACTAAAACAAACTGCCAACTAAAAACAATACCCAGCCAGAATCACCTATCTACGAGATAAAAAAAAGCACAAAGCCACGTTGTCGAGTTCATGTGCCGGGGTCACGTTTACGCACGCGGCGAACGTAGCGCGGACGGGGGGCGCGCGGGGCGGGGACGTCGGAGCGGGGAGAGGGTGCGCCCGCGCAGGACAAGTCTGTTTACTACGGAACGTATTGGGCTGGATTGGTTATACATTTTATTTTAGTAAATAGTATGGAATATTATATTGCGTTAATCTTTCAAAGTGATATTTTGCTACTGTATTGATGTTAACACTATTTTTTTTATTGCATTGAATGACAAGGCGAGCATGCCGTTCGCCTGATGGTAAGCGATACGACCACCCATAAACAGTAGAAACACCATCCAGCACCTTGAGATACAAAGTAGGTACTGTGTGGCATTCCACTGCGCTCGTCATCCTGAGACATAAGATGTGTCCACTGTCCAGTAGTTATACTGGACTATGTCATGGAAGTATTTAAGGAGTCCTATGCTGGTGTTAAATAGTAGTGTACCACATGCAGACAGTTATATTTAGTAGTAGATTATAAAAAATACGACTCTATCGGTTATATTCTCTATACGGTATTCCAATTACAAAATACATTGATTTAACAATTATTTTTTTCTTGCAATTCTACAAGTACGTTACTCAAGAGAACTATCCAGTGTTCACTAATCTAGGCACCGCGTCGTATCATCTATCCCTCTCGCGCGCCAATATTTAAATTTAGAATCGCGTATAAGTTGAACGATTTCCAGCGCACATCGGCCGCGATGCGGGCACTGCGTTGTTCGGGATAAATCTAGCCTACGTAAACTTGCCCTAACTGGCCACTAACTTTCACACGTGGCTTTATTTCCGCAAACAAGGAATAACGATTTGTAGAGTTCATGGTTAGATTGATTCCTTGGTGGCATTTTGAATATGGACAGAGATAACTTAAATTAGAGGTCTTATGAATTATTTTCTTTAAGAAAATCAAGTGAGAACAGAGTTTATGAAATTTAATTTTTGAACTGTATTTTGTAAATACCAATTTCCCAAAATTGTACGTATGCAATAAAATATATCTGTATTTACGACTTGAAATAGATGCAAACTTGGTCAATGTATAATAATACCAGCCCTATATTATATACAGTCCCACTGCTGAGCACGGGCCTCCTCTACTACTGAGAGGGTTCAGACCTTAGTCCACCTCGCTGGCCTAGTGCGGGTTGGTAGACTTTACATGCCTTCGAAATACTTAGAAAGACCTCCTTAGGTATGCAGGTTTCCTCACGATGTTTTCCTTCACAGTTAAAGCGAACGACAATTGATAAACAATACACACGTAACTTTGAAAAGTCAGAGGTGTGTGCCTTGGGTTTTGAACCTCCGGACTTTATCTCGGCAGACCGTTCTATTCCCAACTAGGCTATCGTCCACTTAACTAACACTATTTAACATAAATGGGCATTTAATAATATTGTTTTATAGTACAGTTCTGAACGAGGGCAACAGGCTGCGCGTCTGATAGTAGGAGCAAGTGCCCCTAATCAGTTACAACACAGAAAATTTTGGATACCAAGTTCTACTTAGAGAACCATGCAGAAATTGATAATCCAAACTGCTAGAAGTGGCACTGCGCTCGTCATACTGAGACATTAGCTAAAAGCGCTGAGCTGGTAGATCTACACCAATATTTGAAGAAGTTCATGAGTATGTTTGTAGGAACCAAGGTGTATCAGGTGCATTTTTAAATATGTATTTCATTATAAGAACGCTACATAAACAAAGCTATACTGCCTTGATTGACATATTTTATTATGAATTGTTTTCATTCCAGGAATAGAACAGGTAGAGACACGCTATTTTCATAAAGTAAACATTAGTATGTAAGTTTGATTATTTCTTTGTACTAATTCGTACTCCATTCACATCCCCTTGACCATATATATTGACCCACATTATTCAAGCTTCCTGTTTCTCACACCGTGCGTTGACTTTTTAAATCTTCGGTCGCGTGCGATTATTGTTCGTATTTTGATAGGTAATTGGATTTGTATGCGAATCACGATAGTCTGGTTTGAACTTTATTTGATACACACACTGACACACACACACATTCACGCCTTTTATCCCCGAAGGGGGAGGCAGAGGCGCAACTAGTGCGCCCACTTTCCGCCGTTATTCCGTCCCATGATGTGATAGGGGGCGAGCCCATCGCCATATCGGGCACACATTTCAGACTCCGAGCTGATACTGAATAGAAAAACTCAATATCACTTTGCCCGACCCGGGAATCGAACCGGAGATTTAATTCACAACATATTTCGCTAGATATTGTAAGATTTGATAGTTGTTCGTAATATGTGTAGCCTAAAAATAATTGGCTATTTGCTCATTGAAACGAACATTAATGGCTATATTCCACTTTTTCCGCTCTCCTCACTTGAGAGATCATCAAAACCAAAGCAACTAACAACAAACTTGCACTTAAATGGGCCAAACAAAACCCCAAGCCAAACGAGAAAACCTCAACTCTCAAGTCCAAAATACACGTAATTATTAAAAAAGAACTAATAAAAAAGGTTATAAAATTTTCCGTTTCGCCGTGCGGGGGGCGGTGCAGGCGGGGCGGCGGGCGACGGGCGGGGGTCGTTAGCCCACAAAACCGGTAGCGTGCGCATCGTACAGCTGCGTCTGCGCAGGGTAAGGGTTTGCTCATAGAGGCGGGTGAAATTATGCGTTTTTATATATTTTTGTTAGTTCTAAACATGCTGCAATTATTTGGATTATTCACGGTTATAAATTCTTGGGTATACTAAAACTTATTATAATCAAATTTTTGATAACATAAAGTTCGAATTCACATACTACTACTACTCTGATTGACATCGATTCGGCCGCATACCTACTAGAAATATTATCGTATATGAAAATGGAAAGAGTTCACATTATGCCATGTTTTTTTTAGTTGAAAGCTAAAGGTATTTTAGATCTAAAAACAATACTAAAAATATAGTAATAAAATATGGGTAAGGATAAATATACTATGATTGTTATTAGTTTAATACTTGTATGTGTGGTTTATATCTATTCTTTGTTCAATAGATATTTTATATTGTTTACAAGAGTACATTACTGCATATGCATTGGTCAATTGTACACCGTTTTCTACATTATAAATCGTTTGAAAAGAGTTAATTATTGAGTTAATCCATTTCAAGGTTAATGTGATTCACCGCTCATTTTAAACAAAGAGAATGTGTCACGAGTATTAGATATGAATATTTAACGTAATTTGATGGACAATAGGTAAGAATCTACTTCTAGGCTTAATGATAATTGTGGATAACTTGATTACAAGTGAAATTATTACTTCAAGGCTGGCAAATTATCACACCAAACCTATTTAGTCAAAATATCGCAACCAGATACATGCGATGTATTACTTATGATTCAAACATTACTATGTTCCTACCGATGCTACATAATAACATGACGGCGTACGTGCAAAACTCGTATAAGAAACTACGCAGTACTTGTGTATACGTAATAAAGATATTATAATGTGCGTGAACACGACTCGGCATACGTTGATATATCTTAAATATTATTTAAGACTATCTATAGCGTATAATTTATAGGTGCTTAAGAATTAAATTTCAGTTTTACCTTTTTTAACCGACTTCAAAAAGAAGATTCTGTATTGGAACCGTATGTATGTATGTATGTGTGTGTATGTATGTACATAAATTTGTATGGCCGCGAGTTTCTCCAAAACTACTAATCCGATTTGAATGTGGTTTTCGATATTGGAATGTATATTTTTCAGGAAAGGTTTTACTATATAACTAGCTTTTGTTAGCGGCTCCGCCCGCTTTAAAAAGCTTTTCCGGGATAAAAGTCCCGCTTTATATTTTCCCGGGATAAAAAGTAGCCTATGTGTTAATCCAGAACATGATCTACCCGTGCGCCAAATTTCATCGAAATCCGTTCAGTAGTTTTTGCGTGAAAGAGTAACAAACATCCATACATCCATACATCCAAACATCCATACATTCTTACAAACTTTCGCCTTTATAATATTATAGTAGGATTTATGAAGATCTGGTGAAGATCTTCGGAGATACACAATGTAACTCTTCAATAACTGAGAGCAGATGACTCGCGAATGCTGCAATCGCATATCTATGATGTATTGTTTACACCATTCTATGATTAACTAACAAAAAAGCAATAAATAAAAACTTTATAACAAAAAATAAACCGACTTCAAAACCACTACGAAGCAAAAAAAAATTAAAATTTGTGTTCGTTTAGTATATACGTATATTTGGAGTCGGTGCCTAATTTAAATTGAACAATGTTTTCATATATTTGTTTGTGTATTTCCTTAGCTTAGCTGGCAATTTAAATTAGGCATCGACTCCAAATATACGTATATACTAAGCGAATAGAAATTTTAATTGTTTTTTGATTTAGCAAATGCATGTTTTCTTAATTTAATATGAAATCCTATTTTAAAAAAAATTAATTATACTATTAGCTAAATATCAAACAGTCTATAATAACTTGATTTGTAGTACTATTTACTATTTGTAGTATTTTTGATTTGTAGTACTTTTGAAGTCGGTTTATTTTTTATTACAATGTTTTTTATCTGTAATGTTGTTTCATGATATGCTTTAATTTTACTTGCATTTATGCATTAGATAACACGTAAGCCTTTGTGAAATACCCATGAAAACCTTGACCAAATAATAAGATTAACTAATCTTTATCTTCCTATTTTGTTTCTTACTCGAAACAATTTGAAAATGACTCAACGCAACACTAATTGAAATGCATAGTAACTATTATACTCCTAGAAGTTACAAAATACACATTGCCTTACATTGCAGTCGCAACGTCGTGTCGCTCTAAATCTTACTCCAGTATGAACGGCGCTTTACAACACCACAAGCACACACAGCATACTGGCGTACGTGCAACACGGGCTATACCGAGCGGTAATTACGATGTACCTACTTGTATGTATACAGACAATTGATGATTATGTCGCCTGCCTTATTTTAGGTCTTTGTATTTGAATGCACTAATAGACTTGGTTACTTTTTGTAGAGTTCTTGAGTCTTTTGGTAGATTGTGTGCCGTAGTAAGCGAAGTATGAAATGAGAACAGATTCGATCCTTGCCAGATTTTTTTTCTATTCCGTAAACTTGTTTTGTTTAATGTCTGAGTATGAGACTTTAAGGTCCTGGTATTCATGACACAAGTCGTAGTAGTGCCGGTTTCTTAAATAAACCATACTGTAATAAATAATGCTGTATACAACTTATTAAATCTTAACATAGTATGAAACAAAGTAGCTTCCCGCTGTCTGTCGCTATGTATACTTAGATCTTTAAAACTACGCAACGAATTTTGATGCGGTTGTTTTTAACAGATAGAGTGATTCAACAGGAAGGTTTTTAAGTACTTTTAGCTCCGAAAACTCATTAACGCGGGCGGAGCTGCGGGCAATAGCTAGTGTAATAATAAATGACAATTGGCGATACATGGGACCTAAAAAAAATTGTGAAATATCGATGATTTATACCCTTATCTACCCCTGAAAAGAATAAAACGCATAACGTATGTGTGTCACATAATAACTTTTATATTGTTTAAAGAAGTTCTGATGTAACGTGTGATTTTAAAATCAATAAGTATCAATTATTAAAAGAAACTTTTTAAGTAAAATTGATGACTTAAGGTGAGAAGTTTGTAACTTGGCTCATATTGATGGATCGTCTATTATCAAACTTAAAATTTCACTCAATAATTACATTAAAAGTTTGTACTGTAATTTTCTGAAAAAATACATCACTAAATTCTTATGCTCATAATTGTGTAATTGTAGGTACATGTTGTAACTTAATGTTGTTGATTTTAAATGATACAGTGCAGACATATTTATCTTCAAAATGAGTAGGTTCTAGACCAGGGTAAAACCACTGGGTCACAAAATCTGTGTGATATCTCTCTCCTGAAACCTTCTACACCTCTTAAGGAATATTCCTGTCTTCTAAGTTATAGTAAATTGATGATTCTTCAGGAGTTTATGGCTGATCGACATCGTTATTGACCAATTCGTTTGCCAGCCTATGTTCCATAAAAAAAAAATAACAAAATTTGAATTTTCTACCAATGTACCACTGAAAACAAAATATACTGATGTGATTAATCTTTGTTTTTGTATTTCGTGCTGTAATTTTTTTTTGGAACCTTCAAAAGTTTGCAGTACATCTTTACCTTCTATGACGTTGAATATTCGTGAAGTCCCTCACCAGGTAATTACTAATTTGCGCTCTATACTAATTAAAATTGTTACCTTCCATTCTCTCCTTTCACTGTATGATTAATTACTTTCTTAAATTCATTATTCCGTCTCCAGCTTTGCTATAGCGGAAAGTGGACAATTTGTATTTACGACTTATTCTATTCTACTACTACTACCAGCCTTGTATTATATACTGCTCACTGCTGAGCACGGGCCTCCTCTACTACTGAGAGGGGTTAGGCCTTAGTCTTTCTATTCAAGTTCATTATAAGATTAAGACTGCCTCGGTGGCGTAGTTGTATTGCGTACGAGTTACGAGTACGATTTGCGCGCTGAGGTCCTGGGTTCGAAAAAAAAAACCAAAGGGCCAAAAAACATTGTGACTGGGTTTTTCCATCTTAAAAAAATTACTCAGTCGCAGCTCGGAGTCAGGAAGATGGCGGTGTGATACCCCCGTGCCTCGGAAAGCACGTAAAGCCGTTGGTCCTGCGCCTGATCTCTCTCCGGTCCTGTCGGATTGCCGGCTCACCGGACTATGAGAGTGAAGGAATAGCGAGTGCACCTGTGTATTGCGCACATACTTGTGCACTATAATATCTCCTGCGTACCTGGCTGATCTTTGAGATTGGCCGCCGTAGCCGAAACTGGCTAGGACTATTTCAAGATTAAGTACCTAATAATGCTTAGTGTTTCTAAAGGTTCTATCTACATAAATGCCATGCATCTTAGTTCACGAACTGGATATATGAGCGAGGTGGTTTATTCGATTTACTTCTCTTTCTCCCGAACAATTTTAGCAAATTTGGTACAAAATATAATTTCTCTAGCAAATAATTTTTTATCTCATAAAGCCGAGCTTTATTTCTTAGTGTCATCTATACTTTATGTATACTATCTACTCTGGTAATGATATTGGTAGTATTAAGTGCGTGAACGAGATGTACAGTCCGAAAAGTGTATGCTCGACCACTAAGGTTTTAAACAAGACGCTTGCGCGTCATCTGACGCAACATGCAACTTAAAACTCTAGTAGACAATAAGTTATCTGCTGTTTCCCTTGTACAACTCCGAAACAATCGCTTAAAATATGAAAAATGGGCGTTTTATCTTGGGTGATTATATTTCTTTCTGTCATTGTTTATTTCAAGTTTTGTAACTTCTCAAAGGAATCTATACACTCTTCAGAGTTGCCCAGAAACTGCCTGCCAAATTAAGTGAACATCAATAAATCCGTGCGTCATAAATGCGTGGAGGGCGCAGGTGGCAATGTTTTGACAGCGCGTCCACCATGCCTGTACGCTTCAATTAAAACTAGCAACAATAAACAGCGAGGCTCATTTACATGCCGGCAGTTGGTTTCACTTAACGATTGGTTAGTGCAAGTTGGAAGATTTGGTGGTTAGGGTTCTTGATGATGGTTGACATGATTTGCCATTTATGATATCGTTTATATCGAGTTCAAAACAAGCACATGAAGACACAAATAAGTATATCGATAAAAATAACTATCGCTGGCGTGTACAAAATTGGTAAGAATCCGATTTTAACATTATATGACAGAGCAATCCGCAACGTATTTTTATATTTTTTTGTTCAATTAATCGCTTCTAATTATAAAACTAAGCCAAAAGCCTTTTAAGTCTCCGAAGTGCTTCATTAGAATTCTAATAAATAAGTATAAATAGATGTAGGTATCAGGATAATATTTATTTTGAAGTTAATAAACAACGAAAATACCTTTGCTGATAAGGCATACCAAATACATTTTGTATAACAAACTAAATAAATAAATACTGTTGTTCTATTAAATGTTGTATTAAGGCACTGCTAAAAATATCCAAAAATCTCATAACTTGCGCCACAAGTCAAGGATTACGCCCAGAATTTATAGGGCATGATTGAAAATATTGTCTGTTAGTCAGTTTTATGTGTTTTCATACATTACGTTGACGTATGAAGATAGCCATTTATGTACGTTATAAATCGTAAATAATGCGCGTAATGGGTTTTTAGTTAAAATAACTTAACGGTTAGTACTGTGGTTATAAATGCCCGTGTAAATCTGTGCGGTAAAGGTTTTTCAGTGATATCATCTTCCATTCTGAGTGTAACAAAACAAACACAAACACATCATTTTATCCCCGAAGGGATAGGCAGAGATGTAACCAGTGTAAGGGGCGGTTATTTTACGAGGCTATCCCGCCCTCACACCCACCACTGCAACTCCTGTAAGCCAGGATCGGCAGTGGCACGCATTATATGACACCGAGCGGTGAAGCTCGGTGAGTCCCAGGGAACACTAATTAGTCTTAACCCGCAACGAACGTAAGGGGCCGTTGCGTACAACTTAGACGTGAGTCGGAGGAAGCCCGCGTCCCTAATGCGCCGTTGATGGCCATCGCGGAGTTACCACTCAGTCACACCGCGCCCCCCCCCCCCCCCGAGGGCTGAGCGGTAGTCACTTTGTCCTCAAAAAAAGAGGTGTAACCAGTGCACCCACTTTTCGCCATGCGACAGGGTGTGAGCCTATCGCCATATCGGTCATAAATTCCATTCCAGTTTGATACCTTTGTACCCCTATAAGCACAATGCGTCACAGAGGAGATGGACGAGTGTGAGATATGGCGTAATTAAATTTCATATAGAGGAATGCAGAAAAGTAGATGTTTCACAAATAAATTCGAATGTCGAATTTCGGCGACAGAACGACCAGTATTAATATATTTAAGATCGCTGGATATAACTATATATATATACGTTGTACTGGTTGGATAGTGTTACGGTGACTTTTGTGCCAAAATATCCCAAAACAACACCCTAATGTTATATAATACGCCTATCAAAACTTCTACAGTTGGTTATAACAACACCTTACGAAACTAGACAAACAGACGGAAGGACACGCGTCCCATAGCACCAACTAATTGACAATCCAATGTTATTGTCCAACAGTTTCTCTCAATTCGTACAAACATTCGCTTAAACTAAATATTATTTTGGTACTGTCGCACACAAAGGTCCTTAGATATTTATTTAAAATAAAACATCAAGAAATGAGACGATAAAATGATGAGTTCCGTAGAAAAACGAAAGTCACTAACATAGCCTAGGGGATTAGCAAGCTGAAGTGGCAGTGGGCAAGACATATAGTTCGAAAAACTGACGGCAGATGAGGCAAAAAAGTTCTCCAGCGGTGATCAAGTACTGGCAAGTGCAGCGTGAGACGTGCACCTGCAAGGTGGAAATACGACTTGATAAAGGTCGCAGGAACGCGCTGGATGCAGGCCGCTTTTGACAGGTCCGTCTGAAAATGTGATAGAAGATGTTCAGCAGTGACATTATATGACTGATGATGAAATATCAAGAACAGAAGGTATGGGTACGAACAGAAAATTCCAAGGTTTGTTGTAAAAAAAGTTTGCCTTGCTGCGAAGTGTATAGAAGATATTTATGGCGAGTATAAGAATAGCAGCATGAGTCATATTATGAACAAGTAGGTCATCTGATGTTAAGGGATATGTGACGTTACATACACTTCGTTAGGGGTGCACAGCACTATCAGTCTAAGAAATGCCAGTTTCCATATGTAAAAAAAAATATCAGGGTATTATAATGAAAAATTTTGAAAAGGACAAGGTAAACAAAAAGCAATATCCTCATTTTTAAAACAACAAAACCGTTTGTCCACGACTGTCCCGTCGTTCAACCGTTTAATCAATAGGAAAAACACTCAAAGCGCCCTTTTGCATATGCAAACACTCTGCCAGTGGCATTATCTATGAAAACATACTGGGCTATCGCAATTTTAATCCTACGTCTCGTCCTCAGAGTTTATATTACAATAACTGAAGGTGAATAAAAAATACAGATTAGCGCAAGAACGAGTGCATAAAAATTTATTTTTAATACGTATATCTTGTAAAACAATCAACGACTATTTATGTTAAGTATTGGTACATAATAAGTACTTTTAAAAACGGAAGCGATGTTAATACGCCATCATTTTAAAAGGAAGGTTGTAAAATATGAAAATAAAAATGATGTGGTCTTGTAAAGTAAATTATGAAATCTTGGAACCTGGTAGAAATGTTATTCGATACATTTCGTTGTTCTATTTGACAAAACGCCTCTTGAGTAGCCATGTATGAATTGAGTTAGAATTGTGATACAAACTTACTTCTAAGTTACAAGTACTTCTAAGTTATAAGTAAAAGCTATATCAAAAATTATAAGAAAAGCATATACAAAAGTCAAACAGCCAAAGTTACTCCCAAACTTCTTCTTTTCTTCGTGCTCCCAAATCAATGACAGTCAAATGATATCTACATTATCTGTGCAATAAGTTAAAAAGCGGATAACATTAACTTGAACATTGTGAAACATGCTTTTATACAGAACTAGCTTTTGCCCGCAGCTTCGCCCTCACGAAAGAGTTTTTCCTGGATAAAAATCCCGCTATACATTTTTCCGAGATAAAAAGTGGCCTAAAACCTTCCTTCCTTACTGGTCTGAACTATCTCCATACCAAATTGTATAGAAATCCATTCTGTACAAACTGTGCCACCCCTTTTACCCCCTTAGATCGAATTTTGTAAAATCCCGTCTTAGTGAGCACCTACGTCCTAAAAGCAACCGCCATGCAAAATTTGAGATTCCTAGCACTTATAGTTACTGAGATTTCGTGATGAGTGAGTGAGTGATTGACCTTTTGAGTCGCTTTTATATATATAGAAGAATTTTAAGAAGCATTCTGTCGCCGTCTGCTTTCCATCGAAAATTCACGTCAATTTCCTGAAAATAATTATAAATGTAAATCAACTGAAATCCTAAAAAAAATTAATATTTACACCTAAAAATTAACCCACTCAAAGACAGACGCTTCATCCGTTTTAGTTGGCACAAAACTAATTGGTTATGCAAAATTCGAGTGGCTATCCAAGTCACGGGCAGGGTATGAAGACCTCAGCAAACATGCCGTCTCCAAGCGGAAAATAATTGGACTTCGTTCGCTGGCACATTTAGACTGAGAGAATTTAATAAAGGGCAACGGTGTTATAATTCTTTTTGTAATATGGTGTACGATGTAATTCGAGTTGGCGGTAATGTTTTAATAACATGGCTTATTTGTGTTCTAAGTGGCTAATATTTTGATGACGCAGGGTTTTTAGGGATAGAAGTTCGAAACATTTTACACGTATAACGTATTTAGACTCAATGAATGATGTGTACTCCTTCAATGATATGGTTACATTGTTTCATTCAATGCCATGAATGACGAGACGAGCACACCGTTTGCCTGATGGTAAGCGATACGACCGCCCATAAACAGTAGCAACATCATCCAGCATCTTGAGTTACAAAGTACTGTGTGACATTCCATTGCGCTCGTCATCTTGAAACATAAGATGTTAAGTCTCATTGTGTCCTGGGCTTACACTGGCTACAATGTCCTTCAAGTCGAACACAACAGTGCATGCACACTGCTGCTTTGCGGTAGAAATTGACATTGCGGTGGTACCCACCCAGACGGACTCTTATTGTTACACTACTTCTTTATTTTATTTTTATTATTAGGTTCTCCCGCAGATTGTAAATTGAGTTTACACAAGAGTTGTATAACAATGGTCATATTCTGATGAACAACCAATTTAAACTTTCGTTGGTAAAGACTACGTACGAATCTTACTATCTTACTAATATTATAAAGGCAAAAGTTTGTAAGTATGTATGGATATCTGGATGTATGGATGTTTGTTACTCTTTCACGCAAAAACTGCTGAACGGATTTCGATTAAATTTGGCACACGGGTAGATCATGACCTGGATTAACACATAGACTACATTTTATCCCGGGAAAATATAAACCGGGAGTTTTATCCCGGAAAAACTTTTTAATGCGGGCGGAGCCGCAGGCAAAAGCTAGTTGATTATAATTTGTGTGTTTTTGATTACCACGCATCAATTGCAGAAAGATAAATAAACAAAATATTCCGAAATGTACAGTAAGTAGCCACACAAGTAGCTGGAAAAATTCTAAATTTCAAATCGTTTAAACGCTTTGAGGTTAATTGATTTTTTTTCTTCATATGAAGTGTAGTATGTCTCGTATATTTTATTTTCGAGAGAAAGTAAAATTGCTAAGAACACAGAAGTGTATAGGCGATTTTAAGTTTTGAATTTATTTAACTACGTATATGCCTGACTAAATTCAATATTAATAGGTAGGATTCTTAGGTACATAGATTTTTTCTCGTTACTTTTCTTCATTCTTAGGCGATATTGCTACACAAATATTTTATCGCAAGGCATCGCGGTCACCATGTTTCATCCTAAAAGGTGATTCCACTGGACGATTTATAACTAAGTTTTCATCGAATTATACCGGGACACTTGAAAAAGTAATAAATGATTTTTATTTCGATTCCAACATCATATTGTTTTCCGATAAACGAGTACATATTTGTAAAGATTTCGTGACAAAATCTAATTATAATAACAAAGAATTTGTTGCGTGTAGGTTTCAAGTTAATTTTTAATACGAAGTTCAAATATATTCTTTGATTACAATCTGTTGAATAGATTTTAATTTTTATTCGTGACTCAGTAAAAGTAAATTGACCTTCCTCGAATTCAATTAAAAGATTTTCTTTTTCTGTTTTTTCTGCTTTGCGAACGGTTTAAGTCCGGAGACCTGGATTAATAGAATGTAGAATTTATAGAATCAGGAGATATTATTAATCTTCCACTTAGATCATCTCAGAATTCGCAAAAGAGGTTATATTAATATATTTAGATACATGGGCTGAGGTTTTACGCCATACCTGCTAAGTCGCCTTTACTTTCAGGCCGGGCATTAGTGGTAAAAGTACGCACTTTCTCAGTGAAACCAAAAAGGCCGTTAGCAATATGAAAACTTTTATCGATTTTTGAAAATGACATTGTTCTTTTTTGTATCATTTTGGCTTTATAAATCACACTCACAACCACAACAAACGAAAAAAATGACCCTAAATTAAAATTTCAAATACCGTCACGACACATCAATTCCGCCGTCAATGTCCGTCATTTTTCCTTTTTTTTACTGTTAAAAATCCCATAGAGATATAAAAATAAATGAGGCTTTGCAAACATTGGGGCGAGGACAATAGTTAGGTCATTACGTACGGTCATTTGGACCGCGGCTTCGGTTCGAGGGTGGGAATAAATAACCTGTGCGTTTGAGGGTTAACTCGTAAAGTGTTCTGATTTTTTGGTTTCGATGTGTTGCTTTTTGTTTAACCCTAGAAAGATAGCCTACGTCGATCTGACGTAATCGATTTCGCTTTACATGTTACAATGAAGGGTTACATTCGCGTAGGGATGGAAAGGGCCTGTCCAAAAATGGGTCAAAAATTCTAAACAACATAGTTTATATATTTAGAACACCTAAAAACTAGCCTTTTACAATAAATCATTTAATTTTATACTCCGATTTTGAGATTTATGTATCTTTGACTTGAAAATTACACTTATGAAAATGAAAATGAAAATATATATATTTACGAAAGACAAAATTTACAATGGTGATATCCTATGGTCTTCACACTAGGCAAGCCTGTATCGTGAAGACCCAAATATAATCTTAGCCTAGTTGCCTACAGGTATACATTTTCTATTGACACTGGTCTTATCATAAAATTCGTTTTATGCTTAGTATGAATATTGAAAAAAAAGTTGGTTATGAATGGAGGGGTCTCCATATGTTGCCCTTTTAATATCCCTAAAGTTCGAGACTGGTTAAATTACCGTTTAATTACCTAGCACCCGTACAAAAAGCAGAAAACGCGGCAGAATAACATGGAATCATAGGGAGCTGATAAAATCAGTAAATATATCGATAAAACCTAAACATTTATAACTAATCATTAATTTATAAATATCTAATAGATTCTACTAATATTATAAACGCGAAATTTTTTAAGAATGTATGGATGTATGTATGTTACTCTTTCACACAAAAACTACTAAACGCATTTCAATAACATTTGGCACACGGGTAGATCATGTCTTGGATTAACACGTTGGCTACTTTTTATCTCGGGAAAATATAAAGCGGTAGGTACTTTCATCCTGGAAAAACTTTTTAACGCGGGCGGAGTTGCGGGCGAAAGCTATTAAAATAATAATATTGTGTGTGCTGTAGCTTAAGTTGAATCAATAAATACTTTTGTATTTTTACCTTATTACCGCTTAAATGATCTAGACATAACACCTGCTACACTTTAATAAACATTATTTATGGACATTACATTTAATTTATCTCCAGTCGTTTCCCGTGTTCAATATTCTCAAAATTATTGCGAGGAAAAACGCCACAAAAATTACAATTCCCATAACATTAATTTTAACGATTAAACCCGAAATGCTCGGCGCCATTGCAAAATGGGGGACAGTAAAAGGCCTATTCAGACACAAGTGCCATAAAATATACGAAAAATTTCACTTTCAAGCTGTAAATGTAGGTTGTAGAAAGAATTGCAACAGGGTTGTGAGATGACAAAAAAAGTATGGACTGCAAAGGCTGACGTCACGAGTTATGAAAAGATGTTTTTTGGAGTTGGACTGTGGCAACCCTAAATATATTTTTAAAAGAGATTACTTACCATGTTTCTTCAAATAAAAATGTCAACCCTAAATATGTCTTGTTAAATGGATCCCTTAAATGAATTTTGGTGTGAAATTATTAGCAATGAATTTTCGTAAAAGTGTTTTGAGTACGTGTCAAATTAAATTAGTTATTGATGTAATAAATTATTCGAATTTATATAGAGTAAGTACAGTCAGGCACATAAGTAGCTGAACAAAATCAAAAATTCTAATCGCCCACACGTATTTACTTCCATTAAAACATTTTTTTTTTCTTTGTGTGAAGTAAAGTAAATCCCTTTTATTTTATTTTTGTGAAGAGAAAACAAAAATTGGTAAGAACACAAAAATGTAGAGGTGATTTGAAGTTTTGATTTTTTTTAGCTACTTATGCCGCTGACTGTACTTCTGCTATTTGCAACTGACCTGTCACAACAAAAGCTGTTACGTAACACGTTCCATTTCACGCAGACAGAATGATGCAAACATTTTTTATAAAAATATTATTAAACTAGTATCGCTCGTGGCTCTGCCCGCGTATTTTCCGGGATAAAAACATTTTCCCGGGACAAAAAGTTTATAACACTCGGAAGTAATGTAGCTTCCTATTAGTGAAAGAACTTTTAAAATCGGTTCAGTAGTTCCTGAGATTAGCGCGTTCAACCAAAAACAAACTCTTCAGCTTTATAATGTTAGTAGGTATAGATACTGGAAGTATCTCGTCATCCAATATTATAATGAGGATTAATGTATAATATACATATAAAATATTTATAATTTTCCCGATGATATTGTTTTAATTTATAATGAAACAGGCAATCACAAAATTAATAAACTAACTAAAAATTTTTGCCTCGATGGCGTAGCCGTATTGCGAGTGCACTGTGCCCGATACCGCTCTTAGCATCATGGGTTCAAATCCCCGATCGAGTCAAGTGATATTGGGATTTTTTTGGTCAGCACCACCCCGAAGTCTCTAATTTGAGCTCGGCGATAGGGTCGTCCCTTATCACATCACGGGACGGAACACATTTGGTAAAAAGTGTGTGCCATCCGCCTCTACCTAACACTTCGGGGATAACTGCGTAATGTGTATTTTTTATGATTAAAATTTATTAATGAGTTTCATTTTAAGCACAAAAGTTAATCATCAAACACATTTACTTGTATTAGCTACACATGATACTTAGTTCCATACTGACCTACATTCGCATTCATTACAAGTTTAGTAACTGCAAGATAAGATAAACAAAAAATACTTATTCATTAAATAATGTACTAAGTAATTATACATAATAGGTAATACGATTATTGTTGATAGTCGTATGACTCACCTCTACTTACCACTACGATAGGAATCTGAAAGCGTAAAAACTAAAAAAAGTAAGTAAAGCAAAAAATATGAAAACGCGGATATGGCGCGTGTCATGAAAAAATTAAAAACAAATTATTGTGCCGTTGAATAACTTTTCTGTAAACCCAATTGCTATAAAAATAAGGATTAATTTGCCGTGGCAGGTTAGGAATCATGTGTGTTTATGGCTCGGTCGTGGGCATTAAAAGATGTTTTTATCGTATACAATGATCGTGGGAAAATATCTAAAGTAACTGTATCGGAGAAAACAGCGGTATGCTATTGTATGCTGAAAGGATCAGGTGAGCGAAGAAGATAAGTCAAAAATACGAAAAAATAAATAATATATTATTCAGAAGTATGAACTCTCTGTTCAACAATTTTTTTAAAAGTATAGATACGTCATATTCTAATAAATCAAGTGAAAAAAGTGTTACGCACGCACAGATACACATTTTTGAAATTGACGTGTCAGCTGAGAGAATCTTGACATATTAACCCAGTACCTCAGAATAATAACTAAAGTCATTAGTGATTATTCTGAGCTCAGTACCAATAAAAAAAAACTATTATTTGTCATTTACGTGTCATGTATATTATATATAAACTCTCCCAATTGAGTTACTTTCGCGTCTTCAGATTTCGATTGCTAAAGACATAAAATCTTTGTTATTGGAATATCATTGGCTCTATTATTCTTCATTTGATTATGACAAAAACATGATTCCATAAAAAATGGTATTCTTTATTATTATAATATTTATGCAAGTGATGGAAATTATAAAATTATCAATTAAATTTCTAAAACGAAAAAAAATCTTGATCGAGTCGCATATCTTATAATACTTAGAGAGATTTTAAGTCTTATTCAATTATCAATCCCTATATAGTTATCTGCATAAAATAAAACTAAAATATTGACTTACATCATAATCACACCGACACCATCGCGTGCGCAACATCGCACCATCTATAAAATCTAGCTAAACAAAAACATCCCTTATTCCGAAGGCATAGAACTCAAAACCGATTAATTCACATCTACTACAATTGTTTCATGCTCAACTTTTTATCTAGACTCTAGGTCATATTGTAACTTGAGTATCCCGTGTTGCCTAGGTCGTTTACTCTGTAACTGTTCTGGTCATTAATCATCCTCGCCAAAGGAATATGAACACTAATTTGTGAGTTGACGGTTGAAATTATGCTGTCAAAAGGCTTGGTCCTTTTTGGTAAACTACTAGTACTCATATGCTTATCCCTAGGGCATTGTATTTAGGTGAGCATACATTAAATCTCTAGTTATGTTCGAGGTGGGATTTCTCATCAGCAATCTTTAAGTAAGCCCTCAAGGCATGACTCAAAAATCCTTTCTTAGTGTTTATCTATTTTACATAAAGGAGTCGTGTGCAATTATGCTTCTAGAACCTTAATCGTCTGATTATTATGTATCATAATGCCTAATAATTACACTGGCAACTATGTCCTATAAACCCACACAAGTGTTATACAATGAATCTTGGTGTCAGAAATACACATAGGCGGTACTCAGACAGAGCCTTGCATACGAAAGACACTTAAAAACCGTGATCACCTACCATAAGATGACCTTTCTATTTGAATACTTCTCAAAATACGTCTCAGTTTCAAGCGATCTTAGCATCAAATATGATCTGAGCTTCTCGAAGAACAATGCAACGATAAATTAAGAAACAAATACGTTGACGATGACAATGCTCCAATAAAGAGGTCAGCTGCTAACGCGATAATTTACGAGTAAAAACTGAGTCTGACTTGCCACACCTTTAACATAATGTAGGTTCGTTTGCATGCGCGAGCAAATACCACTTAGTATTTGTTTTGATACATTTCAAATAGATTCTGTAGATAAATTACGATAATCAAAGGAATGGAGATTGAAGAGTCTTTTCGAGCAGCGACTAGAGACTATATGGTCGCTGGTTTAGAGCGAAGAGAATATGTGAAGGTTAAGCAAAAGATCTGTGTAAGGGCAAGTGAAAAGCACCCTGAATCCGGAGAAAATGTGTCAGATATACAAATCGGATATACAGATATGTTTATAAGGACCGTAGTTAATTGCATCCAATAATCTCAACTTACTCTCTTGCGATTGGTGAGTATATATTAGGTAAATTAGCAAACTTAAAATCCATGGAAGAGGTTTCCTTGTAACATATATTTGAGTTTGTTTTGTTTACCATTTGGATTAGTAGTCACTGTAATGCAAAAAGTAGTAACGAATCCAGACATGAACCATACCACGCAATGTACAGCGTCCAGGTTCCCTTCGCTTCGTGATCGCATAATAGCTCTTATAATTACACTGTCAAGGCTAGCGGTTGTTTACTGCCTATTGTCTTTGTCTGTATTTGAATTTGTTATGATCGCTCAATTTGTGCGCCTTAACCCAATTATGGGGAGAGTGGGACAGTGGTTAGAACGTTTACACTATTCAGACCTTGAGGTTAGAGAGGGGTGTCGCTTGATAGTATATGATATAGGGTTTATTTTAGCATGACAATTGAGGAAGATGTGATAGTAGCTTACTAGGTAGCTCTCAGTTTTGGGAAGATTTAGGGGTATAATATGGTTACTTTATATGATATCATTTGTCTCACTGATGTCGGGACGGTATAATATAATTGTGTACATCTGTTTGAAAAGCTACAACTGATTTCGTTGTGAATAAATTCACATTCATTATAGAAATATGCATTCCACATAACATCACACCATGGGATGGAAATAATTCAACAAGCAAGTGCCCTACTAGCACTTCTACCAAGTCCTGCAGTGAAAAAAAAGGTAGGCTTATTTTATTAATTGGACAGCAGTGATCCATACAAATAAAGGTCACAGGAACCCACTGGAGGCAGGCCGCTTTTAACAGGTTGGTCCGAAAATATTTAAGGGAGGCCTATGTGTAACAGTGGACAGGCTGGAGAAGAAAATAGAGTAGCTTCAGTTACAAACAAAATTCAAAATATTAGTAGCACTTTTTTCTAAGGAAAGTCTTTGATAATATACTTCTCCCTCAATTTCACAACAATAATTATTGGCCATTATTAAAAGCCATAAACCAAGTCCCAATGTATATAGAAAACAATAAATTAAGCCATCAAAAGCAAACTGAACTGAAACATTCAAATGAAAATTAATTCTGTCGTAAACATCCTGCATTCTGGGATTCCTTTGTCTTCTCCCGAGGGATGCCTGGACGTTTGTGTCTCGTATAAATTCTAATAGCACTTAAATCAATCGGGGTTAACCGGATGTAAACAGTTTGGGATAGTTATTAGGTAGTAAATAGTTGTGATGAAGAACTATTCTCTAAGGAAAATATACCTCTGCAGTCGGTATTATAACAGTGTCCAATTTTATCAATGAAGATATCAGAGAAGATAACATTATATCTGATAGACGTCTTCTTCCATCTAATTTTAGAACGTGCGATCCTTCAATGTGAACTGCGCTACTCATTTTTTTAACGCGCTCGGCAAAATTACCTCTTTGCACCTTTTTTTTTGTTAATGGCCCTACAGCCAGTAGCGTGACGCGATTCGGCTTTTCTGGCCACACCGGCCTTTATGGTGAACGCAGAAGGTGCTCGCAACCCTTTGAATTAAGTGACCATGCTGAGGGCAACCCACTGAGAGAGGATGAGACATCAACGATTAGAGAAAGATTGGTTTTAGGCCTAATCCTATTAGATTGTGTTGTCATCGGCACGCGGGCCAGAACTGCTAGGGGGGTCGGAGGGGCGACGGGGAACGCGGCGAGGTCCTCGACGGCGAGGATGGAACTGCGGTCTTGTGGAGTGTTGGAGTTTCAAGAACTCGTTCTTACGGCGGATGGCCAGAGTGATTTCGTCCTCTGGATCGGTTAATACGGAACGCGGCCGTCTCCATTTGGCGCGGTCGAATGGAGAAGTCTCTGCACCTGATGTTTAACAAAGTGGGGTCCGAATAGCATCGACTGACACACGCACACTCACGCCTTTTATTAACCACTTTTCGCCGTGTATTTCGTCCCATGATGTGATAAAGTGCGAACCTAACGCTACATCAGGCACATATTGCAGACACCGAGCTGATACTAAATAGAAAAAATCTATAACACTTTGCCTGACAGGGGGGACTGAGACCTCAGCATTGCAGTGGTACCGTAATACAACTACGCCACCGAGCCGAGGTACATCTTACCACCAATAAATGTTGCCTTTCCAAGATGTCTTCAATTTCGAGTACGCCATCATCCTCGTGTTTTGCTAGAGGTCTTCTTCCATCAGCCCTTATAACACAATACGTGAGCGGTGTAATAAATTTCAAGGTTACACTATTTTAAGCTTGTGGAAACGATTTGGCTTTGCTTTTACGATCAGCCAGCTGTATTATTTTAACTTCGTCTGGGGATCCCGTTGAAAACCAATCATGTTCGAAAAACCTACCAACTCTTGCTTGTCCTGGAATTCGAATTCGGGATCTCAACCCTACTCCGCTAAATCAAAAAGGCTATTCGTAGAATCAGTAATTCCAGGGTATGTCTACATAGATAATATACTGTTAACACTGCTGAACAATGAGGATCATGTAAAATCTATAATCAAAGTAATCTAAAGCTCTAATAATGCTTTACTCTCTATTCAAATAATAAATAATAATGCCAAGCAGAATTCATTGACCTTTAAAATCATCCCAAAAAATTAAGCAAATTCATCTCTACGACGTCAATATCCGTTCATAAACTGTAGCCTTGCGATTAAGAAAAAAAGCACCTCGAAAATACAAACGTCACTCACTAGATAATAACTTACAGAATGTCAATGATCTTTGTCACCCTCGATGATTTTACTCATTACACTAATCTGGGAGTCTCGTAATAAAACGTCTTTAACTACCAATAAAATATTTAAAACCGACAAGATACCCGTAGTAAGGCAGATCTGGGGGACGGATTTTGGAAGACTGGCGGGACCGTTTGCGCACTTTGGAGAATTTTTTTCTTGGTAATTTTGATTGGAGATTTTAAATTCCTTAAGTGCAAAATCCTTCTTTTGAATGTGTGCTCATCGATGTTTCTTTTAATAGATAAATAGTTTATTTTGTTTAAGGAAATTCAAAGCTAGATTCATTTAGATTATTCAACTTTTAGTGAAGATTGATATAACAAGCATTAAATATGCTTTAATATTCATTTTTTTTGGCACAACAGTTGCTATCATGCTTTACTAAAAATGCAAAAACTTCCCTCGATGATTTGAGAACATTAATTCAAAATGCCCCCAAAATTCTCTTCACAATCCGTCCTCTACACAAAGTTTTTTGGTCTCCAACATCCAGCGTAACTTGAACTTTGTCAACCCTAAAAAACGTACGGGTTTCGGTAGCGCCGTAAATATACTCGAGGGCGCGAAAGACCAACGCAGTTGGTCGAATAATGTTGTTTTTATAGTACTATTTTAAATATGGTGTCTTAAATAACACTGGCTTTACAATTTATGGTGACCGTAATTTCTTTTGGCCCAAGACAATGGTTTTAATTATTCCGGGTGATAACTGAACTTCCAATAAAGTATTTTAGTGCTCTCTCAAATTTTCAGGTATTATACAAACGACTTGACGTAAAAAGTTAATGGCTTAATAAAACCTTTATATTTGTTTACATAAGGTATATAATGCTGCGTAATCTTTTAGATATAATTATTTTGACACGCGTAATAAAAAATAAACTTTATATTTTTAAAACGGAAGGTGCAAAGAACTGGCTGTGTTATTATTTGCCTTTTTAAAATATTTTATTTAACTTGCATTGTATTTTGTATTATATCAGAAATACGTGCATGTAAGTACTATATCATTATTATTATGTTAAATAATGACATAAGTGAAAAATTGTTTTAAGGAGTTAAAGGCATATAACTCAAGAAATAGAAGTCTTATTACCTTTCAGCTTATAAAGATAGGGAATGGACTGAGATAATATTTACCCTAACAAAATTAAACACTGTCCAAACGACAAAACTATTGACCTACCAATACAAGTCGCATATCCATTCGTCAATATTCATGAAGATGCATATGCAACGTTAAGGCACACGTGTATTGGAAACCAATCAAAAATTTAGAACAAGGTAACTGGCCTTGAGATTAAAATTTGTTCCTTAAATTCATATTTTGACAGATGGATAAGAACGCATACTTTTGATGTTTATGTTACAATGATGTTATTTAAATACAAGACTTACCATGCCAGGTCAAATCCTACAGATTAAATGTTGTATCTTTATGTTTTAAGACACGTATCTATCATCAACAGATTTATACATAGCCAGCGCTTAAAATACCAAAAGAGATATCTCACGCAAACGTGAATAACTCAGTACTTCAGCACTAAAATCTTTACTAATACTTAAACTGTTGTAAAAACACATAAAAACATCTTAAAATAAAGCACGTCGTACATTATACGTGAAACATAAACGCAATAAACAATGCCCAAAGAAGCCCGTGTAATTGTCGGATTTAAACATCGTTACAGCGGTTTAGGGTTGACTTATTGAATAACCATGCGTTATTTGTTGGTCTCAGATCGCTTAAGAAGATTTAAGTGTTTATTCTTTTTTTTTTTATTTTATTAATCGCTTTCGTTTATATTACTAATTTTGTATAGATTTTAAAAATAGAACTAAAAAAAAGATTGTTGTTTTTTTTAGTTCTATTCGGTTGTCAATTTTAAATTGGTAGGTGTTTATGACTGTATAATATATATTTATGGTTTTATTTTTTGTATTAAATTTTTTTGGAATCATAAATATTTACAACTTCGTAAAATTGATATTACGTCAATCAATTTTGAGTATTTAATTAAATAAATATACAAAATACTGCCCGACTAGCTGCATTCATTTTCTTTTGCAGAAGTGTTTTATCCTTTTCCCCCACAATCAGGTATTTTTTTTAAATAAATAATATTGACAATAAAAACTGTTAGTAGTCCTTAATTGACAATACCTGCATGGGAAAATATCCTGCAACAGAATCACCGATCATTAGATTAACGATGTCACTCTAATAGACTCGCTCATGCGATGCCATTATTATGCATATGGGGTAAAAAATAGGGGCTTGAAGCTTACTAGTTAATGATACTGCGTTTTTTTTTATCTAGGTTTAAGGTCGATTAAGGAATATTTTGATACAATGACAAACCAGAGACTTATCTAATCATGGCATAGACATTTTTTAGTTAACTAAATTAATATTTTGACTTTATGCTCAAACATTGAGCATAAAGTCAAAATATTACATGAATGGAGTAATAAGGCGGTAATCAAAGCCTAGAATATTCAAATCCGTGTAATTATTAAACATTATGAAACATAATCTAATTAACAGTGCATTACTTTGTAATTAAAAGTTGTAGATGTTACGGTTTAATCAGTAATTGTATTTGTAGTAGTCGTCCAACGGTCGAAACTCCACTGTTGAATCTAAATATATAAAAGCGAAAGTCTTGCACTAACTTACTCATCACGAAATCTCAGTAACTACACGTGCTAAGCACAAGCAGACTGATTGGTCGTCAAGCGTCTTCTTACCAAATGACAAAAATTTAAAAAAACATACAAAATTAAAATTTGCATTTCAAAATCACAAACTGATATTGTAGTATTTTAATTAGCATTGACCTTTACAATAATTCACGTTTGAAATTACATTAAATTTGACTAATTTTAATCAGCAAAAAACATACTTCTTTGACACCGGATGTTGGATCCTTATATGGTCCCTTAAATATAATGATACATGGCCCGGTGGATTTTATTTATATTCCATCAAAGGTTAATAACCGCATTTATTAAATATCATTTACAGAATCTATAATAATATTAAAGAGGAAAGATTTCATTGTTTGTTTGTAATGGATAAACTGAAAAACTACTGAACCGATTTTAAAAATTCTTTTACTAATAGGAAGCTACATTACTCCTGAGTGTTGTAGGCTACTTTTTATCCCGGAAAAACTTTTTCAGGCGGGCGGAGCTGCGAGAAGAAGTCTAGTATTTTAATATTGTCGTTACACATGGCAGAAACTGGATGCAAAAGACCGAAGACCAGGTAAAATGGTGCCTATTAGAGGATGTCCAGCAGTGGACGAGAATATAGGCTGATGATGATAATACTATATAATAATACCAGCCCTGTATTATATACTGTCCCACTGCTGGGCACGGGCCTCCTCTACTACTGAGGGTTTTAGGCCTTAGTCCACCACGCTGGCCTAGTGCGGGTTGGTAGACTTCACATACCTTCGAAATTCACATAGAAACCTTCTTAGGTATGCAGGTTTCCTCGCGATGTTTTCCTTCACCGTTAAAGCCGATAATGATGATGCTGTCTAATACATACAAATATCTCTATTTGTCTATAGTATGGCTGGGTTTGACCGGGTGTATACCAATGATTCATGGAAAACCAAGATGATGGCTTGTGTTGTGTTTCGCATAATAAAACAAATAATAATAATAGCAGCCTTGTATTATATACTACTGACTGTTGAGCACAGCCTCCTCTATCACTGAAGTGGTCCACCACGCTGGCCTAGTACGGGTTGGCAGACTTCATATACCCTCGAAATTATTTTTGGAGAATTCTCTGGTATGTAGGTTTCTTCACGATTTTTTCCTTCACCTTTCAAGCGGACGATAATTGATAAATAATTCACACGTAACTTCTACTAAAATCTGAGGTGTGTGCCTTGGCTTTTGAATCTGAGGACATTCGTCAACAATCCCAAACTAGGCTATCATGAAGGCAGTATCATGCAGTTGGTGGTGTTTCAAATAGTAAGTCAGATGACCTAAATCGCAAACTTGCCCATTCCCCAATTTCTACTTCTATACTAAAAAGCTGACCTAAAGGACCTGATGTATCATTACTTCTGAAGCGTCTTTGCAATAGAAAATACTTCACATCTAATAACCTCCTAGCAGGTTTGCTGACCATTTCTATATCAGACGAAAGGAGAGAGAAAATAAATAATTTAATCCTCATCATCATTAGCAATGAAGTCGACTGCTGAGCATAGGCTTCCACTAAAGTTTTCCAAATGGATCTGTCAAAAGTGGCCTGTATCCAGTATGTTCCTGCGACTTTTATCAAAAAACTAAATAAATACATCATTAACAAAAATTAATAGACAGCAAATTTATTTATAGAACATTATAGTTATAAACATCGCTTATCAATTGAGTGGAATAAAGTAGTTCTTAGTAATATTGAAACCGGATATATTAACAGATTGTCGTTTAATAGGTACGTAATGAGCGCCATTTGGGTGCATTAGGTGAATGTTACGTCACATCCTGTGTCTGGATTGTGAGTCATTGGCATTAATTTTACTTGAACATAATTTATTTGAGTTTTTTATTCGAATATTACTGTAAACTAGTGGTTGCTTGCGGCTTCGTTGACGTGACAAAGAAATCAACAAAGAAAAAACATAGATTTAAAATAAATGTAAAAGTTCCATTATTTCCCATGAGAGCAAATTGCCGGGATAACAGTAGCCTATGTGTTAATTCACCATACGATCTACCCGTATGCCAAATTTCATCCAAATCCGTTCAGCAGTTTCTGCGTTTACTTCTAACAAACATAACCTAGTAAGAAGTAAGATTGGTATTGCAAATTGTAAACGAAAATAATATATATTTTTTTCAGTTACTTTATAAATAATTTAATTTTGAGTGTCATCATCGTCATCATTATCTTAAGCCTTTAGAAGTCCACCGCTAAACATAGGCCTCTAAAGATTTCCAGACCAACTTAGAAGCGGCCTGCATACAGCGAGTTCTTATTATTTTCAGGTCGTCTGTCCAGCACGTTGGTGGGTGTTCATCACTGCACTCGCCGATGTGTGGTCTCCGCTCGAGAATTTCGAAGAATTTTGTTAATTTTATAATAATATTTTGCTTGTATTATTGGTTGAATCCTCAAAAGGTCATCATTGCATTAGTGTGCTTGGTGTGTTCCGTTTCAAAGAAAAACCAGATAAGTGTGAGAGTCAGAATCCTAACAAGTCAGTGTTTAATCTCTTTGGGTGATTTGTGTTTATATCAATAGCAGCCTGTACCATCAGGCAAGTAGTTCATCATAACTCGTAAATTAGCAGCTAAAGTGTTGCCAGGTGAATAAAATGGCAGCAACAATGTAGCCGATAATCTACGTACGAGTAAATCAATGAATCAAGTTAAACAGCCATCAGTTTGGTATATATTTGGAGCTTCGCACGCGAAATCTACATTAATGTGCGTACACATTTCGGGTAGTTGTTTATATAATTCATAAAATCAAAACCGGGCTAGGAATTACGTTTTTTATTGTTTTAATAGATTAACAAAAAAAAATACAAAAATATTTTTTCGTGTATTTGCTTAGCTTAGCTGGCAAATTCATCCGTTTTCTTTTCGTCGGTTGAAAATCGATTATACTATTGTGAACAGGCAGATAGATGACTTGATAAAGGTCGCAGAAACACGCTGAATACAGGCCGCTTTTGACAGGTCCGTCTAGATTTATTTTTTTAGGCGAGGCCTATGCTCAGTAGTGGGCTTCATGCGACTGGTGATAATTATAATATTATGATGATGTTTGTATAATACATACATACAGTCACGCCTGTTATCCCCGAAGGGGTAGGCAGAGGAGCAACTAGTGCACCCACTTTTCGCCGTCATTCCGTCCCATGATGTGATAGAGGATGAGATCGCCATATCGGGCACAAATTCCAGACTCCGGGCTGATACTGAATAGAAAAACTCAATATCACTTTGCCCGACCCGGGGATTGAACCCGAGACCTCAGCTTTGCAGTCGTACTGTAATACAACTACGCCACCGAGGCAGTTAAAGGTTTATATAATAAGACGTTTCCAAAGGCATTTCACTTTTAAATTACATGAAAATGCTCTAGAGGAAATATGACTGATCTGAATCTAAGGAATAAAGACTGGGAAGGAGAAGAGCTTTAGGTTTACGGGTCATCTTAATGACCACAGGAAAATAGCAAATTATCGATTACATCCCCGGTTTTATGTGTGAAACAGTAGTACCGATACAGTCGAAGTAGAAGTCTGTAGACAAAACATGCTGCAATCTGAACCACAATGTTTGAGTGTAAAATTGAGACAAATTCATAAATATTTCGGTGGAGATTCTACATGAATTTACTGAAAAATCTTAGAATTGGCGGTGGAAATGGACCAATACGAATACAGTTTAGTAAATACGTCCAGCGTCACTTATTTTCATTGGTTCATTTTATTATCTCTAGATATGAAGTCGGAAATTAGCAGGTAAAAAATTAGATAAAATAAAATAATAGTAAAGAAGTATCCACCGTTAACAAAACTATGATATAATAGTAATTGTAATGAAAAACTTAATTTCGATAATTTGTAATAAATTGTCCGTAATCTGTACATACACGGTGTAAGTGTAACTAAAGCTGACAAAACGTGATCGACTAAAGTGATTTTTGGGCACTTAATAATTGATGTCTGTGTTTATTTTCGGCCAATTTCGGCGTGTCGACAACGAATATTGCCGAAGTAATCGAAGTAATTTCCGAGCAAACTTCATCAAAAAGTACTCTACCAATAAAATTTTGTAATTTTTCCGTAATTCCACCTTTTTGATAACGAAGCGGTTAGTCATATATTAAATTACATTTTAACGTATTTTGTGCTACATGCATAATCTTTGCTTGATGGTACAGATAATGACTTGTACAATGGAAATTTGGGTTTGGATAAGTGTTGGATGCTAGATTATTATAACATTTTAGGAAATTCGTATTTAAATTTTATTGGAATACCACTAAAGGCAAATAAAGACTCTCAAATAATAAATGATACTTAATTTTTTTTATCTGTATGGGTCTACTTCCTTTGCACCAGTCGATGTGGGCTCATAAAAAAATCAGCCAATCAACCAAACAGTTCGAACATGATCACAACAAAGAGAATTTCGCATTTGACATAGAATTTTGTAGCGTGAATAATTTCCATTCTCCACCACCCTTCCTTGCGTAACAGGTAGAGACTTTTCACCAACTTACTCTCCAACAATATTATTAAAAACTCCACCTTATTTCATCACAATAAAGTCTACAACATCGGCAAAGCTACCGCTGTTCCGAAACTTTACCCCACTTTCGAGGATGAAAAAATTTAAACTTTTTTGTTCTGCACGTGTTTGGGTTACTTTTTGTGGTACAATTTAAGCAGGTTGAGCCAAGTGTATTTTGGGACACCTGTTGCAAGTTGCCGTTTTTTTCTATAACAAGATGAATTTGGCAAATTTGTATGTACTATCCTTGTAATATTTATTGCATCAAATGATGAGACGAGCATGCCGTCATAATTATTTGCTAGAAGCAAACATGTCGCCATAGATACTAAATATTATACTTTAAAACACATATATTTATTCGTATTTCTATTTCTTACTCTCAATATTAGTCAATTGACCGACCCAAGAATCAAACCCATAAAATAAAATACGAACCGAATGAGACGATGATTCTTATAACAGAAATATAAAGCTCAACAATTTATCCTCGATCACCTTCTATTTTACACCTAATTTACATCAAACCACCACACCGAGGTCAACAAAAACTGCTAATCCTACACAACAATAAGGGTCCCAGCTGTGTAAACATAACACCAACTCTGAGATAGGGTCACAAAAAATAACACTTCGAGAAGCATCTATAATGACGTTGTTTTAGATTTTAGAGAGACATTAAGTGTGTATTACTTCATATTATAAATTTAATTGATATTATTGTTATTGACAAAACCAATACTTTTACTGTCTCAGTGGCGTAGTTGTGTTGTGGTACGACTGCAATGCAGAGGTCTCGGGTTCGATCCCCGGGTCGATCGGTGATATTGCATTTTTCAATTTGTGCCCGATATGGCGATAGGCTCGCCCCCTATCACATCATCGGACGGAATACGCACGGCGAAAAGTGGGTGCACTATTTGCGCTTCTGCCTACCCATTTGTGGATAAAAGGCGCGAGTATGCGAGTATGAAATACTTTTAGCTGGATATTATATTGAAAAAGAATATAGGAATAATTTATTGCTACCAATATTTTGTTTGTTGGTTTATATTCAACTGTTCCAACAAAAGGCCTAGCATTTTGACTACAATGGATTACTACTACCACGGTGGACTTATTATATTATGATGATATGATACTTTGGATAAAAACAAATCTTCTCTTCTTTGGCCAACCCTGTTCCCATTATTTGGGGTCGGGTCTCCTCACTACCTATCTCACTAATCTATCCTGGGTTGTCACATCTGGTAATTGGGCTTTCTTGAGGTCTCTACTTATATTAGACCACCAGGTCGACGTGGGGCGGCCTCTGCCTCTTTTCTCTTCTGGCAGCTTTAAGGAAATTTGTACCACGTGGTCTTCGCTGCGCCTCACCACCACGTGGTCTTACATGGAACCTCATACCATCCAAGACGCCCTTCAACAACTTTTTCCGTAATTGGTGCGACTTTAAAGCTTCCGCGTACGTATTTATTTGGATAAAAACAAATGAAAGTCCATAATTTCAATTCTGGACAAACAGACTAAAATCTTTATTGCAAATATATCAAATTGCTATATTATAAGCGATGATACTTTGGATTATAACAGACGAATGTCCATAATCCCACTTCTGGTCAAACAGACTAAAATCTTTGTTGAAAATAAATCACATTGCTTCAAACTTCTGAGTTAAACAGTTACATCATGTAAACAATGAAAGCCTATAACTCATCGTTAAACACACAAACTTTACCAAACAACCCTAACTTGACCAATCAACCTAAATTCGTAAACCCAATTCCAGACAAATATCCATTTAGGACGAAAATAGACGTCCAGCTGCCGAACGTAAACACTAAGACCTAGATCCTGCGATAACACCTAAATGTCGTTAGATCAACCTAGATAGGATTTATTAGCGTCCGCGCCGATTCCTTTGTTTTGGTGTTTGCAATAAATCTTGAAAATGTAGTTTTGAGTTGGTATAAGATTTGAGTATTTTAGAGAATTACGATAAATAATTTTGACCACACAAATTTATGTGGATATATTTTGAAGATATTGAAGTGAATTTCAAATTAATTTTACTATTGAACAATGCAGAGCCTAAAAAAAACATTACGCGGCATTTAAAATAACTGGCGGAATTGTGGATATATTTTTTGTATGTGATAATATTTATGTATGTAATAATAATCCATTCTTAGCCTATTTCGACCACAGCGGCCAATCTCAACAGAGATCAGCCAGGTACACAGGAGATATTATAGTGCATTAGTGTGTGCGCAATACACAGGTGCACTCGCTATTCCTTCACTCTCATAGTCCGGTGAGACGGTAATCCAACATGACCGGAGAGAGATCAGGCGCAGGACCAACGGCTTTACGTGTTTTCCGAGGCACGGGGGTATCACACCGCCAACATCCTGACTCCGAGCTGCGACTGAATAATTTTAAGATGGAAAAACCCAGTCGATTTCCATTCGAACCTACGACTTCAGCGCGCTAATCGTACTCGTAACGTGTACGAAATACAACTACGTCACCGACGCAGTCAATGTCAAGTTATGGATGTACGAGGTAGACAGCGGCTTGACTGTGCCCCTTGCATTGCAAGTGCATGGGCGGCGGGCGCCTCATCACGGAAACCGCTTGCTCGTTTGCCTATTTAGGAAATAAGAAAGTCGAAATAATTTTGATTAAAATAACAGCATAGAGCAAATTCGCTCAATAAAAAAATAAATGCTAAGACTACTTGATAAGTGGAATTAAAACTTGCAAAGCTCACGAGTGCCCATAAACAGTAGCAACACAACACAATACATATCAATAAAGCACTGCACAGAAATCGCTTTCGCTGTTTTCACCTACAATGCTCTTCATACGGAAAAACAACAGTGCTTGAACTATACTTTGCCAAGCTGGGCTAAAAATTACAAAACGTACTTTCGTAAGACATATGTAAAACTAAAAAGTGACAACTTTGCCAAGTTTGATATAAATAAACATGAAGCATATATTTTGCTGTTCATTATTTCCTGCATTTAAACATAGAGACATCGCATATGAATTACAAAACCCTGATATTACAATGTAAGGATATATAAACCTGTTTATAACCCATTACCAAGCCTCTATATTACGAAATTTGTCTATTGCAATAACAATAACTTGGTTTATCTCTTCGCTAATGGGTGAGCTCTTATCGTATAATGGCTTTACAAGTTTTTTTTAACCAACCGGGCTCAGGAGTCAAGTTTTTGTTTGAAGTATCATTTTGCGTAGTTTCTCCGGTTTTTGAGGTGAAAGGTACTGTTTCCGGCATAAAGTCAATTTTACGGGGTCATTTATACATTGCGTCACTAAATAGAAGCAAGTAATTATCTTATTAAAAATGACAAATAACAATAAGTTACTCGAACCATATATGTAAAATATAGAAGTGTAAGTTTCGAAGAAAATAAATATCAATGAATAAATATTTTAGTTTCACACGTCGTAATGACACTATTACTAATCTAAGTAAACATATCCGCTATTAATGTATTTTTGCAGAATCTTAGCAGAAGTAAAGACGAGTATGTGATTTCATTTATTAATGTTATTTCTAAATGAGCCTGTACAAATTGAATTCCATTTCTCGAGCATTTATTTTTTCTTTAGCCTTCAAAACTATAAAAAAATATTATTTGTGTATTAGTTTATTTTTGCAAGAAAACAGACTGAGGTCGTATGGAGATGTCAAAAGAAGACCACTTGATTACGTTGGAAAACAGATACTGGAACTGTCCATTCCCGGAAACTGACCAAGAAGGAGATCAAAGATTACATGGGCAAATGTGCTACAATGCGACATGGCATGCAATATTTCCGATGACGACGTCATCGATAGGGCAAAATGGAAGAGAAAGGTGAAGAAGGCTGACACCAGCATCATGTAGGATGAACAGTCAAGAAGAGACAGAGAGAGAAAGTTTATTTTTAAAAAGATTTCATATTGGAGAGTAAAATTTTATGAATCTTTAAAGTTACAAATGAGTGTATCAAATTAGAAATAAAAAGCTTGCACTGTTACTTGATTTATAAAATGACGAATAACTGTTAAAAATATCTTAAAACCCCTTGCGAACAAGTTATTTTAACTACTTTTACGACACAAAACTGAAACAGCGCAATAAAAGGCTGGGTTTACCCCGGTAAATGTACTTGGCAAAGACCTTATACGTATAACGGCACAATGAAGGTCAAAAAATATAACTCATCGCAATCAATTTGCAGTCAGAGAACTGTTGCATCATTATGTGATTTACGAAGAGGATTATGAATTTAAGTTTGAATGTTTTTCCTCAAATGAATTTAGGTTACTGTGGTTACTCGGGCATGAGCTACCGTTCCGGATTCTGTTTTTTATAACTTAGGATGTCATGCGTGAGAATGAATCACTCGATGTTTAGTGATCTTTAACGCTATATCGGCCGTAGAAATAGCTTGAGGTAGATTAAAGAAAGGAGATGTCCGCTTTTTGTATGAGCTTGGCCTCAAAACCTAACCAGGCTCAAACTTTAGGGATATTAAAGGGGCAAAATATGGAACTTAGATCCAATACAAAAAAATTTTTAGACCCCTCATTCATAACTATTTTTTTAATAACGTTCATATTAAATGTAGTTTTTAAGCAAAATAAAATTACATAAATCTCATAATCGGAGGTCTTTGAAATTGAACGATTTATTGTGAAAGGTTAGTTTTTAGGTATACTATCCAAATATATGTAAACTAGCTATTGCCCGCGGCTCCGACCGCGTTAAAATGTTTTCCGGGATAAAAGTCCCGTTTTATGTTTTCCCGGGATAAAAAGTACCTATATGTTAATCCAGGTCATGATCTACCCGTGTGCCAAATTTAATCGAAATCCATTCAGTAGTTTTTTCGTGAAAGAGGAACAAACATCCTGCCTCGGTGGCGTAGTGGTATTGCGTACGCATTACGAGTACGATTTGCGCGCTGAGGTCCTGGGTTCGAATCCCGGGTCGAGCAAAAAAAATTGTGACTGGGTTTTTCCATCTTAAAAATTACTCAGTCGCAGCTCGGAGTCAGGAAGTTGGCGGTGTGATACCCCCGTGCCTCGGAAAGCACGTAAAGCCGTTGGTCCTGCGCCTGATCTCTCTCCGGTCATGTCGGATTACCGTCTCACCGGACTATGAGAGTGAAGGAATAGCGAGTGCACCTGTGTATTGCGCACACACTTGTGCACTATAATATCTCCTGCGTACCTGGCTGATCTCCGTTGAGATTGGCCGCCGTGGCCGAAACTGGCTAGGAGGATTTCACATCCAGACATTCTTACAAACTTTCGCCTTTATAATATTAGTAGGAAGTAGGATTGTCTTTGGTTAGAATCTTAGACCCGTTTTTGGACATGTCCTTAGAAAGGACGGTGTTTCGGCTGCCCCAAATCTCACGTACCACACGAAGCAGAGCAAGCTGTTAATTCATGTTAGTTTTTTGCAACACAATGGTACTACATTGGTTTCAAACAGGCTGATGTAATTTTGTCAACTGGCTGAGGATAAACCTCTCTCGTCAACATTCATCTGGACCCTACTTCAGTTGCCAGGTGCATTATGATAGCTTTGCCATGGACACATAAATAACTACCCTAATCTGGTCAATTTATACTTAAAAAATGTCTAAGGCGTCGCTCTATCTCTCTACCAAAACATATAAAAATGCTATGTACTTCTTAGAGATTTTCATAACAGTAATTACCTTTTTTGTATTATGTCATTCTGTATTTTTTTTTATTCCATTGAACGACTAGACGAACATTCTGTTCGCCTTATGGTAAGCGATTCTTCTTGCGTCGTTCTCCTCAGTTCTGAGGGTCGTGACCTCCTCTCACCAGCTTCCGCCATATGATGTTACGCCACCGATCCCGACTGTTGGCCAACTGTATGGCGTCGTATACAGTGGTGTCAAGTGTGGTCCGGATTTGATCGGTCCAGCGTATTGGGTTGCGTCCACGTGCTCTTTTGCCCTCTACCTTCCCGGTGACTATCAGTTTCCCCAAGTCGTCGTTCGTGTTCCTGGCAATATGTCCAAAATACTCAAGCACTCGTTTGAGGCAGATGGTAGAAAGCCTAGTACTGATTTTGAGTTGCTTGAGTATAGAGGCATTAGTACGTCGGGCCGTCCAGCTGATGCGCATCATCCTCCTCCAACACCACATCTCAAAAGCGTCAATGCGATTCCTGTCTGCCGCCTTTATAGTCCACGTCTCAGCACCATAAAGAAAAATGGAGAATACCAGTGTACGTACAAGTTTCATCTTTGTAGTGAGCGAGATCTTTCTGTTTGTCCATGTTTTATGGAGCTGAGTCATAGCGCTCTTGGCCATTCCAATACGTCTTCGCACTTCTGCCTCGCAGGAGCCGGAATTGGTGATTGCAGAGCCGAGGTAAACGAATTTGTCAACAATTTCAAAACCAAGACCAAACGCCCCGCTAATGTTTAGTTGTTTTGCGCGATCGACGACCATGATCTTGGTTTTGTCCCTATTGATGCGTAGACCTAGTGTGTTGCTTATCCTCTCCATTCTATCCAATAGTGAGACCATCTCGGATTCATTTGCGGCTAAGAGAGTTGTGTCATCTGCATAGCGAAGATTGGTCAATCTCAAGCCTCCGATGCGCATGCCTCCTTCCCATTCGTCGCAAGTCTGTCTCATGATGAACTCTCCGTATGCGTTGAACAGAACTGGAGACGAGATACAGCCCTGGCGTACTCCTTTGCCAAAACTAAAGGGTTTCGAAGACGTCTGGTCTATTCTTACCATACCTTGACTATGATGGTAGAGTGATTGAAGAATAGCCGTGAGATGGTTAGGAACTCCCAGCCTAGATAAAACTTCCCACAGACTGTTCCAATTAACGCAATCAAAGGCTTTGCTATAGTTAACGAAACACATTATTACAGGTGTATTAAATTCGTATGCCTTTTCGACCAATTGCCTCACGTTCAGTATTTGTTCCCGCGTGCCTCTACCCTTGACGAAACCCGTCTGCTCCTGTGGGATCTGCCAATCCAGATAGTATCGGATCCGGTTGTTGAGTATGTAGAGCAGTACTTTGCTGGCATGTGATATAAGGGCTAAGGTACGGTAGTTGTCGCATATTTTGGTGGACCCTTTCTTATGTAATGGAAGAGTTATGGACTTTGTCCAATCTTTTGGCCATTCTCTGTTGGTCCAGACTTTGTTGCAAATCGCATGTAACATGTCAATACCGCCGTCACCAAGAGATTTTAGAATTTCAGCGGTTATAGAGTCATTACCTGGTGCTTTCCTGTTTTTTAAGGAGTTTAAAGCGGCTGTTATTTCGGAGCGCAAAACACCAGGTTCCAAGACCAAACTGCTCCAGTCCAGTTTCGAAATAGGGTCATCGGTCGCGTTTTCATAGAGATGTTCGCAATAGCCTCGCCATCGTTCTGTTATTTTCTCCAAATCATGTTCAAGATGTCCGTCCGCATTTTCAATAACCCAAGATTTTGGTTTGAACTGCTTGGATAGTAATCTGACCTTTTTGAAAAGATCAGCGGTCTGGTATTTCTGAGAATGGAGTTCTATCTCTGCACATATGTTATCGTTCGCCTCTCTCATTCCGGTTTCCAAGGCCAAAGCCTCCAACAACATCTCTGATGTGGTCGTCCGCGCTAGTGTTTCCGACTTTGGCATTCCAGTCGCCCAGAATCATAGTTATCTCACGATTCGGTATTCCATCAAGAGTTGTTTCCAGTGCACCATAAAAGCCGTCAATTTCCTCTTCAGATGATTGTGCTGTCGGAGCATACACTTGAATAATATTAAGCGTTATTGGCTTGGTGTTTAGTTTCATAGATATAATACGGTCAGATATAGGGTTATATCCAAGGACATATTTGTTCATTTTTGATTTTTTTTTTTCATTTTTTTCATTTTTGATGGTAGCAGGATACCAACGCCATGTAAACTGGAATCATCGGATCCCGAGAAATACAAATAGACGTTACCGTGGTACCCACCCAGATGGACTTTTACATATTAGAGACCTACCACCAGTAAATATACACTTGCAGGACTAAACTTTTGGAAAACTATGTTAGATAAATAAAAACTCGTATAGCGTCAGTAAATAGCCCCTTTGCCCCAACCTTATCGGCAGTCCACAACGTGTCCAGATCCGATCCTGAAGTAAGGGTCATGTTTACGTTTTTTGTCATCATTTTTTGCTTGTAGTAAAAAGTGTAGTAAGGTTTGGACGTGTTTGGCCGTTTATTTTTTACTGTATTGAGGCGAAGGTTAATCGTAAGTTAAAACTCTTTGTGTGATAGCTTGATTGTTTTGTATGTGATATAGTATAGCACACACAATCAGGACTTTATCCCCGAAAGGGTAGGTAGAGACGCAACTAGTGCGCCCACTTTTCGTCGTGCGTATTTTGTATTTAATATGTGTGTGCGTGTGTGTATGTGTGTGTAATATTATAAGCGATTTTGTGCCTTATTTGCTTTGTATTATAGTTTTAGTGACGACTGCAGTACAGTACAAGTAGTACATTTTTAGTACAAAATTTGGCAATAGAACCTATCTATTTTGTCTAGTGGAATGCTACACAGTACTTAGTAAGTCAAAGTGCTGGATGGTGCTGCTACTATTTATGGGCGGTTGTATCGCTTACTGAACTGTAAGATCGGGACTGATTACGTTAGAGGGAGTTACGTCAAGCAGGCAGCCAGTCAGCAGCTAAGCTAAATAGTTTCTTCAACATATTTTAAGAAATGTATTGCGTACCCACTTAATATACAAATGTTATTTTTTCGCCCCTACCTCATGATTACTTTAATTTATTGTTAAATTTATGTTATTCACCACCCAACTACTGACCAAGACATGTTTTTCGTCGCGCAAAACTCACTTTGCCCTCAAATAAGTGTATATATAAACAAAAACTAAGCCTAGTATTAACAATTCTCATAGCTTCCGTCAATCGCGAATCGTCATTAAACGACGATTTACGTACACATTTCCTTGTCTAGATATCCTTAAGTGCTATTTTCTGGTTCCCAGAGCTTTCACTACCAAACCCATACTTGTGTGACGGTAATTTTAATACCATTGTGCACAAGCGTGGATAATAAAGCGAAATAACAGGTGCTCTATGGTAGAGACAATCTCGCGTCATAACTTTTAAGATATAGAGTTGGGTAACGTGTGACAGGATGGTTTAGGTGTGTTTTAATACGAAATACAGGAAAATTAGCTTAAAATTTTACTAGATGGCGTTGGCGTCGGATAACACTGTGTTTTTGTGATTTAGTCTTAAACTTCACACTCACAATAACAAAAAAAGATTGACATCTAAGGTACTGGAAATATCATTTTTAATCGAGTTGAAATTATCTACGAACATACCTTTTTAGCAAGAAATTCCTTTTCCTTTTAGTAAAGCATACTAACACGTCAATGCGCTGTTATTAAATCTAATAACAAGGCGTAACGCATCTTAAAATTGTTATAATTCCCAGCTCTTCACTATTATATCAGCTAGCCACTCTTAATTATCCACGCCGTCATGGAACTTGGTTCTTGGTTCGGTATCATCAACTCTATACAAATCCCACAGTTAATCCCACGTCAGTCGTTCAATTTATTAACGCCCACCGGTCTCGTGCGGGCGACACTTTTCATCACTTTTTGCTTGTTTTGTGGGGTTTAAGGCGCGAATTGAAAACATGTGGTTTTCACTGGTTTTGGGTTAGATAAAAGATATTAGAGACTAATGGGAATGCATAGCAAAGACGAAGGTTCTGGTTCGAAACCTAAACGTTACTGAATTTTTGAAATTATGCCGTGAGAATTAAGGTTAATTATCGCTTGATTCATGGTGAAAGAAAACATACCTAAGGAACCTACATTATTGAGAGTTCTTCGTAAACATTCAAAGGTATTCGAAGTTTGTCAAACAAATACATCAAAAGACCATAATATTTAAAAGAATATATTTATTGTGGAACGTAAATGATTGTTTCCTAAAATCAAGCTATGCAACAAAATGTATATTTATTTGCTTAAAAAATGCTAGCACCTATATCCTTGCTTGTATCCATAACAAACAGTTTTTTTAGTATCACTACATTTGACCAAAAAATCCTAAAATATTGCCAATAAATTTCAACGTCCGATATATTTAATGAAAAACACTGTGGTGGGATATTGGAAGGCTCGGTGCGATTGCCACCCCTAGCCTTAATCCCACCACTGTATTTAATAGTTTTTAATCTCTGCCAACCCTAAACCCTTATTGAAAAGGTTGTAATATTGAAAACTATTTGTTTTACGGATAGTAAACGTATCCATACATTTCGATGTATAGTCACCAGTATAAGTAGCTGAACAAATTCAAAATTTCAAATTGCCTACATTTGTGTTCTCACTACTCTTATTTTCTCTTCACAAAAATAAAATAAAAGAGATTTGGTCTATTTCATACGAATATTTTTGTTCTGTTTAACTTAACGCGTATATAGGCGATTTAAAATTTTGATTTTGATATTTGTGCGGTTGACTTTACATACTTTGTGTCACTAAATCGAAAATTATTTCGTTGTAAGCCGGGTGGGTTGATTTTTATAGCATTGAATGACTAGGCATTGACGAGCATGCCATTCGCTTCATGGTAAGCGATACGTCCACCCATAAACAGTAGAAACACCATCCAGCACCTTGAGTTACAAAGTACTATGTGGCATTCCATTGCGCTTATCATCCTGAGACATAAGATGTCGAGTCTCATTATATCCAGTAATTACACTGGCTACAATGTTCGGCCTGATACTGAGTACAAAAACCCAATATCACTGCTCGACCCGGGAATCGAACCCGAGACCTCGGCACTGCAGTGGTACCGTAACAACTACACCATCGAGGCAGTATGGACGGTTTTGTATATACGCTATATTATCCAGATTAAAAAGTGTAGCTAGGACTACGATTAGTTGAAGAGACAGTCACACCCATTTCAATGAAAATCGTCAGTAGTAGGTCTCTTTAGTTGATAATAAATCACGTGCGTAATTAAGCGCCAATAACTCACACAGTGTTTCGACATGTTCGGACTTTGCGGACACAATTAATTTTAATTGCGATGCATTTATTGGGTTATATTTCTCGTTGTACACCTGATATCCTCTGTGTATTAGGCACTGTGTACATTAGATACTGGTTGTTAATGGGTACGTATATACAGATTCAAAAGGACATTTTTATTCATTGATATCGAATGTCAAGACAAGTATGCCGCTCGCCTATGTCTACCATCAAACACCAATGTGCATGAACTGTTGCATACTGGTTCGAAGGACATTGTAGCCAGTGTAACTACTGGATATAATGAGACTCAACATCTTACGTCTCAGGATAACGAGCGCAGTGGAATTCTACACAGTAATTTGCAACTCAAGGCGCTGGATGGTGTTGCTACTGTTTATGGGTGTGTCACTTACCATAAGGTGAACGGCATGCTCGTCTTGTCATTTAATTGCAACAATAATAAATGTAAGCATCTGCAAACTTTCGCTTTTATAATATTTAAGATATTTCGATGTGCACCACTCTTAACCTACTGACTATAAACGAGCTAATATGATACAATTTATTGACATAAAAGCCTCCAGCGTATTAACGACTGTCATGTTTACATTAACTGGTAATGAAAATCTCGATGTTACCTTAGTTAACACTGTTGCGTAATTTGTTAACTGATATTTGTAACTACGTCGTTAAAGTATCGTAACGCAATACAAAGTTACAGAAACTTGGCGCATTTTTTTTTCATCCTGATATTATACGGTTGTATCTCGCAGTTCTGTCTGCGTGGATAAATTTACGCTATCCGCTATAGTCTATCCATATAAAATTATCCCAAATCCGTTCAGCAGTTACTTCTTTTACCTGTGACAAACATCCAAACATATATTATTCACAAGCATTCTTCTTATAATATAATTTTTCAACACTATCCCGCCCACACACCCGCCACTGCAACTCCCGTAAGCCAGGATCGGCAGGAGTACGCATTCTATGACACTGAGCGGTGAAGCTCGGCGAGTCTCTGGGAGCACTAATTAGTCTTAACCCGCAACGAAGTTTATCAAATAGAAGAATTGGGACGAGATAGAAAATATACATTTTCCACTTACCTCCATAGCAAAGTGGGAGACAAAATAATGAACCAAAAAGGTTTTTTATAATATTAGTGCGAAGGTAGGTAACAAGGTATTAGTACCTAAGAAGGTATAGTATATTCTCCCATAAATATTTTAAAATTGGTATCAAGTTTTACCGAACCAATTCAACAATACCGCATTAAATAACCTCTTTACAATATAAGCAAAAAATAAATGAACATTAATTCGTAATGTGATAATGGAAAAGATGCGTAAATTCTGAGCCCAGTCCGGGAGGCCATGTCATCAACATTGAAAAGGATTTCGTTTAATACAGATCATGTAGCGTGTTTTAAATTTTGTTTTATAAGCATCTGAGGAATAAATGCATCGATGGTCAATCTGTTATTGTCGGCATTGAGGTGTATTTACTATAAAGTGATATATGTACTAGCTCGTTTCTTTCTACTATTAAAAAAAAAAATTTCATAGACTGTTGACTACTTTTTCCTAATAAGCAGATATACATCCAACTTGTAATCGTTATTTAAAACATACAAAGCGCCTTTGTCACTGAAAAAATTAGCAAAGATACTAACAATGCATCTACGTTTCTCAAATTGTGTTGCTTGACACTTTAGATTTTGAATGTAAAAAGAGGAAAATAATATAGAAATCTATATATCGATACGTGAAGAAAAAAATATGTAACTCTTTTAAGTACATTTTGGGCACGCAGGAGTTTGATAAACAAACTTTATAGAGTGGAGTGTCGAAAAATTAAATTTATGTGTAATAATGGTGGAATTTCGAACACTGTCAGACCACCACTCATTATGAATGGGTACTGTCACATACGCTATCTCCTCCGTTTTGAGCCACACCGTCTGTACGGTTGAATATAATCCACGGTAGCGAGCGATGCCGTGAAATCGCACAGTAGCAGTCACACCAGATTACAATTTAAACATGACTTAAATCGGGACATTCGACAAAAGTGTGGAGAATTCAAAACGCTCTTCGTTTCGTTTCTTTTTCATAAGCTCTAACGCGAATTGTTTTGGTTTTTAATTATGTACGTATTATAAACTGTAATTTAATACTATTAGTCGTCAGTGGTCGAAATTTGACCTCAATTCATACATTTTGTTTTTCTGCATTTCTCTATATATACTTTAATTATGTCCAATCTCACTGCTTTGTGCGTCCAATGTGCTACAAATTACAATAGGTACAAAGTTGTTTCTTCGCTTATTCATATTATACTGAATTATTTTTACTATTGGTCTTAGAACGGCAATTTTTTAATGTCATCTACCATAATATTTACAATATGAGTGACTAATATCAAGAACCCTGTTAGTAATTCCATCATTATGTCCCCCAAGCTTCAGTCCCCAATGGATTTGTTGACAACTAGCGCCATCTATTATTACTTACGCAACACTAAGGATAGTCTTAATGCAGAAAGTTACTGAGTGATATCAAAAGAGTAAATTTAAATTATTATAATCATTTATAAATAGCTGGTATAATTATTACAATATTTATACGAAGATGTATTGATTTTTGTCATTTAAGCTATATAGCGCATGATAATATTGTCAAAAACTTGGCAAAAGTAATAAAAACTACAAAATTAGATTTATACAATTTTTACAAAGACGTAGATAAGACTGTATGATATAAGACTGTGTGATTAATAATTATCAATAGTAGATTGATATATCAATTCAATGATAGACTCTACCATTAATTTTGAAACCCATAATTATTCTTTTTTTTTTTCAAACAGTCAGAGCTTAGAAATCTTTTTTCATTTCGTCTTCACAAAAATAAAATATAGCCTACCGTGGAGTAATATTATTTAACCTACAGCTGGAATAAATTATTACCATTCTTCATAGAGTTGCGGGAAACTATAGCTTCAACTATACTACTTCTAGCAGGTTACTTTAGAAATCTTTAAGATGTATGTTCAATAGTTCCTGTGGCCAATCATGACGATATTACTTACATTAATACATTTTATTATCACCTCACACTCTCTCTTTGAAGCTATGAAAATTGTTAATAGGATATCTTAGTATACAAAACGTGACAACAATCAGTGCATTTACCATTCGTCTATGAGACTGTAACATATCGCAGTAGAGCCATTCATGCTATAGACAAACGTCTACAGCAAATCTCCACAAGCTATACATGCTGTAGATAATTGTCTCTGACTTCCACTAAAGCTGAAATCCCATAAATTTATGAAATAAACGCAAATAACAAATGCATCCCGCATAACAGTACCCTTGAATTGAACTACGTACAAACATCAGCATCGCTTAGTCATCGTGCGTCGACCTACGTTGGGATCAAGTCATTGGAGACATAAAACATGTTTCACCTTTGAAATTTGGTAGGCATGTAAGGCACTGAAGTGCTGTTGGTAAAGATGCATCTGAATTTTAATTACCTCCAGGTCAATTCATTAGCAGTGCCGGATTAACCACGTAGCAAGAGTAGCAATTGCTACGGGCCCCGCGCGAAAGGGGGCCCCGCGTATTTAAACCCACTCATCTCTGCCTGAGCGTAATTTTTTGAGTGAAACTTATTAAGATGTGGTATGTTGAATTTTTTTGACGTCACAAAAACGTGAAACGTTGCAACTTTTCCGAAAATAAAATAAAAGACTTTATTCATCACGTAGGCGAACATAGCTGCACTTATGATATGTCAAGATACATTCAATTAATAATTATTATTACAAATAGTCACTTATATAACTAAAGACATTTTTAAGGGAGCAAAATCAATGTAAACTAAATATAAAGAAGCCAAGCTCGGGCTGGCAGGAAAGAGATAAAAAAATAATATTTTTTATTAAAATTAATGGGAGGCACGCGTCGCGATTCTCACCGGTGAGGACACTACAGGCCCTAGCCTAGCTAACCTACCAGACAGACTACTAAGACAATCCACGTCAGACACTCGGTACCCGACTATTTCCTTGGCGTAAATAATTCAAATAATTTCATACGGTAAACACACAAGTTCTACAAAAAGTTTCTTGTATAAACGTGTAGAATTTCAGTCGGCCTGATAATCAGCTCTACAAAATGTCTGCAGTATATGCAAGCACTGTTACCGAACACTTAGTGTGGATGTGTAGCAGAATTGAAATAGCTCGATTTAAATTGTTAAAATGTTCTATTTATCACATCCCTATCACATCATGGGACGGAATAACGGCGAAAAGTGGGTGCACTAGTTGCGCCTCTACCTACCCTTTCGGGGATAACAGGCGTGAGTGTATGTGTGTGTGTGTGTTCTATTTATTTATAAGATTAACAGTCTACATTATTTTTAATGTAATTTAGTAACCATATACCAAAAATCTATTTTCTAGAATATAAGTATACTAGCGGCCCGCCCTGGCTTCGCACAGGTAGCAAAGCATAATATTTGTACATTTAATTTTCTGTCGTACAAAATACTTATCTATACAAATATTATAAAGCTGAAGAGTTTGTTTGTTTATTTGTTTGTTTGAACGCGCTAATCTCAGGAACTACTGGTTCGAATTGAAAAATCCTTTTTGTGTTGAATAGACCATTTATCGTGGAAGGCTTTAGGCTATATAACGTCACGATGCAACTATTAGGAGCGAAGAAATAATGGAAAATGTGAAAAAAAAAACGGGGAAATTATTCATCCTTGAGGGCTTCCATTGCGTGCGCTGCGAAAACGGTTCAAGATACCAAAAATATATGTATAAATAATTATTCCTCTTGAAATGCTATATCATAACACAGCTTATGCTGAGTTGGTCACCTAATTGTCGCGGCGTGGACATGGAGTTTGACGTCGTGCTTACTTTTTATAGTATCGTTAGCATTATTGCTTTGTGTTTTTTTTTAATTCTATGCTCACTGCTGCGACAATAAATGATTTTTCTTTCTTTCTTTCTTTCTTTCAAATGATCTAAAAAAATGTCCGCGACAGTATATGTCTATCTTTTAAGATTAACTCACTAGAACCGTTTTTATGGTAATCAAATTTGGTCGAAAGTAATGCATTATTTGTTAAGAGTTGTATCAACGTAATAATATTAATCTTTATCCAATGAATATATATACGGTACATACACCAAAATTTTTTTTTTAAATTTTTGTCTGTCTGTTTCGGCTAATCTCTGAAATGGCTGGACCGATTTTGACGGGACTTTTATTGGGAGGTAGCTGATGTAATAAGGAGTAACTTAGGCTACGTTTTATTCCGGAAAAGTATAAAGCAGGAGTTTCCCCTGGAAAAACTTTTTAACGCGGGCGGAGCCGCAGGCAACAGCTAGTGAATTATATGCATAACCCTTCCTCTTGAATCACTGCGTCCATTGGTGAAAAACATATGAAAATCCGTTCGGTAGTTTCTGAATTTATCGCGTTCAAACAAACAAATGCGATAGGGGGACTTTGTTTTATAATTTGTAATGATATAAGGCCATATCCTTAAAAATAAAAAGATAAAAGTAGCCTGTCCTTCCTTGGATCTCAAGCTATCTCCATATTCTCTCACGGTTCCACCCGCAAGAAATTAATATTTTCCGGGATAAAAGTACCGGTTTATATTTCTCTGGGATAAGCAATAGCCTAGGTGCTTCTCAAGGTTTTAAATCAACTTCCTATGAAATTTCATCGAAATCGGCTGAGAGCGACGGCTACAACCGCGAGGTAAAAAAATCTATGAAAAAAATGAAATCCTCCTAGCCAGTTTCGGCCACGGCGGCCAATCTCAACGGAGATCAGCCAGGTACGCAGGAGATATTATAGTGCACAAGTGTGTGCGCAATACACAGGTGCACTCGCTATTCCTTCACTCTCATAGTCCGGTGAGACGGCAATCCGACATGACCGGAGAGAGATCAGGCGCAGGACCAACGGCTTTACGTGCTTTCCGAGGCACGGGGGTATCACACCGCCAACTTCCTGACTCCGAGCTGCGACTGAGTAAATTTTAAGATGGAAAAACCCAGTCACAATTTTTTTGGCTCGACCCGGGATTCGAACCCAGGACCTCAGCGCGCAAATCGTACTCGTAATGCGTACGCAATACCACTACGCCACCGAGGCAGTCTATACTAATATTATAAAGCTGAAGAGTTTGTTTGTTTGAAAGCGCTAATCTCAGGAACTACTGAACCGATTTTGAAAATTTTTTCACTAATAGGAAGCTACTTTACTCCTGAGTGCTCCCGGAAAAACTTTTTCATGCGGGCGGAGCTGCGAGCAGAAGTCTGGTCTGGGGCAAAAGTCCCGGTTTCTATTTTTCCAGGATAAACAGTAGCCTATGTCTTTCCCTTGATTTCAAACTATCTCCATACTTGTTTTTTTTTGGTTCCACCCACAAGGAAATATTTTCCGGGATAAAATCCCGGTTTATTTTTTCCCGGAATCAGAAGTAGCCTAGTTCCTTTCCAGGGTTTCGAACCATCTCGCTACCAAATTTCATTGAAATCGGTTGAGTGGTTTGGCCGTCCCACACGTGAGAAAAAAAATCGCGATAAAATATCCGGTTTATATTTTTCCGGGATGGGCAGTACTCTGTGTCCTACCCTGGGTCTCAAACTATCTCCATACTTATTTCTTTGCGGTTCTTTCAGCAAGAAAATAGTTTCCGGTTCCGGTTTTTTTGTCCCGGGAAAAGAAATATCCTAGACCCTTTCCAGGGTCTTAAACTATGTCCCTTCCAAATTTCATCGAAATCGGTTCAGTGGTTTGGGCGTGACGGCTCCACTCACGAGAGAAAAACCCGGGTTAAAATTCCCGGTTTATGTTTTCCGGAATAAAAGTAGTCTATGACTTTCCCTCGGTCTCAAACTGTTTCCGTAAGTACTTATTTGTTTGCGAGAATATTTTCCGGGATAAAATCCCGGTTTATTTTTTGCCGGGATCAGAATTAGCCTTGGTTCTTCCCAAGGTTTTAAACTATCTCCCTACCACATTTCATAGAAATCGGTTGAGTGGTTTGGCCGCCCCACTCGTGATAATAAAACCGGGATAAAAGTTTCGGTATATATTTTTCCGGGCTAAGCAGTAGCTTGTGTCCTACTTTGAGTCTCAAACTATCTCCATAATTATTTGTTTGCGGTTCCACCTGCAAGAAAATATTTTTCCGGGATTAAATTCCCGGTTTAATTTTTCAGCCTAAGTCTAAGTCTTTCCAAGGGTCTTAAACTATGTCCCCTACAAATTTCATCGAAATCGGTAAATAGGTTTCGCCGTAACGACTCGCTAGAATAAAAATCCGGGATAAAAGTCCCAGTTTGAATTTTCCCGGGATATAAAGTAGCCTTTGTTACTCAGGAATACAGGAGCATTCTAATGGTGAAAGAATTTTTGAAATCGGTCTAGTACTTTTGAGTTTATCCTTGTCAAACATACAAAAATACAAATATTTCCTCTTTATAATATAGAATATGATTTGATCAGAGAAATTGATACGAATAGCATTATTTCTAAATTTACTTTGTAAATCTTTAAAAAATAATAAGGAAACAGATAAATAAATGTAAAATTAAATTAAAATTTAAATAACCCCCGACACAAAAAATCTCTAAAAAGTAAAATAATAATAGTGTCTTTATCGTTTAAGTACCTAGTAATATTTTGACCCAACCGTCGTCGCGTCAGGGGACCGCTAAAGTAGTATTTTCATCTCCCTGGTCCGGAGATCGGTCCCCCGACGTGAGGACGCTTGGGTCAAAATATAACTAGGTACTTAAACGATAAAGACACTATTATTATTTTACTTTTTAGAGATTTTTTGTGTCGGGGGTTATTTATATTTTAATTTAATTTTTATTTCATACTTCTTAAATTTCTTTATTCTCCATCATGGGGCCTTGATAATTAACTATCTATCATCTACTCGTTGAGCCCATCCTTATGAGCCCAAACACACTATATTTGCTATAAGTTGCTAAGGAGTTGGGTATCCCGCAGACTACTTGATGCCGCAGCATCAGCTCATGTTTACAAATATATTGAATGTCACAGTACACCAAATTTAAAGTCAATCAGATTTTTTAAGTTGGAAATGAGCTGATAATCCTCAGACGCCTGAACAGATCTTCGTAAATTATAGCTAAGAACCATCGCAGTCACATCAGCTTTCAAACAAAAAAAACCGCGTCCAAATCGGTCCATTCGTTTGAGAGCTACGATGCCACAGACAGACATACAGATACACAGATACACACCCTAAACTTATAACACCCCTCTTTTTTGTCGGGGGTTAAAAATAGAACATTATTTAAAGTACACCATTGATTAAATATAACATTAGCTATTCATAAAAAATTAATATACTTTGTATTAAATATAAACTTTGAAATATGTATTGAAAAAAATATTGTGAAAAAAATTATTGTATATTGCCAGGAAATCTCATCTCAGGCTTTTTGTACTTGTCAGAGCCTAACAGCGCCTATAGTAATTTACTACGCTATTAATTACCCACAAAATTGTAACCTAAAGATAGCAAATAAACGTATTGAATTGTGTCTTTACTTTAGATCAAGGGTTCTTTGAAAGAATTTGCTACGGGCCCCGCGCTTGCTTAATCCGGCACTGTTCATTAGTTAATTCCTTCTTGAGGCCAATCAATAAACTTCAGTCTTAACTGCTTCCGACGGATCCATAGCAAAAATTTACCAATCACCATAAATTTTAATACACTTACAGATAAGTTATGGTTGGTTTATTCTTACCATTAGCGCGTAGTGGATGGAAGACTTTATCGGAATCGATCTTTAGTATAGACATAGCTAATGTTTCAAATGCATGTATTACATAATTCTGAATAATATACTACTTTTTGCTGAGCACGGGCCTCCTCTACTGCTGAGAGGGTTTAGGCCCCAGTCCAGCTCGGTGGCCTAGTGTGGTTTGCCGAACATCACATATCTTCAAAATTATCTTTAGAGATTGCTTAGGTATGTAGGTTTCTTCACGATGTTTTCCTTCACCGTAAGACAGACCGGCTGAATGTAGAGTCAAATTGGCTGTAAATCGAAATTATAATCGATGAGACTATTATTATTACGCCGCCGTGGCGTAGTTGTATTATGATACGACTGCAATGCTGAGGTCTCGGGTTCGATTCCCGAGTCGGGCAAAGTGATATTGAGTTTTTCTATTCAGTATCAGCTCGGAGTCAGTCAGTCGGATTTGTGCCCGATATGGCGATAGGCTCGCCACCTATCACATCATGGGACGGAATAATGGCGAAAAGTGGGTGCACTAGTTCCTACCCCTTCGGGGATAAAAGGCGTGAGTGTATGTGTGTGTGTGTGTGTGAGAGACTATTATCTATAAACAACCGTAGTTTACAATCCGATGAGTTACTTAACATTAACATATATAAAAATATTACCAATGCAAGCATCTGTCACTTCTAATACAAAACAAGAAGCAACTTACACAATTTTTGCTTTCATACTATCAAAAATTTGAAATGCAATGGTAATCAATTTTAATTATTTAGCTTCTGTTTATCATTCAGAGTATTCCCAAACTGAGTTGCTAGTTAATAATGTTTGAGATTATATTTGCATTTATAGCTGTTAACCGCGGCTACAGCCGCGTTAAAAAGTTTTTCCGGGATAAAAGTCCCGCTCTATATTTTCCCGGGACAAAACGTAGCCTAAGTTACTTCTTATTACATCAGCTACCTGCCAATAAAGGTCCCGTCAAAATCGGCCCAGCCATTTCTGAGATTAGCCGGCACAAACAGATAGACAGACAGAAGACACTCCAATTTTATTTATATGTATAAATGTATAGATAATTAGCAATGTCATCACGTATTATTTGAAGTAATGTATTTGTCATTGTGATGTACTTGTGTTTGTTTTCGCTGCCTATTTATACTCTATATTTAGAATATGCTCTCACTTAAATCGTTATAGCGTTATTAGAATCCCTATGAAGTGTTAACATAAAGCTTATATCATGCCTTCATTTCTAAAATAAGTAGAGACGCAAATAACGACTTCGCCTTTTGATTTCATTTTAAAATAATATTATGTCGACAGCCAAGTTGGACACAAACCAATTTATGTGTATTTAACATGTAATACTGGCAGCTATGAGTTGATATCTCTAACTTTTCATAAAATTTAATAAAATCGCAAATATTATTGAAATTTCGAACTACTGATGTGATACCTAAAAATGTGTATTGAAGTTTGATGATAAATAATACACTTAGGCTAATTACTTACTGCTAACCTATTAGTCAATTTCTGAAGTAATCAATCTGAAGCAGAAGTATAATTTTTATTTGATTTAACACTGTTCTTTTTTCGAAACAAAATTTTGTTTCGAAGTAGTTATTCCAAAATTGAAAATATTAACAGTTTAAAAAAGGACTGCGCGCAAAGATAATTTTTAACGGTTTTTGATACGGTCTGTCAAAGTTTCTTTTGCAGAATTCGAGCTACAACAAATTATATCCCTGCATATTTGGTTGCATAATTAAGACCTGTTAGTCACATGTCCTGACCATTTTTTGTGTAAGCAAACTCAGGACGGAAAGCTAGTCTGATTAAAATATTTGCCTTTATTATTCTAATGACTCAGGATGGTCCTTGCTCATGACTAAGTGTTGCGGTTTGGAAATCATCCGATAATCATTTTAGTGAGCTTTCGGTGTTTGGTGTGGGCAGTAGTGTTACCAAAATGATTCGGAAATTTTATAAGAAAAATAAATGTAAGTTTTTTATATCTGAATTTATTGTGTGCTTAAGTTAGAATATGGTTCTGTATTTTGTCAAAAATATTTACCATGTTATTCAGTCTGTTTTTTGTTCAGTTTTTATTTATTGTGTGTTATGTAGCATACTTAACCTTTTCTCATACTATAACCTGAAAACATGAAAGTTGATATTTCTGCACGCACTTTTTAAGTCTTGTTAGTGACGAGAATTATTATAAGAGGTGTTATAGTGGTTTTATTATTTTTTACCAACGGCACATTTTTTTATTTGAAAACTAGCTTTTGATCGCGGCTCCGCCCGCGTGAAAACGCTTTTCCGGAATATACTTCCGCTTTATATTTTCCGGGGATAAAAGTAGACTATGTCCTTTTTCAGGCTCTGGACTATGTGTTTACTAAATTTAGCGCAACAGAAAGACAGAGTTACTTTCGCATTTATAATATTAATAAGGATTATAACACCGGCTACTACTACATTAAAAATAAAATAAAATATATGAATACTCTGCCCCATTTTATAACCGATTTTTTTCTCTATATTTACGACACTTACTAGACAGTCATTAAAAACACAATAGATAAAATGTATCGAATTACGCAAAACTGTTACATTTTATGGAGCGTTTTATTTTTTAAGTGACTATCAATTTTACTGCCATCGAGTGAATCAAAACAATGGTTTCCACTCCTAAACGGTAATAAACCTCGAAACACCTCATATTGCACAAACAAGACGCATGCAGAGAAACCGCGGCTATAAAACTTTTATACCAACGCGATACTACCATTACTGGATTACTTAGAACCGACACACGCGCTCCCGTCACGAGACCGTATAACCAGATCCTAAATCGTATTCAAAACAGAATCGCAACGTCTCAGAACAAAGAGTCGTTAAATGGTAGACCGCGAAACACACTTCTGTATTACTACACCGGAGAGCCGGTGATCGAGTGAACGGGTCCGTTTAGCAACCCCGTGCGCCACAATACTCGGCTCTTACGTCACCTCACCCCATAGTTAAGAACCAATCAGAACGCGCCCTCACTTTGGCGCGCTTTCTCGTTACCAAATTCTAAGTCAACAAAACATTCCCCCTCTCACTCGCAGCAAGGAACGCGTCAGGACATCCGAACGAGAGAGCCTCACTCTCTCGATAGCTGTTGTAATATGATGTAACTAATTTGAAACGGGACGGGTGGATACAGCTTTAGCGAGCGGGAAAGGGACAGACAATCCGGTGTCAACGCTGATTGTAGCGGTGGAGTGCGAAGGGAACGTGCTACCGTGCGTTCTACTATTTATAATCAAATCGGACGCCTCTGTGTGCGTGTGTGTTCACGCTATGCACCGCACCACTACACGGAGAGGGGTCGACCGAGGCAATGATGTGCACGAAGTATTATCCCTTATTACACGATTTGCTTCCGCGCTGGACGCACGTGCAAGGCGACCTGTTTACCCGGGCTGTTGCGCGCACTGAGTTTGTTTACATGCAGCGACAATGCATAGTGCGTTAGTTGGTGCCATTGTGTCATCGACCGTACGCGCTCCGACGCTGTGACGAGTGAATCACGGACGCTCGTACTAATTGTTCGCGTAAAACTTTGTGAACAAGAACTCATTTGTGATCTCCATTAGCCAAATTGTGAAGACACCGGTGTACGGTGCAGTGAACTGTTTTGTGCAAGATTGACTCTGAATTTTTGGATATTAATAAACTTTATATAACAAGAAATTATCGAATTGAAGATTTAAAAATTGGAATATTTTTTTATTGAGAGGGCAACACCAATAAAACCGAGGAAGGTTCGAAACATAAAAGACCATAGCATTTATGCATACAAAATTCATTGTGAATCCAAGATTCCATCGTAGAAGACAAAAATGGCAATAGCATTCAACTTACCGAGCGAGCGAGAAGCCACCGACGAGAACTTCTCTCGGTTGAACCGCCTGTTGGCTGAGCTATACGAGGTGTTGTGCCACATCCTGGTCTCCCGCCAGCCTGGCCCTGAGGCCCAGGAGAGCAGGCGAGGTGAGTGCCCTCGGTCTAACCCACCACCTTACCACTTAAGATGCAATTCGACCTACATCGTGAACCTTGTGATGGTTGTTGCAATAATTAAAGTATCATTGGCATCGTCACTCTTCAACACTATCAGATAAACTGAAGATCATAGATAAGTATTGTTGGCTGATGCTGCATAGCACATCTGGACTATTGTTACTTATTTTTAAGTCCATCCATTTTTTCTTGTATATTTTTTTTTCTGTATAACCTGTGAGAGATGTTGTGTCAAACTGCACTTAAATTGATAATGGTGGTTGAACGGATCTAAGTTGGGGGATTTTTTGCTCGAATTGAATTTAAAATTTGAGAAAAAATCCCCATATTTCGATTCGTTCGTGCATTTCTAACAATATGCTTTTATATTAAGATGGATTTTGCTTTGATTTGAGTGAAGTTCGACAAAACGCCTCGTTAATTAAGTGCTCGAATAAAAAGTAATGATATGTCGCATTTTAAATATTTTGCTCTTGTAATATTTTTTGATGAATTTTGTCATAAAGCTTCTGCCTACTTTAGCCGATACAAGTACCCAGTGAATAATAATCATGTCCGAACTCCGATGTACAAGAATATGTTTTGATATAGTTTTTTAGCATCGTTAAGTTTTTAGTTACATTTTCCATTTGATCTCCTATTTCGTTTTTCGGTAGAATCATAATATGGTTAGTTTAATTTATTAAATATAATTTTGCCATGTAATTTCATACTATTTTAGTTATAGTTACTTTCATATATGGATCTCAAATAATGTAGGTTTATTTTTAATTTTACATTTTCTTAAGTGCATTTATTGGTTCCGTAAGATTTGATTAGAGACCAAATATTAGTTAAATATTCATATGGATTAGACAAAAAAAAACGGTGATACTTTTCCAAAATTGCTGTTAAAAGTGTCGACCTCTGTTCCATTGTAATTGTAATCGATTTTTTATTTTTGTAGCATTACTATAAAATTTAATTTTGTTACATTTATAAATTTTGTTTCATAATAATATGTTACGTTTAGAAAAATAAAATAAAAAAAACACATAAAAAAATATTTGTATAAAGTTTTAATATAATGCTGGTGTAGATTTACGTATTTGTAAATATTGCATTTAATTGTTTGTGATTTTTTTTCGGCATAAGTTACTGATTATAGTTTACGATAACAATTTTCTAGATTAGCAAAGCATGTAATCTATTTCATAATCTGGATTGTGTTTAATGAATTCTATGTCCCACATTTTATTGGACTATCGTGAAATAAATATTATTTTATAAAACATGCGACATTTTTCAATTTATGAACACCTACTGAAAAAAAAATTGTTTCAAAAATGGAACGTTTAAAAATATACAGCATCAAACTTTTTAAGAATCAACCATTGTTCTTTAAAGTACAGACTAAAAGACATAATTTATGTGATATCGGTGATACGTGATTTAAATTTGAAATTAGAACCAGTGGTTGGCACACGCGACTTCACACGCATAAATATTGCTCATACAACATTTATTACTGAACTTGACCAAGTTTTAATTTCGGAATCGGATAAGGCGTAAGTATACACGCAAAGTACTAAGTATATTAAAAAAATATTTATCTCAATTTAAATAATCTACGGAAAATTTGGACGTCGAACGAAAACAGTATAATATAAGGGTGCAGTTTAAAAAAAAAAAAAAACGAACCTTTTATTGGGTTACAAAGCACAAAAAAAGTGAGTAGGTAATATGAGTCGTTTTTTTGTGATTTACTCAAAATACACCACGTTGTCTTTTGTTGTTTTATTCAAAATTCATACTTACTTAATTAAAATATCACAGTCAAAAATTCAAACTGAATTTCAAATCTAATATTTGGAATGTGCCCTTAAAGCCCCGTGTCCTCTCATTGTAATAACGCGTTAATATTCTAACGTTAACTGGACAATCGGAAACACCTCAAACTCAGGACCCGACAAGTTCCTACGAACATGTCGCGACATGTTTATTATACGTAAGTATTGGACGGCGATTATATCGGATGGCAATGAGCTATGGTTGTTTTTTATGAATTTAAGGTTTAAAAATATAAGATTTTTTATTATTGTGGCAAAGTTCGATTTCATTTTTATACACTTCATATTTCAACCAAGAAATATTAATCGAGATAACACGTAAAATTACAGTGATCCTTAACTTAAAAAGTAGGTACATCAACGCTTACAATCTGAAAAACAGATTTATTTATTAATTTATTCTTGTCCATAGATACAAGTCCTTCAAGTTGTTTTTTTTATCCTTAGTAGTACGTCACAGTAAAGCACTGGCTACCTTACCTTACCTTACCTTACCAACACTATCGAGGAGTTTTGGCGGTAGCAAAAAAAAAACACATGATTAGCACAGTTATTTCAATTCACTTCATTTGAGCCCTTTATTAGAACTATATTGTATAATATACCATCATAATTATGCAATATAACACTAGAATCACCAAATTAATGAATTAAAACATAAGCACCTCATGACAGTTCAAGTTCCCGCCAAAACTCGACTGAAAAACAGAATGTCTATAGTGTAACCGTAAATGTTGATAAGTAAAAGTAATTAAAAATAATAACATAAAATATCTAATTTGAATATGGTACCAAACTAAAATTAAACAAAAACTAATCAGAAAGAGCGCAAAGAGACCTACTATAAACAAACTAATTAGAAACGTAACGTCAAAATTATTTGAAAATAGAACCCACCAGAGAATACAAAGTTGAAAATGGAACTTATAAATTCGATACAAACCCTCGTCCACAGTGTAGAGATAAAAGCAAAAAGCACAAAGAAAGGGACACTGGTGAACTAGTTCAGAGAGCACGCGGCTAACTTGGCACGCTCGCGCCGCGGACGCTGTCACGAGTTCAGTTGGCGTAAGTTACGAACTTTAGCTTTTACAAAACTAGTCGACAAAGTTGTCGAATGCTTGGTGTTAGTGTTAAATATCACTCAGAATTGTAACATAAAATACTGTAAAATCATCAGAGATGTTTCTGATTTGAAAAATAACCCAATAGTTTGTAAAATGTTTGGTTTTTCACATCTATCCGTCATTATATCGACGTTTGATTATTTCTTTAGTAAAAAGTCAGAATTAAAAATTTTATGAGATCAATTCCGTCGCTGAAGGAGCTTATATTATTATGTGAAATAATAAATCCAGTAGAAACGAATCAGACTCGTTGGAACTTAAAGATAATTTTTCATATTTATGAATTTTCAAAATATATATTTTTTACAATGTGAGGGTGGCAAATGAAACTCAAAATATGATGAAAGGGACCAATTTCGTTTGATCTGATATAAAAATAAAAATAAATTTTCATAAATTTGCAATTTTAGTATTCGATAATCTTATTAGAATTACAAATAAGTAAGCACATGTTAAAGACAAAACAAATAGACTAACATGAAAAGTTTCTGATAAGACAATGTTTTAATACAAAGCCAATACAATAAATTCAAAGACTGAAATAAATATAAACGTTAGAAACTACGTGGTAAGTGTCTCAGACTTTTTTATTGCTTTAGTAACGAACAAGTGGTCCGCCTGTTGGTAAGAGCGCCCGCCGCCCATGGACCTAAGTAATGACAGGGGTATAACCAAGTGGATGTCTACCTACCATATATGATCGGTTGAGTAGCTATCACCCATAATCTATTTAATAATATCTATTTTCAGTGCTTATACCCTTATGAGTTTTTTTTTCGCGGGGAAAAACGCGTTATCGCTACCACCACTGGGGCGTGATTGCGTCGGTTATGTTGGTTTCACACAGTCTTACAGCCCAATGCCGACACTGGGGAGTATAGCATCATCCGAGCGAGCATTGGACCGAGTCCCTAACACTATGTACACCCTACACTGGCATACCTACCAAAACCCGCGGTGGCCTTCTTCGGCGCATACGAGACGGCCCCGGGGTATCTTGTTGCACTAAGATAGCTGCAAGGGAATACCCTTATGAGTTGGTTATTTGGTGACAGAAATAGACCAAGTGCTTGAACCTATTTAAACAGACGTGAGGAAATAACGAGCAATTAATTTTGATGTATTCGCTGTAAGTACAAAGCTTGAACCAAATCGAACCAATGGCAATGGTCTCGTTACATAGGTATCAACGTTTGAAAGCGAAAATCAATGCAATCGCAACTAAACTGAAATGCCGAATCTAAAATTATATTAGTAATAACATGTAATATGATAGGTACCAATAATGGTTGAAGATCTTTATTATGCGTGGTATGCCATATTAGGGGTTCGCAACTTTGTCTATATGCAACCTCTCCCGAGATAAAAGTCTTAGCTTTGTACTTTTTCGGGACTGAGGATATTTTATACGTGTGCCAAATCTCTTCCAACTCGCTTCTATAGTGTCTGAATCTTATTCCAACAGATCAACATCGATACAACTTCACAAACATAATACATATTAATATATTAAGTACGTACAATCCCATTTGTATTAACTAAGATTCGTGTTTTAAAAACGTTTGTCGAACTTCACAAAACAGCAATATCCATAGCGTGGTCTACATTTTCTACAATCATTTGATTTAGGGGATCAGTACTATACCATAACGTACCAGCCATGTATTATATACTGCCCACTGCTGAGCACGGGCCTCCTCTACAACTGAGAGGGTTTAGGCCTACCACCACGCTGGCCTAGTGCAGGTTGGTAGACTTTACATACCTTCGAAATCCTCATAGAGAACTTCTCAGGTATGCAGGTTTCCTCATGATGTTTTTCCTTCACCGTTAAAGCGAACGATAAGTCACAAAAGGGATCAGTGGTAAGTCACTACGTCACGCCTTAATTACTTTTGTTACAAGCCGAGTAAAGGTACGATTCAATGGTATTTTTTACATCTAAAATATTGTCATCCATTGTGGTGTTGATTGCTTTTTCTTATTGTTTTGTTTCGTCGGCTTGTTATTGGGGATTTGATTTTTTTTAATTGCCACCAGCCTAATCTTTTTTTTTTGGAAATAAATATTATTTTATGAATCGTTACAGTATAAAGATTATCCAAGTATCTAGAATTTCTGGTCAAATTTATAAACTTCACAGTCAGTAAAAAGTCCACATCATCCTAAATTCAACACTGCCATTTAAAAAGCTCGCCTAAAAATAACCTTGAAAGCTCATAAAATAAAAAGAAATAAACAAATATCGTCAACAGATCCCGTCTTTGGTCGGAGGGTACAAAAAACCTGAAAGAGAGCACCTGTTATGGTCTACACCTGTGGCATACATTAAAGTATGTCTGTACGTTTTGTAGCGTTAGAGCAGTAAATGGGGTGATTTTTGAAAAAAATAGTTTCTAATTTTTGTTTAAAGTCCAGTTTGTAAAATAATTTGGAAAATCCAATTAATTAGTTGAGATGGATTTGTTAAAACTAGTGCAGAAAACGATATACCTATGGCTTTCGTTTTGAAGTCGTTTTGTCTTGCCCAGGACTTAATTTGGATCTGTGGGCCAGCAGAGTTCAAATACTGAGATCTTATTATATTTAGATACGAAAAAAACTTTGAAAATTTATTACAAATCATTTTCTTGGTCTATTTCGAGAAATTTAACATTATGCAATGAGACGTCAAGTTTACGATAGCCTAGTTGGGAATGGAACGGTCTACCGAGACATTGCCCGGAGGTTCAAACCCAAGGCACACATCTCTGACTTTTTGAAGTTATGTGTATATTGTTTATCAATTATCGTTCGCTTTAACGGTGAAGGAAAACATCGTGAGGAAACCTACATACCTGAGAATTCTCTATAAGAATTTCGAGGGTATGTGAAGTCTGCCAATCTGCATTAGGCCAGCGTGGTGTACTAAGGCCTGAACCCTCTCAGTAGTAGAGGAAGCCCGTGCTCAGCAGTGGGCAGTATATAATACAGGGCTGATTGCATTGCATTTCATTGCAAACCTTAAAATGTTTCTATGCGAGTTTTCTCCACAAAGACACAATTGTTCGTTCGAATTACAAACAAAACGGCCGCCACTTAAAAAAAGGTCATTTTTCATTTCAAATCACATTTTTAAACTAACCCCTTTAACTTATAAACTATTAATTATTTTCCAAGCAATAGCACACGACCACAACGGTAACATTATGTTAATATTGCATGAATATTCAGTTGTGTTATAACATTTTGATTTTCGGTGAGTACGAAATCGGTGTATCTTTTCACAAAGTTAGATGTCAGCAAATGTTTTTATTATGAAATGGTCGGGAATAACAGGTTTTTAAACGTTATACTTAATAAGAATGTACCTACTTGTAATGTACTGGAAATTAGCTCGGTAACATCTGCGACAAAATGCATTCAAGCATTTTGATAGTTCAAGATATACTAAACAGTTTTGTAGCAGATATCTTGAACGTAATGTCGCTTAGTCTTACGTTTTATTATAGGGATCGAACCCGCAACCTCTAATTTAACAACCGATTCTCACGTTTACGATAACATACGTTTTATGTAAACATAATTAGACAAAAAATACTAAATATTTCGCCCTCTATCACATCATGGGACGAAAAACGGCGAAAAGTGGGTGCACTAGGTGCGCCTCTGCCTACCCCTTCGGGGACAACAGGCGTGTGTGTGTGTGTGTGGGTTGGTGATATCCCGATGAAGTTTCCTCTTCGAATCGTAATATCATTAAATTTTATTTTCAAGGAGTTGCCGTTTTCCTTAACAAGGTTTTCCTTAGACTTAGCATTATATCACATTCACGAAATAATCCTACAGTAATCTTAAAAGAACTCGAAGACATTTTTTGCATTTAATATACGATAGAAATTAGATCTTAAGATCTGTACTTCAAAGTATTCTTTGAGTCAAGATAACTACGAATATATCATCAGCTTTAATCGTGATTTTAATCATCCATTTGGACAGATACCGCTTTCTGTCGTCGAGTAAATCTTACATGTCTCACACTTCAGGAACATTTGGGAATAAAAAAATATATTTTCTTATGGTATCCGAAACATTTTGTGTTTGACACAATATAAGCATCAGTCTTGGTCTTGAAATCTTCGGAGAAAGCTTATGTTCAGCAGTGGACTTCTAAAGGCTGAAGAAGAAGAAGCTCAGTGCCTTTATGCCAGTGGTCTCGGACGACAAAATGTGAAATCGGTAGAGTTGCCAAGAAAAATCGGTATATTTGGAGCAAAAATCGGTATATGCAAAAGAAACAAGCAATATTCATGAAAACCCCCTTAATTTTAAACTCTAGGAACTATTATTGTACCAAAAGAAGGTAATTTCAACAAATTCCCGTCATTAAAGTAAAAATACTGAACAAGTTTTGCCACCCCTTTAAAAATACTGCCCCCCGCCACCCCAAATAGCAACATATTTAACCAAGGGATCGCAAAATATGAAAGAAAAAGGGTATTTTAGCATCGAATCGCTGAAATTCGGTAGAAAAATCGGGAGAATCTTCTAACTTTCAAAAAATCGTTGAAAAATCATGTCATTTCGGTATTTCGGTAGGACAGGCCCAAAATCGGTAGAAATACCGAAAAATCGGTAGGTTCGAGACCACTGCTTTATGCTCGTTAGGTAAAGACCATTATGCAATATGCACGCGATCTTCGTCAAACTTATTGCCATTCTATGCCATGGTTACAGTGAACGAGTCTAACTCCATTTTAGGTAGAAACTCGGGTCCCGGGCAAATATTTTTACGAATTCACACACAAATTCTAGGAGCTTGCACCGAACAACCTCAGAACCTAGCTTACAATTTTATAGCAGCAAAGGGAAATGAGCAAGATGATGATGCTGTTGGTGATAATGATGAAACAATCAAGCGGGTCACTTAATACCAAGGACCCGTTTTTCCAACCGTGGTTATCTTTTTGCCCGGGTCTTACTAAGCTGGACGCGCACTAGAAGCTCTACGAGCGCGTCCAGTTTAATAATTCAAATTTAAATCATTTATTAAGTAATTAGGCCTAATGACACTTTTACACGTCATTTTTAACAATGTTTTTTTATAAACTAAAAGTTTCTACCAATGCTTCGGAAGAGCCCACTGACATGGGAAGAAGCACCAAGAATCTCAGCGCAGGTCTTTTATTGTTATTTTGTTTTTTAAATATAATACCGACGATTACCCTAATCACACTTGAAAAAACCCTAAGTCGATTATTACTAGATGAACGATTCAGAAGCTACAAATACAACTAAAAACATTGCTCATACCTAATCAAACCTAGTCTTTTCAACTACGCCACAAAGGTCAGGTATCAAACAAGTTTATCCCATAGAGCCTTAACCCATAATACGTTGAAAGTCGACTCTAAATCGCAATTCGAACGACATTCAAGTAATTGTAAATAATGCTTATTGCGGACATTTGAATTTAACAAACCATTATGATTTCGTAGTAAATACTAATAGTAACATTATGTTAAATTCATAGTACTACAAGCTTCCTGGACTAGGTATGTTTATTGATACAAAGAAATATCATGGTAGCCCAGGATTGAAACTTGTGTTTAATACGACGATTAGCTCATTTTTTTTCTTTTCTGCTCTCTTTCACATCATGGGGTAAAACATTAGCTTAGCGAAATTAAGATACACTAGTTGCATTTTTGCGTAGTTCTTCACGGATAAAAGGCGCGATTGTATATGTTTTATGGTAAGCGACACAAAAGCTGTCCATGACAGTAACATCACCGAAACTTGCACGCTTGTCACTCTGAGGCATTAGATATTAAGTCTTCTAATGACCAGTAGTTGCACAACATTTTTTTAATTTATTTGTATTGCATTGAATGACGAGACAAGTGTGCGGGGCTCGGACTGGGCCAACACCCCGCAATGTGTTGTGTGTGTGCTGGATTGCGTGAGTGGGAATATGGCGATACCAGTGACAAAGTAACAAAGGCGTAAAATCGGGAAATAGCGTTTATTTCACACACTGAATCGAAAGTTACAAAGTTCAGCCACAACGGTAGCCAAATTCTCCCGGCGTTAATATTCGGCGCGTAGTCTCTCGTTGCTACGCCGTAGCTATGCGACGTAGCTGGAAGTCGTCCTCGTAGCACCGTGCCACAGCTGATGAGGAAGGATGGTCCACTCTGCATAAGCGCCTGTTTCCTCTTCAAACTTGCAGACTTCTTCTTTCTTGCCGACTACTTGCTGTTTTCTTGATGTCCCGAACTATTTCTATTAAACAAAAAACTCCTAACACGTTTTAACTCAAAAATACAAAAAAACAAATTAGCTTAAGTACTCCGCGGCTATACCGTACGGAGCACTAAGAGGGCCTTCCCTCTTTCTAGGACCTCTTTTTCACTTTCAAGATTACACTTATTTTCAATTCGCGCCTAAGTTAAATCTATATGCCTAAACTATAAGTGTCTTGGTACATAGACACTAAGTGGCTCTATATACTAAACATCATAAAACAACCTTATGTGCATTACAAAGAAAGTTATCGTGATTTACTTACTCTAAGTTTAGCACAAACGATGCACACAAGCAACATTTCTAAAAATAACTATTTAAACTTTATACATACGTTCATCCCGCTACCGCAGCGGGGTAGGCAAAGTTCTAACCTACACTATGACACCGAATGAAACACTACACAGTTCATACCGGGTGAGTTATAAGCGTTCAATGACCCTAACGATAACACGATTTTTTCATTAAGATCACTGACTAAAGTCTATGACGTCACTAAGAGGTCCGAGTTCTATTACGAAATCGCGCATGCGCGGTATGCACTTTACGTTGTTCTCTCTTCGAGAATATGCGTCCTGCACAACAAGCATGCCGTTCGTCTGATGGTAAGCAATACGACCACACATAAATAGAAGCAACATCATCCAGCACCTTGAGTTACAACTGTGTGGCATTCCACTGCGCTCGTCATCCTGACATATAAATCAAATCAAATCATTTATTAAGTAATTAGGCCCCTAAGGGCGCTTTTACACGTCATTTTTTACAATATTTTTTTATCAATAGAAGGATTCTACCGGTGCTTCGGAAAAGCCCACTGACCTGAGAAGAAGCACCAAGAAACTCAGCGTAGGTCTTTTGTCATCTTATTTTTTTAAATGGTGTATATTTAACATATCATAAGTAACAATATAAACTTAATTTTAAATGTGGATATTAAATGCGAAATTAACGGAGAGTACCTAAGTCAAGCAACCACCTACATGTTTAATTTTAAGTAAACAATAGAGTCAACCACCAATTAGAGCAGACCAGTCCACGCAAGCAGCACCCGTTCACGAGTATGACGCATGTGCCAGCCATCGACCTCCTCAACCATGTTGCAGGGAAGTGACCGACCCGGCACACGACGCCGCTGCAGGCACAGACTTTAAAGCGAGGAAGAATACTCAGATTGTGGCTAACCAAAACAATAAAAAGACATATGAGATCTTACATATGAGAGATCTACCACCATTAAATGTTCCTACAGCGGTGCTCTTCCAGTAGCACCTAAGTATAAATTGTAGCAAGAAAGTAGCTTAAACCTATCTTGTGATGATTTGTGTACTTATAGAAAAAAAAAATATATTTTTTTCATATAATCATTGTTAGTTCTTCGGAACAAATATTGTCTAAATTATTAGTTCATTAATTTTAGCGCATCTACGCGCAAACGAGGTTAAGTAAGAAAACTTGCAGAAGTTGACTTCCGTATTTTTTAAATTGTAAACAATCACAGCAATGTAACTTCTGAAACTGAAGCTTTCAGAACTTGCAGCAAGTCCCGTATAGAATTGTTGAAATATTGCCTCTAGTGTAAACACATCTGGAATTTCTTGCGTAATATTTTACTACAAAACTTGCTAGTCAAAACTTATCCCAACACCTACAATTTAAACACAACTAAAGGCTATGCGTATTTGGAAAACAAAAAAACAACATTGATGCCCTTTAAACGTGAGACCCTAAAGGGATTAAATTATAGCAATTACATGTGTAAGTTGTAACGGAATGTGATAAAATATTAAAATATCTTCAAAATATAAACACGTGTTATATTGAAGAACAATTTCACGGTACATAAACCTCACTGAGGGGATACGTCTATTGTAATATTGTGATCTTAAGGTACTTGACCGTAGAGGTCAATAATAGCAAGTTCTCACATTTGTCATTTATATTTTTAAATTCGTTAACTTAACAGGTTGTTTAAAAGTTGGGATGGAATATTATACGGCCGCTTTTTCTTTTCCAAAAAATAATTGCATACATATTTCATAAACGTCGTCCAGGAATTGAATCCATGATTATATTAACGTATTTCGTCTTAAACTATCTAGAAAGGAAGCGTCATGTGCCTATTGCTACAAACGAACAATTCTGTCACATCAACGTAACTACTACATAGAAAATGCAATAAGCATACCATAAGGTTTGTGTCGTTATAAACGCACAGATACATAAACACTTGTCTGTTTTCGCAGCTACAGCTTTAATAAATGTGTGCATGAGAATTACTCAGTCGCAGCTCGTAGTCAGGAAGTTGGCGGTGTGATACCGCCGTGCCTCGGAAAGCACGTAAAGCCGTTGGTCCTGCGCCTGATCACTCTCCGGTCATGTCGGATTGCCGTCTCACTGGACTATGAGAGTGAAGGAATAGCGAGTGCACCTGTGTATTGCGCACATACTTGTGCACTATAATATCTCCTGCTTACCTGGCTGATCTCCGTTGAGATTGGCCGCCGTGGCCGAAGCTGGCTAGGAGGATATGCATGAGAATGTGATCTTCAGCAAAATGGAAAGACATAGGTATTTCATACCCAAAGATATTTGCAAAGCAAGTACTGGATGGTAAACATTGACTTTAAAAGCATACGAATCATAAAGTAAATAAATAATATTTCGCACTTAGACTAACAATTTCGCACTTTATTTTATAAATCACAATTCACACGCAATATCGTAAGTAAATAGTTACATACAAAAAGTTTCAAGACATGTCTTGGTTATAAAAGACTACGCAGTACGTACTACACAGCCTTGAAGAATAAAGGGTTAACTTTTCGATACGGGTATTGAAATCTCGACTTCTCATAACCGGCTTATCCCAAACATCTCGTAAGCTACCAAATTTTTTGCTATCGCGAATTTCAGTACTAACAATTTTTTTTACTAATTTCAATGTTCATAATTTCACCTCAAATTAATCATATTATTGTCTTCCATCCTGGATATATTCAAAATGAAAATACATCTATTACGGACTACAAATATTCAAAATAGGAACATAAGAGTTGGGTTATTTATACTTGTTTCAACATGTCTCAACAGGCTTAAATATACAAGTACGTGGAAAGCCTTTTGATTTTTTGTGGACTTTTGTGATCTGACTCTCCTATTTTGTATTGTTTCAGAGAGTTAAGATTTAATCAATGTTTTTATTTTGTAACGAAGCTGATACTAAATTAAAAAAAAAAAGGATTCTAGTAATATTAAGAGATAATTAAGCAAATGTAAAATTAAATATATTTTCAAAATAAATTATGTATTATAAAAAAAACTAAGTAGGTATTAAATTAAGTGGACGATAGCCTAGTTGGGAATGGAACGGTCTGCCGAGACAATGTCTGGAGGTTCAAACCCAAGGCACACAACTCTGACTTTTCGAAGTTATGTGTGTATTGTTAATCAATTATCGCTCGCTTTAATGGTGAAGAAAAACATCGTGAAAACTACATGCCTGAGAATTCTTCATAAGAATTTCGAGGGTATGTGAAGTCTGCCAATCCGCACTAGGCCAGCGTGGTAGACTAAGGCCTAAAACCCTCTCAGTCGTAGAGGAGGCCCGTGCTCAGCAGTGGGCAGTATAGAATATATGACTGGAATTATTATTCATTAATTATTAAGTATTAAAACCATTACTTAACAACTATTCAGTTGCTGTTCATTAAAGTTCAGTACTTATTATAAAGTATGTTATAATTATGTAAGTCATTCAGTAAAATAGGCACTTGCATTATGTACTTTTGTCAAGAGTGATATGTAGTTTGTTGTAAATTACTACTAACGCCATCTATGATCGAATAATGGAACGTGACATCCCTTCGATTTGACGCTACAACAAACAGTAGTGGGTCACAACCTATGGTCACAAGCGAATCTAAATTTATAAGCTTACATAAGTAGTCCGCATGATTATAACAGTTTTTTTTTTCATACTTTACAAACAATACATAGTGCCTGTAGATGAAATGCAAAGTTTCATAATATTTTAAACCTTAAAATTGAGTAATACGACACAAGAAAATCTTTATAGCGTTTTAATTGTATTTTTTTGGTAATTAAACGCGTTAGTATCGGATTTTATAAGCGTTTTAGTAAATTGAGTCTCAAATCTTAATTTACAAAACTTTTATGATTGGGCTTAATTATTGTAACTTATATTTTATATAAATGAGTTATAAAACATTGTTTTACGTTAGTAGTTAACATTATATTTCATAGGTAGTTTTTTTATTAAAAGTATGATTACTTTTATTCAAAGGCAGACCTTTAATTTTGGGTGATAGTGTCATCAATAAATCAATAATATATTCCTCAAGGTTTTGAAATAAGAAATAATTCGCGGTACAGGTTGCTTAAGAAGACTAACACTTTTATTGGATATAGTAACACAAATTAGTTATTTATATTATTCGACCATTAAAGTAAAATATCTACCACAGAATGATGTTTGATTTGAGGCCAAAATTATGCCCCCTCTGACAAAAACATCACCATCTCGCTCTTACCGCTTACATTTTAGTTGTAACTCTTACAACATAAAGAACAATTAAAACAGCTAATGTCTAAAACCACATTACAAAATGTCTTGTTTAACTATATTATGACAACAAACTACTCTCTTTTATGAAGCAGTTACAACTCTCAACGCATCATTGCTTGAGAAAATGAACTATTATGAAATTGTCTTGTTTTATGGACAATTAACAATGTACAAATGTTTTAAGTTCACATTTAATAGGGTATTAGGAAAATTCCCACGGGAGAGTTGAAAACTGTTTTAAGCGCCATCTATGAACCGTGATCGTAATTACAATATAAGTTATGAATATTTTTGTATTGTTATTGTTCTTTTTATTTTTGAGTACGTTCAATAAACTTTGTAAAAAATAATAGTCGCGATTATAAGAGTTAATTAATAGTGCAATACAGATTTTTTTTATAATAATTATTTAGGTTCTGAATACTGACTACAATATTGCGTGAAAGATGACAGATAGAGGGCGGCACTCTCGCTAGCATAGAGCTTATAATTATTTCCTTTTTCTATTGAGGCAGAATCGTAACAAAACACTGACCTATGAAAATTATAGTCTGTTAAAAAAAACTGTCAACACACGGAATCGAATCCGGAACTAATTACACAAACCTTGAAACCACTACTCTGGAATCAACGCGGCTAATAAAGAAAGAATTATATTTTAAAATGTTCATTGCTACTGGTCTTTCGACTTTAAAAAACATTAAATCCTTTTCGAAGTTAAAATTTTGGGATGCAATCAAAAACGAGTCTTCAAGATCCGGGGCTATAAATCCGTGCTTCTTTTGTTGTTTTACGATGGTAAATTTGTGTTTTGGTGCTTTGTCTTCGTAGTCATTGATGCTTTATACACCAAGCTAATCATATTATATCAGTGGAAAATTTATTGGCACTACAATTACAGGTTATGGAATATTTATTCTATTTCCACTTGGTTTATTATAGCCGCATACTATATTTATATCTACTATAGTTTATATAGTGTTGCGAGTTCTTGGACATCCCGTTTGAAGCCCATAAAATACTCTATGGACTGTAGATAGAGCACACTGAACTCACTGGAGTCAAGTTCAGGCAAATTCAAATGAATTCTAATCCCTAAAAACAATATCCCCATAAAATCTAAAATTTAAGTCTAAATTTTAAATCTCACAAACAAGGAGTATGTGTGTGTGTGTATCATCATAATCGGCCTTTAGCAGTCGGACATAGGCCTCTTTTAATACTCGCCATTTTTCACTGTCTTTTGTTTGTCGCATCCAGTTTCTGCCAGCAACATGACACAATTCGTCATTCCACCTTGATTACACACCATTATGGATTTTTAATTCAATACATCTTATTTTATGCATTTTAGAACTCAAAATTCATTTTATTAGTCAAGATAGGTAACTCATATAATGTATGTAGGTTGATTAAATAGCGTATAGATTCCTAGGAATCTGAAAGAGTCCTGGAAATTCATACAAAAACTGTCCCTTTAACCTAAACAATAATTGTTTTGAATATATCCTGGAATCGATGCTACATTAAGAAATCTAAAACGAAGCGCTTTGATAAAAAAATATTCCAGGAAATAATACAATGGCGGCATTTTCCTGTTGGACCTCTGCGAAAGAAGACGCCATTTTATAGTATTTTGCGGTTAGCTTTATGTCGATTTGTTTATAATATTATTTATTTATTGCTTAATTGATACTTGATCTGGCTACGAATATAGATTGACTGGGAAATATAAGTTCGATACCCAGATCAGGCAAGACGTTTTTCTAACCATTTGTCCGCGACTGAATTTCTTAGAGGATTTAACTCAGGCAACTGCTTGTAGCACTAAAACAAATCAATTCCACAAAATGCGCGAAAAATTACGATACATTGTGATGCGCCGACTAAATACATAAATAAACAAACAATTAATGAAACCTTCTTTAAAAAAAATATTAATAACGAAAACACCAATCAAATAGGATCAGTAGTTTTTGAGAAAATCGCGGCCATAGAAACTTACATACATGACATACGGGTCGAATACAGAACCTCCTTTTTTGAAGTCGGGTAAAAAACACGATATAATCTCATACATGATATCATAGAGTCCGTAATTCAGGTGTAGTAACTGAATCATTTTTTTGCAGATTTTAATTTGTTTTTTTTTGTTTCAGGTAAGTAATTTACTTTATTACGTGCAGTTTCTCTTAAAGTGGAAATGGTAAGTATTTAATTCCTACCCAAATTATTACTTTAGTATGATTAAAATGAAAAGATACCCAATAAGATGCTTCAATATAATTTAAAATTAAAGAAGCGGAAATTAGTCTAGTAATCTAAGACAAGCCACAGTATTATTTAAATCTATTAACACGGTATATCCAACTTATACTAATTATTGTGATTGCGTTTTACAGAGAAAATAACTTTCTTCCAAATATAACACAAAATGTTGCAAAAAAATTTACCAACAACATTATTTACATCGTTAAAAACAAAAACAAAGATAACCAAAAAGTAAACTTAAATAACTGAAAGGATTATTTCCTTAAGAGCGTTTACGTGCTGCGCGGAACGTCGACTATAGGTAATTCTTCGCAAATTTCACTCACACAGAAGCGCGTGTAGTTGTGTGCGTAGAGATGGCGCGTCGGCTATATTTATATTCAGACCAACCAATTTGATGCTTCGGTTTTAATATTTAATTAGAATGTAACTTATGATTTTTCGATATACCGGGTGGAAGGGAAACGCTCTCTATACCGGAACGGTAAGAGAGAAGAACCATAACATTAACGAAAAACTATATTCATTTGCAAAGCTAAGTGATAATACTTACGATTTTAGTATTTCCGTAATTCATGCGCGCGCAATGTAAAGCGTACAAAAAACTGGGCGGCCGCCGCGCTGCGCCGGCACCGGCCCGCGGTCATTAACCCGTCAGCTGATGTACGTGTTTCATTACGATTTTTTTGAAATATTGACCTTTTTTACTATGTTTTTCAGAATAATAGTTTGATTTATCTATTCATACATGAAAATTCATACAGCTGTACAGAAATTTGAGAAAATCCTACTAAAATTGTAACAATGCGATCGCGATTTTTTTAGTGCCATCACGTCAGGAATCACCAATACTATCATCTGTATTCGTTTCCGAGAGCGTTTCCCTTCCACCCGGTATGATAAATGAAGATTTTTTTTTATTTGTAAATGAAACAATTTATACGTATCATCTTGTTTTATTAAAATTTATACATAACACATGTTAAGGGCAATTTTACAAACTTTGTTACTTTTACGCAAAAGTGACGTATTTGCATTCAGAAAGTACTTACCGGACTGCCTCGGTGGCATAGTTGTATTACAGTACGACTACAAAGCTGAGGTCTCGGGTTCGATCCCCGGGTCGGGCAAAGTGATATTGAGTTTTTCTATTCAGTATCAGCTCGGAGTCTGGAATTTGTACCTGATATGGCGATAGGCTCGCCCCCTATCACATCATGGGACGGAATAATGGCGAAAAGTGGGCGCATTAGTTGCGCCTCTGCCTACCCCTTCGGGGATAACAGGCGTGAGTGTATATGTATATGTAAAGTACTTACCATTTAGTGAAGTGGGCCTGATGATGAAGCCGAAAGACTGGCACTGGAACTCCGTAGACGTTACAATTTAGTACGACCAAATTTAAACAAAGGTGTTCTTCCTACTAGTCCTACTAATATTATAAACGCGAAGGTTTGTAAGAATGTGTGTATGGATGAATGGACATTTGTTACTCATTCGCCCAAAAACTAATGAACGGATTTCGATGAAATTTGGCCTACGGGTAAATCACGTCTTTGAATCAAACGGATCCTCCACTGCTAGTGATTCAATATTAGAACATGACCAGCCTTGACAATGTGTACATGCCAGAGAACAAAACAGTCAGACTTTTTTGCAACCACATTTAGCACTGCACCCCTTTTTGTAGTTGCAAAAAAATGTGTTCAGCAGTTTTTCCGGCGCAGGTGGAAGAAAAATTTGGACTAGTTCTAATGAATTGTTGACCAACTTCCAACCCCAGTCTGTAGGGTCTAGCTGATAACCAAGCCACACTTGAACTTGGTAATATACCCGAATAAGATGTTGATAAGCAGCAACTGAGGTTGGAGGAAGACAAGCTAATTGTACTTGTTTTACTTTTGGTATTTTTAACGAAACATGCATATTTATACTCTCTCGAGCAGGGACTGGCCCCCAGGGAGGTCAAGGCCCAATTGGCCTCTATCCGCAGCGCCGCCCTGGAGGAGTGGCATACCAGGCTGGAGAGCCCAAATGCGGGCTTGAGGACCGTCACGGCAGTGCGACCTGTCTTCTTAAGGTGGCTTGACAGGCGCCATGGCGCGCCGACATTCCGTCTGACACAGGTACTGACGGGCCACGGGTGTTTTGGCTCGTTCCTGTGTCGGATCGGAAAAGAAGAGTCCGCCGTGTGCCACCACTTTGGCAACGGCCGCGAAGACACGGTCCAACACACTCTCAAGGAGTGCCCAGTCTGGGATCTACAACGCAGCGCTCTTAGAGCAGTCGTCGGAGGAGATCTCTTGCTGCCGGACGTGGTATCTGCCATGGTTGGCGGCTGGAGGTCTTGGTGAGCGATGGTCTCCTTCTGCGAGTACGTCATCTCGTGGAAGGAGAGCGCCGGGCGGGATCGTGAGCAGAACGATCCCGCCCGCAGCTAGAGGAGACGTAGGAGGCGCCGGGTGGACGACTAACCGGTGCCTCGTGCCCAGTGGTTTGGGGGCATTTAGAGAGTTCCGCCACGGTATTCCCTGCCTGTCGTAAGAGGCGACTAAATGGGGCTTCAAGAGAGTCGCGGAGTGAGCAGCGGGGGGCTGCTCAGTCCAATTTAAGCGACACCGAGGTGGACCACAATGCGTTGTCGTAGACGCCAAAGAGGTCTTTTAGAGTGTGGGGGCATCTTAGCCCCCTTGTTTAGAGAAGGGCCGCAACGGCATCGCGCAGGGACGGTCCCGTGCAACTATCTTAGTGCAACAAGATACCCTGGGGCCGTCTCGTATGCGCCGAAGAAGGCCACCGCGGGTTTTGGTTGGTATGCTAGTGTAGGGTGTACATAGACAAGGAAGACACTTCACTTGTGGTTTCCAGTATTATCAAGGATCATCTCAAAATTCCTGATTTCACAACCCAGGACATCAAGAGGTGTCATAGAATGGGGCGTCCCGCCAGCACGAATAAGCCACGGCCAATCCTCTTCAAGCTCCGCGATGTGGCTGTCCGCAACAAACTTTGGCGTTCTAAGACTAAATTCAGAGGTTCTGGCATTACGATGTCTGAATTTTTGACCAAGACACGCCACGACCTGTTCATGGCTGCACGAGAGAGGTTTGGCATTACCAAGTGCTGGACCCAGGAAGGCTACATATACATCCTTGGACCTGATGGCGTGCGGAATCGCGTTGTGACTGTGAAGGATATGAATCGTATTGGTCGGCCTGAAAAATCAGCTACTCCAGCTTCAAAAGCCACTTCCACGAGGTCCAAGCGGGCTACCGCAAGGAAATGATGCCGTTCGCTGTATTATTGTTTCTGTTTCCGATGTGCTGACCGGGTAACACGTATACCTTCTTTAATTTAGTTTTAAATAATATTTATCTACCTCAATTTTGGATATTTATTTGTTTTCACTTATGCTGTCAACTGTCAATTGTCATTTGTTATTTGTCATTTTATTTTTATTGTCTATTGTTTTTTTTTATTTTTTTATAATTTTTCCTTATAGGGAAGGCAAAGGGTTGAAGCCCATACAGCCTCGTCTTAAGTGATATTTTTGGTTGACTTTTTATTTTTTTAAGTACTATGTCGTAGTAAAGCAGTGGCTACCTTACCAAGACTTTATCAAGGAGTTTTGGCGGCAACGAAAAATCACTTGATTAGTACAGTTATTTCAATTCACTTCATTTTAGCACTTTAATAGAACTTTATTGGATAATATACCACCGTAATTATGCAATATAACCCTAAGTATCACCTAAATAATGAATTAAAATTAGAGCACCTCATGACACTTCCACGACCCCGCCAAAACTCTTTTTAATTGTCTATTGTGACTTGGATTCAGTTTTTTTTTTTTTCTTTTTATCTTCCCCTCAGAATTCGCCTAAGGTCAAGAACCATGCTGCCTAGTCATATTGTCACTGATAATGATTAAGTTTCTTCTTCTCTTGTCTTCCATATGTTTTAAACATAGTTTAGTATATACTTCGTTACCCGGAATCAGCGAATTTTAATATTGTTTTTCTTGTAATTCATGTTTTTTTTTTTTTTCGTATGTAATTCATGTTTCGTACCACAGTTTTTCTTAACACTTGACATAACCGGCAGGTGGATTTAGTTACTAACTTTTATTTTTATTTTATTGTTACTTATTTAAGTATATTGTCAATTATGTATGATTTTAACAGTGATACAGAAGATTATTTCTCTGCTTGTAGTGACAGTGACAGTTACATGAGTATTCCCTCACTTAGCGACACACTCTCTTCTAGTTTCTCCGATGCATCTAAAAATTTTAATGTGGTGCACATAAACGCCCAAAGTATTCCGGCTCACTTCCCTGATATGCTGGCCAGCTTTGACTGTAGTAATCTTCACGCCATTCTCGTTTCCGAATCCTGGCTCAAGCCTTGTCTGCCTTCTGCTTCTTATTCTTTGCCTGGCTTTCAACTTATAAGGAACGACCGTTCGGTTGGCGTTGGTGGTGGGGTCGCTATATATTTACGTAATTATATTCCTTTCTCTATAGTTCATATGTCAGCCCAGCCTCCACCATCAAATGCTGGTGAGCATTTGTTCCTTGAAGTTGAACTTCATCACAATAAAATTTTCCTGGGTGTCTACTACTGTCCCTCTCTACGCATTGATTATTTCTCTTCTCTTGAAGCTATTTTTGATACTCTTATCCCTTCGTACAGTCACACTATAGTTATGGGAGATTTCAATACTTGTCTTCTTAAAAATGACAACCGCTCGTCCTCTCTGCATTCTGTTCTAGGTTCTTTTAATCTTTCTATTTTACCACTTCTTGCTACTCATCACTTTCCTAACTGTACTCCCTCTCTACTTGATCTAATTCTGGTTTCTACTCCTCATCTAGTCGAAAAGCATGGCCAATGTTCTGCCAATGCTTTTTCATACCATGACGTTATCTATCTCTCCTATAAAATTCGCTTACCTAAAGCCACAAAGAAAGTCGTCATGCAACGCAGTTTCCGTGGAATAGATGTAAATAAGCTTCGCGAGGATGCAGGCAACATTGACTGGGCTCCGGTATTGACATCGACATCAATTGATGAACAAATTTTATATTTTAACTCTAAACTCATAGAGCTGTATGATGTTCACGCTCCAATCCGCCCTATTAGGATTAAGCATCTTCCTTCACCCTGGCTTACTGACGAAATTAAGTCGCTAATACATAAAAAAGCGTTAGCGAAGTCCAAATATAAGCGACGTCCAATTTCCCGCAATTGGGATAGTTATGTTGCTATCCGTATTTATTGTAACAAGATGTGTAGAAAAGCACAACGCCGATATGTCCATAGCTCTGTAGAAAATGGTGATCCAGCAAAAGTTTGGAGATTTCTTAGATCTATGGGAGTTGGAAAATCACCTAATACCACAAATTATAATAATTTAAATGTTGACCTATTGAATAGTCATTTCACTGCCTCGCCTAATTTTGATAAAGCTATCAAAACGAATACATTGAACCATCTTTCTTCACGTCCGACTCCTAACTATCCTCATTTCGGCTTTACTCAGTTCTCGGATCGTGATGTCAAAAAATGCATATTAGCGATTGTCTCTAATGCAGTTGGGAATGATTGCATTAGCCGTAGTATGATCATTCCTATCCTTGCCGAGTGTCTTCCAATCCTCACTCATATCCTGAATTTCTCGATCTCAAATGGCGTCTTTCCCACTTTGTGGAAAAGTGCTGAAGTTATCCCTCTACCTAAACGCCGTAATCCTGCTTCTTTTTCTGAGTATCGTCCTATTTCTATCCTTCCATTTCTGTCTAAAGTCCTTGAAAGCTTAATCCATCACCAACTTAGTCTTTTTCTGTCCAATAATAGTCTACTTAATCCCTTCCAATCCGGATTTCGCCCTGGTCACAGTACCACCACTGCATTAGTACATATCACTGACGACATCAGGGCTGCTATGGAGAATGGCAAAGTAACTGTTCTGGCATTATTAGATTTTAGCAATGCTTTTAATTCTGTCGACTACGATGTCCTGCTAGGTATATTATGCTCAATTAATATTTCTCCTACAGAAATTGACTGGTTCCGAAATTACCTGTTAGGTCGTCGGCAGCGTATTCGCCTTGATGATATTCATTCATCTTGGTGTGATATATCTGCCGGCGTTCCTCAGGGCGGCGTTTTATCTCCTTTGCTATTCGCGTTATTCATTAACTCTATCACAGACCGTCTTATTTCTTCTTACCATCTTTACGCAGATGACCTACAAATTTATTACTCTGTACCGGCAGAACGCGTGGATGAATCTATCGCTACAATTAATAAAGACCTTAATATAATTGCTGAATGGGCTGCGAATTTTGGTCTCATTGTGAATCCTGATAAAACACAGGTCATTGTTATTGGCAGCCACAGGATGGTTTCCAAAGTCGATTACAGTGGATTTCCCCAAGTCCTGTTTGATGGCTGTACTATACCCTATAGTGATAAGGTCAAGAACTTGGGAATTCTTCTTGACAGACACTTATCCTGGGGGCCCCAATTGCGGGAACTGAGTCGCAAAATTTTCTCTGCTGCTGGGTCCTTGCGTCGTTTACGTAATTTCCTTCCTATTCCTACTAAAATTGCTCTTGTGCAGTCTCTTCTTTTTCCTCTCCTTGACTATGCTGACGCCAGCTATCTCGATTTATCCGAAGCCCAATTTGATCAACTTGAGCGACTACAAAATTTCTGCATCCGTTTCATATTTGGACTACGTAAATATGACCATATCTCAGAATTTCGGATTAAACTCAAGTGGTTGCCTATACGCCTTCGCCGGAATACTCGTATTTTATCTTTGTTATATAGTGTCCTGTTCCTTCCTTCTTCACCTCCCTATCTTAAAAACCGTTTCCACTTCTTGAGTAGCACCCATGGCCGATGCTTGAGATCATCGGAGAGTCTGGAATTAGAGATTCCCAAGCATGCCACTAATTTCCTTGATAAATCATTTACAGTACAGGCTGCACGCTTGTGGAACGATTTACCAGTGTCGATAAGAAGGGCTAAATCTCTCCCCATTTTTAAAAGGCTTGTGAAGCAACACTACTTGTCACTGTGATATTCTTTTCTCCTTTTTTTTATTTCTATTTATTACTGTATATTATGTATATGTTGTATTGTAGTTGTGTAGTTTATGTATTATTATATGTAGTTACTTTTATACTAGGTATAGAATACGTAGTTTTTATTATATTATATATATATAATATTTATGTACATCTGTTCTCTAACCCCTCTTATTACCAGTAAATGACCGCCCGCTCTATTTTTCCTTCTTAACTAAATCCATCCAAAGGTTGTCTGGAAGAAATCGCCAATTGCGATAAGACCGCCATTTGTACTTCTTATTGTTTAGCCTAGTTTATTTTGTATATCTGTTATTTCCACTTTGCCTTGGATGTACAATAAAGAGTTTATAAATAAATAAATAAATAAATAAATAGTGTTAAGGACTCGGTCCAATACTCGCTCGGATGATGCTATACTCCCGAGTGTCGGCATTGGGCTGTAAGACTGTGTGAAACCAACATAACCGACCCACTCACCCCCCAGTGGTGGTAGCGATAACGCGTTTTTTTCCCCGCGAAAAAAAAATGCATATCTATACTTATCTAAGCAGGTAGTTTTTTAGGAGCTCCGTACATAGAAAGAAGAAAGCGAATGCAGTTAGTGATAATTTCTTGTCGAGTTGAATTACTATATTTAAAAACTTCAGCAAATTGAACTAAATTTTGTTTTTCAAACATTTTGAAAACTGTCATTTTACCCCTCCTGTAAAATGCAGATGTCGTATCACAGCCAATTATTGCGTGTAAAAATAGTACATGATTCTGACACTTTGCAAAAGTAGATTAACTTTTTGATATATTTCTGGTTGATGTTGAGCTTTTCCTAGTTTTGAGAAGAAAATAGTTTTTTCAGTTGGAATTCGAGCAGTGAGTCAAGCGAGTAAGTCTACATCTTCACCAACAACAATAGTTGCATTTGTCAAATTGAATTGCTCTATATTTTAACATATATTACAACTATAGAGATGTATATACGTGGCGTACTCATGCATATTATGACGATTACAACTTTTCGAATCATTATATCTCAAAAACGGCGGCTCGTATAAAAAAAGTATTGGCACATTTTTTGTAGATCATTTTATGATCTACTATTTTTGTATGAAGTATTTGTATGATAAAACTTACAGTTTTGTTGAAAATCGCGAAAAACTCATTCTAAGGATCTTTGACCTTGAATAAAAAAAATCCATACAGGGGAAAGATGGGAAACTTTCAAATTTTATTTCTAATCATATTTTAAACAATCTTACTGATTACTCTTATTTTTTGTCTAATTTGACCGGACTATAGAAATGGCTTTGCTTTATTTCCCATGGTGTCTGAAACATAACTTATAGTATTAACACAATAACTTATAGTACTAAAAAGTTATTGTCACCATCAATAAAATAAAAAATATTTACCCAAGTACTAAGATGTGCCGATCGCAATACAGACGTGACTATTTTTACTACGCACGGCAAAGGTCAACTGTGGCCAGACCGGAGCGACGAGCGACATGTCCTCTCTCTAGAAAGCCTCGCGGCGGACTAATTTGAAACGATATGCGCGTTGAGTTTTATAGTGGTTTTAAAATATTTATAAAAAATAATGGAAGTAATTTTGTTGAAATTTTTTAAATGTTAGTTTTTAAGGAAATGTTCTTCTATTATAGTAATCCAAAATTACATTAAATTAAGTAGGATATATTGGTAAAAAAAATCATTTTCTTGACCAACATTTCTGAATAATTTCGCATTGTTTGAATTTTTATTTCTCATGAATTAAACATAAAATGATATTTTTTCCTAAGTAACTTGTTTCCTAAGGATCTTTTTAGTTGGACGATACTTTTTTATTATTATTTTGTTTAGTGATTTGAGATATTTTGAGCTTCTAAATTGACGCTCGAAGCGAAAATAAGGAAACCTCTGTTCAGTAATCATTATAGAATTCACAAATACTCTATAAATCTAAAAATTTTCTTAACTTTCTTGTTGGACGACAACATTTTCTAAAATGATTACTAATTAATATGCTTTTTAAATAATGTTTTGATGGGTTTTAACTGATTCAAAGAGTAGTGTTTTTGAGCCATACAGCGTATACGCTCTTAAGCATAATCCATAAACTGTTAATAATAATAAAAGTTAGTAGCGATCAGAATAAAACCATAAATCATACAACCAACACCAACTTACATCAATAGATAATTCTGATTCCACTTGACAACAATAAATTTACCATGGAAGTATTAAAGAAACTGAAAGCTAAATCCGATATCACATCACAATAAGGTCCAGAATACAGTGAAATAACCAATTTAAGAGCAAATTTAACTTGGCGATAACAAAATAAGAAAGGTTGGCAAGAAAAGCTATAGTTGGTAAACGCTATGCTTCATTTAGCAAATGTATATCGAATTCATCTGCTATGAAGAATGAACGCTTTTTTCATTTTAAATTGTACCATAATGTGATGCGTTCTGAGATTTAAGTACCTGATGGTTCTTCATGGTTTTTGTATTGACGCAATATCCAATATTATTAGTCGCTTAGGGTGATTTACTTTTTAATCCTTAGCCTTACATTATGTTATTAGGCTAGATCATTATAAATAGAATGCCCTATTATTTTCTGAATTTTCTCATTTGTGAGAAGCAAAAATAATTAAAATTCCACAGAAAAAGTAAATTATAATGTTTTTAAACTGTACATGAAATGCAATAATTTTAAAATTGATTAATGCCAGAGAATGTGCCATAGTAATGAGATTATCGGATTAGGAACAACTCGTCAAATGAAAGGATCAGGAACTCTTCCACTAATCTTACATCATATTTGGATCAATAGACATTAAAAACGTATTTTTTAAACACTTATAGAGAATTTTTAACAATATTTTCCTCACGATTTCGACCATCTTACTTGCAATATACCTATTTGTCCATCAGCACGCCATTAACACACCAATTTATCCCGAAGCTAATCTCCTCGCTCTTATTCATAATGGAAGTGACATTAACAGACTGTCACGAACTTTTGGGACAAACAAATTACGGTAAATGATACGCTAGTGGGCTTCGTTGTACTTCCTACTAATATTATAAAGGCGAAAGTTTGTAAGAATGTATGGATGTAAGGATGTTTGTTCCTCTTTCACGCAAAAACTACTGAACGGATTTCGATGAAATTTGGCACACGGGTAGATCATGTCCTGGATTAACACATAGGCTACTTTTTATCCCGGGAAAATATAAAGCGGGACTTTTATCCCGGAAAAACTTTTTAAAGCGGGTGGAGCCGCGGGCAAAAGCAAGTATAAAATATGGTAATGGAGCATACTGTGTATAATAGAAATACGAAACCTTCAAGTGTTTATCATACTGATGATTGAAGTATCTACGTCCTACATTACGTTAGTGTTTCAAGTCTTTTTTTTAGTAATTCGTGGTTTGTCATTTACTTTATTATGTTAAAACGAATCCTAGATTATATCAACTTCTAATTATTTCTTTGATTTTCTTCTTAAGACATATCGAAGTATAAACAATCGTTTTTGTTTCGATGACTTCGATATATCTTGAACTTAATTATTACCACCAAAAATGTATGTAAGTTAAACGTTCTATCGCATAAAAATTTCATCTCATAACTCTAGTGGCGCCATAACTGCGGCGTTATGGCAGATTAACTAAAAGCGATGGTAATTACTCATTGGAACACGTGTCTTGTTAGCACGTGGTGGCACGTGAAAGGTTTTTAAGTTCTGTGTAGGATAAGGATTAAAGGCAGTAACCCCTTTCTGATTACTGTTTCTTATTTCTCCTTCGTCTACAAGAATATTTTAGTTTCAAAAGATAGATCTTCAGGGGTAAATAAAATTTCGCCACATTCCAATAACCTCTATTAATCATTCTTCTAACTTAAAAGTGACTGCCTCGGTGGCGTAGTTGTATAATGGTATGACTGCAATGCTGAGGTCTTGGGTTCGATTCCCGGGTCGGGAAAATCGATATCGAGTTTTTTAAATTCAGTATCAGCCCGGAGTCTGGAATTTGTGCCCGATATGGCGATAGGCTTGCTCCCTATCACATCATGTGACGGAATACGCATGGCGAAAAGCGGGTGCACTAGTTGCGCCTCTGCCTACACCTTCGGGGATAAAAGGCGTGAGTGTATGTGAGTGTGTTAAAAGTAGCTATGTTTTTTAGATTTGATTTGACTTACATTTGACTCAAATACACAAGACACTGATTAAATAATATTAACCTTTGTTTTCCATCCGCCTTCAGCTATACCCATCTTATTATAACTAAACTAATTTATAGATTTCATATTGATAAGTTTCGACTACCGGTTATCGAACAGACTTTCTCTATGGCGTTACAATCAGTTTAATTCCGACAAAAAATATGGGACACACGGTCGGGAAGAATGAGCAACATCTATAATACCTACAGAAGATAAAAAAAATTATAAAGAATAATATTATTATTTGAAACATACTTAGTACTTAGCAAAATAAAAGCATAATAATCACGTCGTGGAAAAATGATTTATTGCTAATCAGCAGTCATTACTTTGACCAGGAACCTGATGGTTAATAAAATTATAGTATAAGGCACATTCAAATGACTAAATAAATCATTGTTTAATGCTATGTGTTACTGGGATATGCTAAATGTACGAGAACGCATAAATTTTTACCTATTTTGAAGTTCCTATTTAAAAAATTAAATGCATATTATTTAAAGAAAATTTTAATCAAGACAGAGATAAGGATGCTGATATTGGTATAAAATTGTCAAAAACTGTTCAGCAAACAAAACTCCTTACTTATCCAATGCTATAAAATAGTACCACGCGCGACGTGCGCCTGCGCAGCGTCATCGTGACACACAATAATGATCGTGATGGATGTTGAATGTAAAATGAGAAATAATTTTTAGATGCAGTTAATGGACACTGAGCTGACATGCGGCTATGAAGATTTGTCAACGTGAAAATTTATTATTAGATGCTAGTTACAATTCAAGAGTTGTTTTGTAATAAAACAATAGGTTTTAGGTCCACAACTTCTAAGTAAATGCTAATCATCACATCTATATCTACACTAATAATATAAAGCTGAAGAGTTTGTTTGTTTTGGTTAAACACGTTAATCTCAGGAACTACTGAATCGATTTTGAAAATGATTTCAGTATTAGGATGTACTCTTCCTTTTCATCCCGGAATTTTTTTTTTATGCGGGTGGAGCCGCGAGCATTACCTAGTAAATGTATAAACGGACCAAATATAAAAGTCAAACTCTAATCTATGCTCCCAAATAAATGGTAATAAAGTGAGTACCATCTATATTAGCTGCTTAATACGATAACTGTCAAATTTATAAACTTGTAAAAAACACTTGAATATTATGGTCTTAAAACTAATAGATAATTCACTGTAAGATGGCTGAATACTTGGGCTGAATTTTTTTTGTCGTTGATACCTCGGACGAGGAATTAAGATTTTAATTCATCGATTTAAAAAGTCATGCTAGAATTTGGGTCTGGTATGGTAATATAATCGCTTGGCATCAAAGAATAGGTCTGAAATAAGCTTGGCAAGCTGTGGATGCATTTGTTACGAATCTATCTATATTAATTTTTTACAATACCTCCGGGTTATTTAAAACATCAATGAATACCCCAGACTATTTGCTATTGACAAACATATCAACGTCTTTTTTACAAATTTAAATTTAGAATAATGTTTAAACCGACCAATCGGCTAGCCAATTTCCTAGCCCATATCTCTGATGTAGCGTGACGTACAGACAAACGATGATTGCCCTCTTCGATGTTAATCGTTATTAAAATGATTTCTATAACCATTACACTCAACTCCCATAATAGCTACTGGTTGTTGATGGGAAAGTTTAAGGTTTTGAATATCGAATTATCGTTTTATAATAGATCGCAACGAAACTATTTAGTAGAGATATTTATGTTAAAAACGTGAGTTTTTTTTATTAGGGCCACTAAACTGGTTACAAATTACATGAAATTTTTATATTTGCGACCTTCTCGAGGGGATCACTAACTATGGCTACGTAGTACTATTGAGTATTTTGTGCTATAGTTAGTAAGTCAATGTGTGTTTTATTTATGCATTAAAGTTTTATATGACGTGTAAAATAAGTGATTTTTTCATGAAGTATGATATGAATAGTATGTAATGCATTTTGTAATAATAGTATACTTTTTCTCAGATAAATACTTATGAATTAGTACTAATGATAAATTTTTTTGCGAGAATATTTCGATATATTACTATACGCAACGATATACACACATGACATTTATTTTAAAGGACAGTGTAGCCAGTAAAATTACTCACGTACTTTGTAACTCAAGTCCTTTTTTTGTTTTCGCGCAGAAAGTGACTTATTCGCGAAAACAAAAAAGATTCAAGACTTGAACGCCTATTTGTCTCTCCATTTGTAAAATCCTTTAACATAAACGAGCGTATATGATTGGACACACGCAAATAAGTAGACACTAAACTTTAAACACAAAACCAAGTTAAATCTTCAAAGTACGGTCAGCGTTAACGACAAAACTACTCTCATAAAGTTGGTCAGCATAGATGACTGTTACACCGTTATGTAATTTTACCAATAGTTAAATTTATAATAATATTAGTTTATATTATTATCAATTATCGTTCGCTTTAACGGTGAAGAAAAATACCTTCAGGAAACCTGCATACCTAAGAAGTTCCTTATAAGAATTTCGAAGGTATGTGAAGTCTACCAACCCGCACTAGGCCAGCGTGGTGGACTAAGGCCTAAAGCCCATCAGTAGAGGAGGCCCGTGCTCAGCAGTGGGCAGTATAATAATACAGGGCTGGTATTATTATTATATTATATATTAGTTCCCTGTTATACCTTGTCTAGGGAAGGAAAAAATATGTTTTAAACAATAAGTATGTACTTTTAATTATCACTACTGTAAGTGATATTGGGTTTTTCTACTCAGTACCAGAACGGAGCCTGGAAGTTGTGCCTGATATGGTGCGGCCAAAGGCTTACCGCCTATCACATCTAGTGAAGGAATATGCACGGCGAAAATTGGATGCACTAATTGCGCCTCTGCCTACCCCTTCGGGGATAAAAGGCGTGAGTATGCGAATACTTTTACCTTGATATTGATGACAAATTAAATTTAGTTATGTATTTCGGAGATAAAGTTGCAGATGTATTACACAAAATGACTTTTTTTAATCCAAACATCTGCTTCAGTGTGAGAGACATCCACCTAAATACTTAAATCAGCACATGTAACAAAGAGCTAAGTTGCGTTTAAAGTTTGATTTACTGTTGCATTTGCTTAGATCTACACTGTTATATCTCATTGCTTTATTACACCCCTGTAGAGTAATTAAAATAATATTAAGTTACATTGTAACTTGAAGTTAGTAACTTTGGTACAAAATAACAAAACAAAAGATTTTTCCCAAGATATTTTGTCAGAACATTTTCATATTCTGTCTCTTTGACATCTTTGAAAGAAAATGCGAAAACATGATTTTCCATTCGAAAAGGCGTAATAGCAGATGTTGCGAACAATCCAAGTATGAACACGGACACAGATGATCTAAGAGTTGTTGGATGGATGGATCTTTAGATGGATCGAAAAGAGATGATTACAGCTTATAAAAGACGAGCATGATTTTTAGGCCGTAGCCAATCTCACTAAGATTCAAACACAACATGACAACTAACGGTCGTTAAATTTTTACACAGACAAACCAGTGTGTTTATCTCGCAAATAAATTAATATAACCGAAAAATAAAAAAGGTAAATTATAATATGAATGATCATAGAGATCGTAGGAAAAGATAGTGAGAAATTTGAAATACAAAATCTATTACCACCATACCTACTCCAATACTAAGTGCGTATCGCAAGAAATAGCCATAGGAATTAGGAAGAGATAGGAAGGAATTGGAAATATAAATCCATTGCTAAAGCACGTTGTATGTATGTACGTATGTAATCACAGACGGCTGCGTCGCACGAGCTCGTCACCAATAAAGACTAGTATATTATATTACAACTTGCGTTTCAAGTTGGCGCGTGCGCTGATCAAATCTACTACCTCTATAAAATTGTAGAGACGTGGATGTACCGTGAAATGTACATATCGATAAGTTGTGTGTTAAATTTTATATGCCTGGTATACGAGACTGTGTAGGTATCCCCAAAATGTAGATCTATTTTTGAAATAAAAGTACAACACTTAATTCAATACATAGGTGAACATATTTGCACTAATGATACTTTCAAATACATGAGAATAATTATTACTTTCGCTGCCTTATAACAATATCGAAAGACTGCTGCTTCGGTTTAAAGGGTATTGCAGCTAGTGTAATTGGACATTACAATATTCAAAATCTAATGTATTACAGTGATCAGAACAATAGTCGTTGCTAACTGCTAGGTAGAGTTTGACAATTTAAAATTCTGGAAAATGTAACTGTTTTTGTGCAATGGCGCGTATCTTGAACCGTGCCACATAATATATTGTTAGAAACAGAAGCGAGTTTGATTTAAATAAAAACGATGATTTATTACTGATTTTACATAACACATTTATCACTGATTTTACATAAGCACATTTAACTAACTAATTTAACTAACCAACTAACCGACCAGCATGAAAGTCAACTGAGATCGACTGTGAGACTGAGCCCAAATGAGCGTCTGAGCACGAATGACGGCGAAAGAGACACGGCACCCTTTTTATACACCCAACTGTCACTCCCACCATTACTTTGACGTCTCGACTGGTTTCCATAACTTATCAGCACGCTACAAATACCGTTGCAAAACGTGTATCCTAACAATATCAATTTTAAAAATAGCACTTAATTTTTTTAAGAATATAGTGTGCGATTGTTGTACGTTAAAAACTATCGACATCTTGTCCCATCACTAGTCCAGCACCGAGCGGTTCTGCGGTGTAAGTAGAATATAATATTTTGCGGTCGCGCAATGGTCAGAAATACGAGTCGATGAAAGTTTATCTAATAATATCGATATTTGTAGCTTCATGTCGATCAATCAATATTTTGTAACTGAGTCGCTTCAATTGCTCTTGTTAGGGAATTTTGAACTTTGGTCTTTGTAGCAATTCGATTAACTATTATTTAACATAATCTATACCTTCAAAATGTTGGGTAGAGGCGCATTAAGTGCCCTATTCTTAAGCGATTTTTATTTTTAGAAAGATAACTTGGTTGATTGGAAACTCTTACGCGACATTTCCAAGCTTTCTGAATTTTTATTCAACATAGCGAGGCACTGGTAACTCACTATACGCATACTCACGACTTATATCACCGAAGGGGTAGGTAGAGGAGCAACTAATGCACCCACTTTTCGCTGTGCGTATTCCATGCAATGATGTGATAGGGGGCGAGCCTCTCGCCATATCGGGCACAAATTCCAGAGTCCGGGCTGATACTGAATAGAATAATCCAATATCACTTGGACCAACCCGAAAATCGAACCCGAGACCTCAGGATTGCAGTCGTACCGTAATACAACTACGTCACCGAGGCAGTGCTAACTCGCTATATAAGATTTATTATCGATTATATTTCAGTAAATAGAATTGACAGAATAAAACTGAAACAAATTATATTACATATTAAAATATTGCCATAAAATGTCTATATCGTAGAGATAATAAAACGAACAATGGTTTTATGTGTTATTTTATTTTGAATTTCCCCACATTTAATAAATAAACGTTATCATGGCGCTACTACACGTTTCCTTTGATAACTTGCATTTCAAGTCACTACGATTGTAATTAATTTACATTTAAGGTTCAGTGCATTTTATATTCTTGGACGATTATTAAAAAATTCAGTGTGTTTGACATTAAAGAGTGTTTGAATAAGAAAAAATATTGCAATGCGGTTTTAATATGGCCTAAGATTGTTATCATTTTTAGTATCTTATTTTTAAGACAGAATCAGGAGCATCACGTCATCCCAAAAAAGTAGCATAATTCATTCAGGACTTTGAGGAAAACGAAACAAAGAAAATCCGGACCAATTATCAAAACATACCAAATTTTAATTATAAACAACTGCGAATTTACTATAAATACAATAAAATGATTCATTAAACTTGCCCTTAACAGTAATGTAACGCAGTACCGTTATCGCTGACATGCGTAGTACAGTTGTAAAATTATCACTTTATGAACATAAATATTTACTATGTATTTATAAGGATACATTTTATTATGCAATTTGTTTATTATATTTCGCAGTGTAGACGTATTGTCTACAGATGTTAAGCGTGAGTGATCATAAACAGCTGCGAACTGCACTGCGTTGCACTATACTGTGGTCACTGCGTTCGACACATTAGATTTTAGGTCTAATATTGCTCAGCCATTACACTGGCTAAAATGTCCTTCAAAACTAAAATATTTAACGGAAGAAATAGACCTTGTTATGTTATGTACAGAGACGGGTATTTGTTGACGAGCGACCTACAATCTAATAAAATTTATAATATTTTTTTTCTGATCATGTTTGATTCAGAGTTTTCCACTTCTGAGTACCTGCAAAATTAAGTTATAATAAAGACCGCAAAAACGTCGCATTATCATTCCATTATCATTCAGCCATTAACAAAATAACAACTCATATATATTATTGTCAATAACATTAATAGAGAACAATATACTAAACGATAATTTAATTGTAGGTCAATTAATTTGCGTTATAATATATTCATAACACAAGACCCATTGTATGTTGAATAAACTATATTTAAATTAGTAGATAACATATCTATTGCAAATGTTACGCTATTAATGATTTAATATAATTCATTATCTATTAAACCTTGTGCTCGTAGTTAATTAAAATGGCAATTTTTATCGCTCCCAATTGCTTCCATTGTGAATATTTATAAGGCATTGACCATTTACCTTCCGATCATCATGAGCCTCAATGCTGAACATAGGCCTGCCCTATTGATTACCTTCAGATGCAAATTGACTCGTCAAGCCCTGCTACGGACGCCGGCGTCCGAGAAGTGGGTTTCCCGATACATCTATATATATAAGCGGTGTTTCACGGGTTAAAATCACTTTTGTAATGACAGAGCTATGCTATACTTTGTTTACAGCCACCATTTACCATAGACTCAGAAAAAATACGTTTTTAAGACAGCTGCTTATTTCTAATTTGCAATAACTTTGGATGAAAAATTTGGTCCTGATATCCGGTCTATTACTAAATGTACAGTTTAATGTGTTCGGTTGTGAGTGAGATTTCCATACTTTCTTCCCAAATCTAAATTTCTATACTACTCTTCCCAAGCCTCTATTTGTTTCCTTTAAAGACGAAAACGCCTGATTCTCTTTCTATTATGGGTGTTTACGAGCGGTAAAGGTAGCTCCAGGCGGCCTACATTCTCGACTACTAACCTATACCATAAAAATCAAAGCACCTTCAACACCAACACCAATGATACGATTAAATAAAGTAAATTTTGAAGTTCTAAGCAAATATGCACCGCATGATATTAAGTATGTTGATAATCCACTTAATGTGTCGCAATATATGATGCAATGCCCACTGTGGGAACTGCACGGCAACGCTTATCATTGTGTATGCAATTTGCTATTTATTATCTGTTGCGAGAACTGAGATTTGAACTGCATTTATTATTAATAGTCTTTGGACATGCGCATGACATTTTTTAAAGACACGCGCTTTATATTCTTTTTATGAGAGTCGAATGACGAGACGAAGATGCCGCTCACCTGATGGTAAACGATACGACCGCCCATTAACACAGGCAACACCGCACTGATTGTATATCTGTCGTATGTGAGAGGCCGTCCGGGTAGGTACCACCACAATGTCTATTTCTACCGCCAAGCAGCAGTGTGCATGCACACTTGTAATCCGGTTTGAAGGACATTGTAGCCAGCGTAATAACTGGGCATTATGAGACTTAACATCTTGTGTCTCAGGGTGTAGAGCGCAGTATGAAATAAAAAAATTAAACAAACTTTAAACATAGGCATTGCAGCAGTGCTTACCAGACGGCCTATAGAGGACGAGACGATACGTACCTTCAGCGCGTCCATTTCTATAAAAAAATATCCTGGTCTTCACTATACAAGCGCTTTCTAGTGACTAGACTGAGCAAGTTTTTAGATTTTATTTTCAAAAAGATAATTATGATTTAGTATTTTAATGTCCAAATGACCCTGTATAACATACAATCCTATTTTATTACACTTAGTAATATTCCCTACTATCTTTTGCTCACGGTTCCGTCCGCGTGGAAAAGTTTTTCCGGGATAAAAGTCCCGCTTTATATTTCCCGGGATATAAGTAGCCTATGTGTTAATCCAGTACATAATCTACCCGTGTGCCAAATTTCATCGACATCCGTTCAGTAATTTTAGAGGTATCCTATAACGAACAAACAAAAAAACAGACAGACAGAAAATAATAAAAATATCACTGATTTGTGTGCCATTACTCTTCTTTCCGCCCTGTGGAATGGGGGCGTTTGGAGGATTCCACCACGGTATCCCCTGCCTGTCGTAAAAGGCGACTAATAGGGGCCTCCGGGGGTCACGGGTGGGCGGGAGGGGCCGTCCACCTATTAGTCTAGCCAACTTCTGTGACCCCCGTGATGGACGGCAGCGTGTCTCACGCTGCCTCGGACGCCAAGGGCGTCCTTCGGTGTACGCGGGCTTCTGAGCCCCCGCAACAACAGGAGAAGGACCGCAACAGCGGTACGCGCAGGGGCGGTTGCGGACGACAACTTAGACGTGAGTCGGAGGAAGCCCGCAGGCGTCCCTAATGCGCCGAAGATGGCCACAAAAAAAAAAATTACTCTTCTTTGGTCACCTCATGTCTTAATGTACAGACGCACCGAATCAACTGCTTCATTATATGTATATTATATGAAAATTGTCTCAAATCTAGTCTGGTACCAATTTCTAGCTTCATTACAAAGTCAGTTTCCAGCGTAACCTATAAACCTAGCGCATGTACTGCAAACAGAATATAAACATGATGCGAAGACGTCAGTAAAGCTAAGGAATAGCCCGTTTCAGGGCAGGCTACTGTCTATTTCGAAGGGCCAAGTTATGAGATTGAAGCGATGTAAAGGCCAATCTGAATTTGGGTGGTAAGTTTTTAGTATTCGATAGTCTAGGTACTGCTAAAATGTCTCTTTCTGCCAGCAAACGACCATGCTAAAAGTGTGTGTCAGTTTGAAGGAAATAACAGCCAGTATTAATCTTATATTAGGCTTTATGTGACGTGAAAATATGTGTCAGGGTCACCCGGACTGAGCGTGGTGGATGAAGTCGTCATTTAAAGTGGAATGATGTTACTGCTGTACATGGGCAGGCACGATGCTGACTATCAGGGGAACGGCTTGCTTGACCATTACTATCACGCGAATGGCTTATTTGATAATTATTATGCATAAACTAAATATTTTGTGAGGAAATAGAGTTTACTAATTTCATCTTTCGCCAATAACCACGAGCCATAATCGCATCACTTGAAAACCCGCAAAGCAGTACTATAACGTAGTACATTATACCCGAGTGTACACGTATGAACTTTTGCGGGGTACGGCAGAAGCGGTTTTAGAACCGGTCCGGTGAATACTGCACGTTGCCTCCGAGGATAGACGGCTGTGGAGAGGTGTTGAGTTGCTTTTTTATATGGCTAGCTAACTTTATTTGTGTTAGCAGTTGCATTGGAAAGAAATTTTTATTTTTTTATATTCTAATTTTGTTTTTGGTCGGATTCGTCTTCATTATCAAAGGAATCATTTTTAGATAATAAGAGTTATGTAAATCAACTATGGTATTTTGCAAGCATGTTTGTGGTTCTGTTTAAGAAATTAATATCTTAAAATTCTTTTAGAATTGTACTGACAATATTTTGAAATCAATAATTGTTACATGTAAAAATGGTTCTTACCGTAAACTATAATAAAAGTAAATCAATTCCCAATTTGGTAATACATATCATAGTATCTTTGTTTCAAAATGTAGGTCGCATACCGACTCCACAGTTTCCCCTGTACTAGAGGCAAGATTTTGCCGTGAAGCGTCTTTATTACTCGGCGTCCCTAGATACAATCTGTGGCTCACGCGCACTAACTATAATCACTTATTATAAGTACATTGGGCCCATTACGTTTCCTGGTTTTAGCGAAACCTGCTTCTTTACTTTGTCTGTCTTGTTCGGATGTGCTTGATTAAAACTGTTTGGGCGTGTTTTGTTTTTGATTTAATTTTTTGGTACTGATGTTCTGTTGATCATTGAAATGCAATTGTCTTATTGTTACTGAATATAAAGCCGTTATAAAGATTTAATAGAACACCGTCATCATTTGTAACGGCAGTTTAAAGATACAGTGTTGCCATTTGGCTTGATCAGAAAAAGAAGACATTTAGATTGAAATTGTAGGGACAACCCTAAATAACCAGTTTGAGAAATAGACTCACACGCCTGCCAATGTGGTTGGTTAAATTTAACATGGCACTACCAAGCCAGACTTTTTATACTCATGCCGCGAATTAATCAAAATATTTACAAACAGTTATATTTAATAGCGAACACCATAAGAAGACGTAAGACCACTGATATCTAAAAACCACAGGCTTTCGACACAGACTACAAACATTATAATTCTAATCTCCAATACATAAATTATAGGGCAGTCGTTAAATATCAGTACCGAGCGATTGCAGTGACATAAAGCTGTTTTACATCTGCCACTTTATTCGTATCATCTATATCTTCATCCAAGTGTTTCATGCCTTCAAAATAAAGTTCATTTTCGCATTCTGTTATGGTATTAGGTGATTTGTCTCAGAGTTCTCTGCTTTGCGCAATATCAACGCCAGCCTGATGTACTATTTTGTATATCTTTAGTGTAAGTTTAATTGAAATTGTCTTTTACATGTTTTTGTTCTAATTACGTATCGGATTATGCTAATGTGCCTTTGTTTTGGTTTTGTTATTGTAATAATATAGATCGGTGATAATTTTGGTTCTATATCATTTTAATTTGCCTTAGTGCGTGTTAGTGTAATTGGGTCATTTAACAAACGATATTTCACCGAAAAACATTTTACATCGTATTTAGATTTATCAGCTGTCAATTGTTTTTCCAGTTAATCCTTTGTTATTAAATCCCCCCTGAACTTCCTATTAGGATGATTGTATTAGGATTAAAAGAATAATTTCCTGTCCATACTAAATCTTTTAAAGAAAGATGTTTCATTTTTACTTTCGATTTGTTTGTTTGGGTAATAAACTCGATTGTTTATTGAAAACCAATTCGATTGTAAAGTACTTGTTTACACGGCGGCTGACTTTAAATGAACCCTTTGGCGCGGCGTTTTCCTTTGAAAAATACTTAAACATTAACTGTTTGAAATAGTTATTGACAAAATAATCTATGTTAAAAATCGGTGATTTCAATCGATTGTCCATATGTCTATGTTAGTGTTAGGGTATCGCCACCATTATTAGCCGCTTGTTCTTGTATTGTAACCGGCTTCAATTTAGTCTTGGAGTATTATTAGATCAAAGAGTGTTAACTCAATTAAATGCTATTATTCTTCTGATATGAAAACAAAAGTTTCCAAAGATGTTTGGTTATTTCCCAGTTTTTATGCAATCATACCTTTGAAATCTTTGGGGAGGCCTATGTTCAGCAGTGGACTTCCAAAAGCTGAAGAATTATTTTATGTAACTTAGTACATAGAATATATAAAGACCGATGGCTAGAGCTATGAAATTTTTGTAAGAGTTCCTAATTAACTAACTAGACCAACTACTTTGTATGTTATGAACCGAACTTCAGTATGGATTTTAGGGTTATCTAATAAACTGCCTTGATGGCGTTGTGGTATAGCATGGTACGTCTTTGCTATGAGGTCTCAGGTTCGAAACCCCGATTCGGGCAGTGATATTGGGTTTATCTGCTCAGTATCAACCTGGAGTCTATAATTTGTGCCTAATTTGGCGATGAGCTCGCGAAATCATGTCATGGGACGCAACTCACAAAGTGGATGCCCTAGAAGCACCTCTACCTCCGGGGATAAAGCCGTGATGTGTTTAATAAACTAAAGCAGTAATTGTATAAATGGAAATACCTAATTATAAAATCTTAGCTGGTCATCTATCAAACTCGACCTAGTTATTAGGCGTGTATTTAGAATTCTGAACGATCTTTCTGCTAGCCTTGAGCTGTTCTCTAAAACTCCTTATTACCCTAATGCAAATGTTTCTCGCCAAATGAGCTAGTTGATGGATATCCTTGTAACTGTATCTTTATTTTGAAGATACCTATTTTAATTGTTCATTCCGAAATTTTAATTAAAAGATGAATACTAGATACCATGCTACTCAAATCAATTACTTTCGTATTTAATTTAGTAACCACATTTAACATAAAATCAGATCCGAATATTGGTGTCATCACTCATCGTAGGTATCTAAATGGTATTGAACTAACTTGAAGCTTTACAATAATTGAATAATTTGAAACACAATCCCCAATTATAGCAAAACTGCCAACAAGCCTAGTAGACGCCGCTTATGAGCGCATTCTAAATCAAATTTCTTCGTCAATTTGTCTTTATAACTGATAATTTTCATGCTAAACACACAATTTCATAGACTAACAGGTGCAGAGCATTTCGCAAAACAGTAATCTCGCAGTCGACACCACGCGTAGGTAAAGCGTCAATTTGAATTGCGTTTAGCGCGACAATAACCATAATTTATATCTGGTTATTTTGTTCGTAAGTTCGTGAGTTATTCGCTCGACAAATTCGATAGCTTTAAGAGTTTAGTTCATTTCTTTTGGTTGTATTGAATTTTCATCAATTATACTCGGAATAATTTCGCTATCATTAATAAATTGGGACTACCCAACTTATTATATAAATGTTGCGGTTTTGCCCGACTTAATTTTACAACCAACAGTTTTCCTGAGTCTAACATCACCATCATTATTGTGTGATCTGTGAATCCATACTAAGACGTTAAATTATAATCATGAAGTTTAATAAACAGCTTCACTACATCATCCCTAAACGCATGTTCACCAAAAACTCCTAGTCACTAACACAGGTCACATGATCCTATATCAAACAACCTTTATGCCTATGCAGTTTGAAAAGTACAAAGCCGGGCTTCGAATCCACAACCTGTACGAACCAGTCCACCCACACGTCCGTGGGCGTGCCACCTTGCGGATAAACTCGTTCCAACACAAACAAATCCTTTATACAGCGCGGGTTAGCGAGGGACTCGTTTCTTTGTATGCTTTTGTATACTATATTAGGTGTATAAGTGTGAATTACTATCGATATGGTTTGTATCAGATATGACCCACTGGTGGCCATGCTTGTAATAAGACGAATAAAGCATCCACCGCCGGAGTTCGTTGATTTTACATTCGAAATTTTTTAGAAGAACCCTCAGAATGAATTATGCAGATTGCTTACTTTATAGATAAGTTGAAAAAATTAAAGACAATTAACAATATAGTCATGCATAAGTACCATAAGACAAAGCAAAGTCAAAGTTGGAGGGAAACCACGACCTTTCGATTACAATCAAATAACCACTCCCTATGTTACTACCTATCAATATCACATCAAATGCTTTACCTTTTTAAATAAGCACATCACATGTATCAGATCTAAATAATTTAACCATTATAAAAATTACATTAAATGACTGACTTTATAACTCAGAAGATCCCGAGCAAGTCAATTTGCAGAAAAATGAATCATAAATGCGTTCTTGGCCTAGTTGCACGTTCACGCTCGATGCACATTGCACAAGGAAGAATATCTTGATAATTGGGATGTACTTATGATGTAGTGGACAAAGGATATGTGGAAATCATAAATCCTTTTCATTAAGGACAAGGTCATTTATGTAATAGAGTACAAGAAGTTGAAAGAGTTTCATTATGACTAATTTTGGTTTACGTAATTTTGTAACATTACTTAATTAAACTCAAGTTCTACTTTCTTTTTTGCTTACTTCTAAATGTTATCACTGATATATGGAGACCCAATCACGGTAAGCTCAAAAACTCATAGGCGTCTAAAATATGGAATCAAAACCTCGACCTTCATCATTCCAGGCCCCATTCTTATGGGATGTTTTAGTCTACATACTTAACAGTATCACTAAGATTCAAAAACATCTTTTCAAGTGGCCATTGCGTACTAATCATTTTTGTAGTATGAACTTCTCTGCATCAAATCGGAGTCTGAAAATTTTATTTATTAATTATTTAATTTTGGACAACAAACAGTCACATACATCACAAAAATTAACAACAAAATGTTTATAACTCACAGACTTTGGGTGCCAACACTTAATTTAAAAGAAAAACTACAAATAAAAGGATCACGTTTAGAATGAAAACAGACATGGTGTTAGTATTATTTTCCCGGTAAATGGCATTAGGCCGGCCCCCTATTTTATGGGACCTAACATAGGTAGCGGAACATGGGTGTATTACATTATCTGCCTACCCCTGAAAAGGAAAAGGGCGCGATGACTTGCATGGCCGTATATAAGGGGGGAGAGGTTCAGGGTGTCCCCTACCCTTGGCTTACAATAAACCACGTTATGCCACTGACCGCCTACATTTTGGGGATCTGGACCTTAGCTTCGAAAATACTGTATTATACAAGGCAAGAACACACGCCACATTTTTTTTTATATCGTAGGACCCCCCCCCCTCCCAACCCCATAATGACTATAGCTATACTATAACTATAGCTACGCCCATGATGACTTGTATGTATTTACGTAATTACCCAATAGCAATCACATTTGTCCAATATCAAAATTCCACAATACCGCTCATAAACTTTCACACCAGAATCAAAACCTAGGCACGTAGAGCGTTAGGGCCAGAACTAGAGTCTATTTACGAATAACAATGAGCACCGTTAGATCGTGACATGGAGCGGTGTTAAAGCGCTGACAGGAATATGTCCACCATTAATCAGGGGAGGGGCTGGGAACCCGCACTTGGACTGACGTATGTCATGTTTCCGTGATGAGCCTTGCATAGATTTTCTGGAATGAGATCATACTGGCCTAGTTTGTGGGAAATGGAATTTTGTATGTGTAATATGGTGACATTTATGATTTTTCAAATTTGGGATTTGAGTATTATACTATCTAGATGAGTGATAGTTATTTTGGAGATATTTTGTATTTACAAAACGTAAAACATTTTTAAAATATTACGGCTATGATATAATAATAGGCAAATAAAAGATATCATTTTTTTTTAATGCTATTTTAACAATATTTCCAATCACTCGAAATCCCATAATACCAACTTCTAGAGACGAAGGGCCTGAACACTCCAAAAACAAAAAGACAATGGCTTCAAAGAAACCGGTCATCACTAAGAGAGTCAAAGACCGTCACGCTCAAGTAGTGATGAACTCGTACTAAGAAAGGCGAATTACTCAGATGGAAACAGAATGGATCGGACAAAAACTATCAAAGGGTCGGAGAAATCAAATCCGTGTGAGACTTTATTTTAATGTAGATGTTTATTGAAACTCAGTAGAGTGTCAACTGTTGAAATACTTATTAATTATACAATATTAATACAATGAACAGACAGTGTAACGCATAGTCCTGAGGAGGAATATACCAAATCTTCTGGCGTCGATTAACCACGACAAACTATGGGCCACCAATTTTCTGCCATTACGGCAGTGCTACATGATGGTGGTATCGGTACTTTCAAACGTATAATGGTAGCTACTTACGACTTTAATACTAGTGACACTAAGAGAGAATACAGGAAAAATGTCGTAACTCTCTAACCCTTTCATCTAATAAGCTTAAAATTACCACCAAGTCTCATTGGAATGCTATGGGAAACTTATTCAGCACGTAGTACATAGTAATTCCATGGTTCAGCATTATGAAGATATAAAAGCTGTCAATTATAAAGAATTAAAGACATGAACCAGACATTATCATCGTTCACTGAATTAAAAACCATCAGAGGTTAACAACGAAAATTTCACATAATGTATCTACGTTTCTAAAACAGTTCCCATGATTATAATTAAATAATAAAAATCCAAACGATTTAATTGTCGATAACTCAATCAGTGAACAATGAGCGAACGCACGCAATTTGCCTGTCAGAATGTACGTCATCTTTAGGTGCTACGAGACCAAAGCATCTGCCTAATTGAAGTTATTAGCGGTGTTGCCATTATACATTGAAGTCTTAGGATTTCTCTTTTTTTCAATAGTAAAAAATATATGTACATAAAATTTGTCAATAAAAGATGTCTTTCAAAATACTTGCCTGTTATTTCTTTTTGGGTGAGCATCAAGCACAGATGGGGATATAGCCCACTATGTAATCTTTCTGCCATCCTTCCAAATACGCAAAACATAATTTTGCGAAGAAACTAGCATTTTTTCATGTCGCTTGAAAGCTAATGTGCCGTCCCTCTTTTCCTCACACCATTTTCTGCTATAAGGCTGGCAACACTGGTCATTACGGCGCTGCACGTGAGTGCGTATCATTATATCAAATTGATAAATAATTGTGATGCATTTTTATGTACAGTCGACGACTTTTTTGAGTTTTAAAAAATAATTTTCACCAAAATTGTTCTTATATTATGTTTTTTTTAGTTCCATACAAGACAAAAAAACACATCAGTTGTTCAAGTAGGTACGGTTCATGATCATTTCTTTAAAATTCGGAAGCATGAACACTACATACCTCTGTATTCTGAATAGGAGAGTCCGATTGGATAGGTACGATCGTACTATTTATATCTGCCGCATTGACATTGTACCTTGTGCAATTTTAATAATTTCAATGCATTATGAGACAAAACACAATAATAATGTCTCAAGGTGACGAGTACTATACAATACTACGCAGTACTTTTTACTTAAAAGTTAGGGTCGTATTCTGATGAAATTTCAAATTTCTATGACAGCACATGGTAATTCTTAGATTATTTAAATTTGATTTCCTTTAACTATACCTAATTTGTTTACTGACTGCAATTTGTGGGAGCTTCTGGGACATAATTTTCATATTAGAGAAATAAAAAAGAAAGGATAGCGAACTTCAGAGGCCTTATTCTCTGTGTCAGTGTAAATTCATAACACAGCCGTGTTACGTTATTGTCGTGAAATTAGCGCGGAATGGTACTCCGTATGTCAATTTCAATTGTCATAAACGCGATGAGGTGCGTTACACGGTTTTATGAACTGTCAAAATAACGTGCGGCATAGGAAATCAGGCCCTGATCATTCTCGAATATTTAAATATTAATTTTCTTATTATGAGCGTTGTGATCAATCTTTTCTCTACCTCCTTATTCTGTATGACGAAAGTTATTTTGACAGTTCATAACAATCACGTAACGTAACTCGCGTTTATCACTATGGAAATTAACATAAAGAATACCATTTTACACGAAGTAAACGTAACCCGTCCGCGTTACGATTTAACACTGTCATAGAGAATAAAGGGTTTGATTGGTCCATTTCCACGAACATTTTAGAGGTACAGATCAAGATCCTTCATCACATTAATTAAAGCGTTTGTATAAACTAAGTGAAACCTTTCTGCATTATTAAAATACTGCTAAAAACATGACCTGGCTTTGCTGTAGTCCAACGAATCATATTAAGCCGACTTATAGTTGTAGAGTTCGGGGCATCATGATCGAAAATAAAATAAGATAAGGAATGTCGTGATTAAGTTCTTCAGCTATATTAAGAGCCTATGTCAGGAACTTTAAGGACTTTCAAATTCAAATTTCTCGTAAACTACTAAGATCAGAAGTTAGATTTTTGGATATGTGTAAATTGAACGTATAACTCAATAATATGTCAAAGCCAAAACACAATTGCTGTAAATTTTCTCGATCGAAAAAAAATTCAAAGTTACCTCTGATATTTTCTTTAAACACGCTTTATCTCTAAATGGTGGAATATGTACATTCGTAACTTTATTTAAATACAATACAACAATTTTTTCAAAGTTTTATCAATACACAATTAAAACGAATTAAATAGTATAATCACAATTAAAAGAAAATTGTTTTGGCGCTTACGCCATTTCATTTCGGCATACGCGTGCGCCTCCCGTCACTTTCTCTCATCCGCGACGTCCAAATACGCCATCGCTGTTATGGGAGTGGCCCGTGCCGGCTTCAGTCGTCCGGAATCTTTACTGACGACGGACGTGCGCTCGAAATTTTCGGACGCCTTCAAAGTTCGAATTGGCCGTCTAGTGTAGGGATTGGTCCGCGCTACCGCGCGGCAAATTTGAAGGTGCCCTGGAAATTCTGTTTTATAGTGTATCCAGCTCACGTCCGTGTATCAATATAAAATTATAGGCTCTATTAGGTCTATAAGATAGGCAGCAAGCGTAATTATTACATCCTTTCACCTTTGTAAATTGTTTCTAGTCGGAGACCTGCTTTAGTTATATTTAGTGATCGGTACGCTGAGGTGCCGGGTTCGAATCCCTGATTGAAAAACAATAGTCACTGCTTTTTTTTTGTTATTTATTCTGCCTCAGTGGTGTAGTTGTATTACGTTATGACTGCAATGCTGAGGTCTCGGGTTCGATCCCCGAGTCGGGCAGAGTGATATTGGATTTTCAGCCCGAAGTCTGGATTTTGAGCCCGAAATGGTGATAGGCTTGCCCCCTATCACATCATAGGACGGAATACGCACGACGGAAAGTGAGTGCACTAGTTGCGCCTCTGCCTACCCCTTCGGGGATAAAAGACGTGAGAGTATATGTATGTATTATTTATATTGGGTAATTCATAGCTAAGGACGCCCTGGAATGCCGGCCCAATTTTGCGTAAATGACGCTTGCGTGCCGCTCATACATTTAAAAAATTCGTTTTTTGCATGTAAAGGCTGTTCAAATTTTTACACCATAAAATTATTTTAGTATGATTTTTTGTAGTACTCATTTATTTATACATTATGAATCAATAATAACTAAAATGTTAAGAGCCAATGTTAGAATTGGTATACACGGCGGCCATTTTGAATGTCTTTGTTTTAAGGCCAATCGACCTCAAAATCTATATCTGGGCAGGCCTTTAGGTATAAAAGACGGATCCAATGTTAGACTTGAAAAAAGTGGCCGCCATTTTGAATTTCCTTGTTGTAAGGCTAATCGACCTCAAAATCGATATCTGTGCAGGCCTTTAAGTACAAAAGACGGATCCAATTTTAGAATTGAAAAAAGTGGCCGCCATTTTGAATTTCTTTGTTTTAAGGCCATTCGACCTCAAAATCGATATCTGGGCAGGCCTTTAGGTATAAAAGACGGATCCAATGTTAGACTTGAAAAAAGTGGCCGCCATTTTGAATTTCGTTGTTTTAAGGCTAATCGACCTCAAAATCTATATCTGGGCAAGCCTATAGGTACAAAAGACGGATCCAATGTTAGAATTGAAAAAAGTGACCGCCATTTTGAATTTCTTTGTTTTAAGACCAATCGACCTCAAAATCGATATCTGGGCAGGCTTTTAGGTATAAAAGACGGATCTAATGTTAGACTTGAAAAAAGTGGCCGCCATTTTGAATTTCCTTGTTTTAAGGCTTATCGACCTCAAAATCTATATCTGGGCAAGCCTGTAGGTACAAAAGACGGATCCAATGTTAGAATTGAAAAAAATGACCGCCATTTTGAATTCCTTTGTTTTAAGGCCATTCGATCTCAAAATCGACATCTGGGCAGGCCTGTAGGTACAAAAGACGGATCCAATGTCAGATCTGAAAAAATTGGCCGCCATTTTGAATTTCTTTATTTTAAGGCCAATTGACCTCAAAATCGGTATCTGAGTACCACTTTAGTTACTAAAGGCAGATCCACCGTCAGAACGGAAAAAAGTGGCCGCCATTTTGAATTTCTTTGTTTTAAGGTTAATCGACCGCAAAATCGATATCTGGGTGTAACATTATTAACAAAAGAGTGATCCAATGTCAGAATTGAAAAAAGTAGCCACCTTTTTGAAGTTTTTTGTATTAAGGCCAATCGAACTCAAAATCGATATCTGAGCATTGTTTTGTGCACAAAAGGCAGATGTAATGTTAGAATTTTAAGTAAAGGCCGCCATTTAGATTTATTTTTCTTTAAAGGCTATTGGCTTTAAAATCAAAATCCGCTGGACATGACTGGCCACAAACTCTAATAGGTATAAAGGAGACGGCCTAAATTGGGCTTGACCTTACACTTTTGAAGCATGTATCAATATTCTTCTATTTTTATGTCTTCCATTTAAAAATATCCCACCAAAAACATAAATGTAAAAAAGGATAGCCAAGTTCAATACCAAAATTATGCTTAGCTGTGGGCTTCGCCGCAAAAAGAATGGAGATCTAAATGTGTGCCAAGTTTTATGCAAAATCTAAATATGTATTTATAGGAACAAAATAACATTATGAACAAGTATTAAATTCTATTTGTTTGCTTTATTGAATACCTATAATAGTTGCTGGTATTTACAAATGTGAGATCTTATACATTTATGTTTTTGGTGGGATATCATTACTTTTTGTAAAGAAAACTAGGTAGGTATTGAGTTGTGTGGTGCCGCGCGCCGCCGACGACACACCGTTGGCCGGCTGTTTAGCGCGTATTACAAGTGTTTTTTTATGGGGACACCACAAATGTTTTGGCTTAACTTTATCTTTATATTTCTGTTATAAAGCAAATATAATAAAACATATATTGGGATTGTTTCAAATATTTGCTTGTAACGGTTCCAACGCTACCATTAAAAATATATTTTTTTTTATGTGGACCCCTGTATTTTTAACTTTTTTTATTTTTAGATTTTTTCTTACGCTTACACATAATTACCGAGCTGGATTTCAAATTTCATCCTTCTAGGTCATCTGGAAGTAGGTTAGGTTTAGATACTATAAGTCTGTCAGTCAGTACAAAAATTTACGATTTTGACCTTCATATCTTTATAACCGTTTGAGCTAGCTTCATGAAATTTGGGCTTCTAGATGTCCTTATAGATATAATTAAACTCACACAGTTTTATGTGCTTACTTTAAATAGGTTTTGAGTTATAGAAAGGTGAAAAGTGGCACCAAGTGGTTCGTGTAATATTACACACGGCGCTGGCACCAACTTAGAGCGTTGGTTACATACTCAAAGAATACCAAGCATGTATAACAAGAATAATATTGACATAATAGTATTAATAATTCTTTGGGGGAGACCTATGTGCAATAGTAGCCTTTTAAAGGCTGAAAAATAATAAGAATTAAAAACTATAGGTATTTTAGAAATTAAACTAAAAAGACATTTTCACTTTTTGGGATATTTAATATTGGTCGATATTATTTAATTTTACTGGCAACTTTGTTCAGCGCTCCCGACGTAATGTCAAATTGAAATACATTATTGACTCACTAACACTCTAGCTTCACACCTCGCGTCGTGGCTCGTATTGTGTTCGGCGTACCACTCGCGCGAGAGTGTAAATGAGCCATTATATATTTATATCAGTCCTCGTCGATTCCATGTGATATTTTCAATTCTGGTTATTGTCTAAGCTAGCTCTGTTCACTATTCAATAGGGCAATCCAATGGTTAGGTACTGTGAACATCTTATGTCATCAGGTAAAAAAAAGTTATTCACCGAAAAATGATTTAGAAGCTCTACTCTACAGCGGTTCTTTCTTTACTCCCATTGGACAGACAGATTTTTCTTTCTCATTTGGAAATAGTTCTAATATAACTATAAAATAATGCATAAATTATCTCTGTAACACTAAGCCCAAAGTTCTATGAAGTTTTTCCCGTCTCCTTTTAAAATATGGCCATCATTATTTTTCATTCAGTTCAATAAGGATATCGGAGCTTTGTTATATTGCAAAACAAAAACAAATGCCTTAGAATTGAAGAAGTAGCTGTTGCAGTAAACATCAGTCTATTCTTCTGTACAAAATATCAAAAATATTTAAAAAATTGTAAGTAATTAACATTTCAAATTTTCTATAAGCATAAGTACCCGCGTAGTAAGAATGACCTTGCTATATTTTTCTTACCCCACATTACATACAGTTCAAATTAAAAATTATAAAAATTATCTAGATAGGTAGCGGCCGCCTTCAACATTTGTAACATTTATATCCTATATAGTGACTATTCAACCATAATAATGTAATCAATCTTCATATCAAGCTATGTAATTTTATTGCATTGCATAAATTTCGAACATCCTTTACATACAAAATTCGATTTTTAAATTGCATGGTGGCACTAGAGTGAAGCATCATTTACGTAAAATAGACCTGACATTCCAGGGAAGAAGTTTCATCGTGAATGACTTGTCGAAACTACCTTGATGTCGCAACTCGTAGTTGTATTACGTGCCCGGTACGGCCTCCACGCTCAGGTCTCGGGTTCGAATCCCGAGTCGGGCAAATACTATTTTTTTCTGTCCAGTATCAACTCGGTCTGCTAGATTGGGCCCGGTATGTGGCAATAAGCTCGTCTCCTATTTGATAAGACCTAAAATAGCTAACGAAATGTGAGGAGAAAAGGTGTGATGCTATGTTTGACTGCCTCCAAGGCGTAGTTGCACACACGATACGCCTATTGTGCTGAGGTCCCGGGTTCGAATCCCGAGTCGGGCCGAAAAATAGTGACGCCATTTATTGTATTATTATTTATTTTATGTCCACCAAAGTTAGGAAAGTCCACAAGAATAAATCAAAGCAAAGCAAAATATAATTTAAAACATATTATAGAAGTTTCATACTGCTTTGCTTTTTACCTATATACAGACCTACGTAGGGGTAAGACTCGAACCTACCACCACACCAAATTTTATCTTGTCAACAAAAGTCAACTATAAGTGAATAATACTTTCGATGAGTTTAGATAACTTACAATGTCATTTTACATAATGTTCAAGTAATTAGGTAGATAATAGTGACATAATAATGGTTCTATAAACGAATTAAAATAAATTCTATGTTTTATAAGTTATAAGTTTATTAGAAATTATAATAACTATAATATTTACAACATAGACATGCATTTGCAATGACGATCTTTTCGCGGGCTTGAGTGCAACGACCTGTCGCAACGACGCGATGCGACGAGGGCCGAGGCGCGCGATCTATCTCAGCGGGGCCGTGCGGCGCCTCGCATTTGAAATACGCTAAGTCACGCCCATCACGATTCCATATGTTTTTCACATAGGCTCTTAATATATGTTCTGTAGATACACCTACAGCGCTGAGGTCTCGGTATCGAATCCCGGGGCGGGCAAAATGGGTTTTTATGCTCAATTGATATTTCAAATCAATTGAAATTTGTGCCTGATGTGGCAATAGGTTTGCCCTCTGTCATGGTGAAACATAGTCCCAGCATTAGTTGCGCCGCTGCCTATTACCGTAGATAAAATTCGTGAGTGTGTGTTCTGTATAGAAGAATTGTAACAGCGAACCAAAAGATCTGACCGGTTGTCAAACCCCAGCGTGGTATATTGAAGGGCACATAATTTTTCAATCTGGTAACCACGACTGCAGCAGCGTCGTGTAAAAAACCGACAAGCCGTGATTTGATAATGACGCCTTTGTCATTAGGTATCGGAGGCAAAAACTGACGACGGTTGACTCCGCTAGGGTTGCTAACGTATTTCTTTCTATCATTGTTTTGAATAGCTGTTGCTGAGTTTTAGCAATATATTGCGAAAATACTTACAGATGCGTTTACAATTTTTTTTAATATATTTGACTTGCTGCAAGTTTCAAAATTTTATGTCAGATTTGCTGTGATTGTTTAGAAGGTAAAAATCGCTTGCAGAAGTCGACTTCTGCATGTTTTCTTGCCAATTTGTACCCCGCTTTAAAAAAAAATTACACTTAAAATTTAACCGTGAATATTAACATGTAGCCGAGTTAACGTCGGGTATAAATAGGAGTTTCTTGAAATGTCTATAGACGAAACTGGCTTTGTAGATAATCGATGAAACAATTTATCAGAACAAGAACAATCTAAGTACGGTAATACGCCAAACATCATCTGCCTAAAGAGGAGCATAACATTAACAACAGCTTAAAAGGATGAAGACAAGAAGATATTAAAAAAAAACAACTCAAATAGTGGTAACAATAATTTCCTAAAACCAGATATAAGTATCAAGAACATATTTTTTAAGGTATCTCGCCGCACTATGGTCACTGAAACTCTAAATCAGCATTAACTTTTCAATAACACTTTAATCCTCGTATTCTATCTAAAATAAAACGTATTATAAAGGATTAATTAACACTTTATAACCCAGTTATTCCTCGGTAATTGAAGTTAAAAGCTCTGTCTGAACTAAGGTTCAGATAGAGTGTGTGAGTGTGCCACTTTTTTTTTATTAATGGCAACTAGTTCCTCTAGGGGCGGTTGCGGACGACAACTTAGAAATGAGTCGGAGAAAGCCCGCAGCCGTCCCTAATGCGCCGAAGATGGCCACCTCGGAGTTTTGGTTGGTATGCCGTGCGTTGTATATAGGTTAGGGTCTCGGCCTGTTGGTTGTCCGACGTTTTCCATCTCTCCGGGCGGCTCAACGTCGGGTAGTAAGGTCGGTCATATTCTACGCGAAAAAAAAACTACTTCCTCTAAATTGAGGAACATTACTGCCGTGTCGATGGTCAGGTGTAGTGAGGTCACTTTGTTTAGTAAATTTTTTGATATAATTGAATAACGGGACGAAGTCTTTCACTTGGTTGTGAGTGTCACACCGATTCCTGAAACTGTTTTGCTATACAAAAGAAGTCGCAATTTCGTATCTTCGAAAAAAAATCACCACTCAGTATTAACAATAATATGAGGACGTGCAGTGCGGTCGCAGTGTCGGCAATTTCATAGTTTTCTTTGGTCTTTTTGAATTATCTAAAATTCAAATGAAACAAAATAAAATTTCAAGATTAGCCACTCCAGTGCCCTCGTCCTTACGCACTGCGAATACTGTCAGCACCAGCACCGAGAACAGACCAACTATAATACAATGCTATCATATCATTGGGCAATCCTTAGCTAAATAACATTTGTGAATACCTTCCTTAGTTGTATAATTACACTGACTGTAATCATGGGCGTATAAGTGAGGGGTTTGGGAGGTCCGGACTCCCTTTAGCTTACAACAAAATAAAACCCAACACAAAACACCACTGAACTGAGTAAAATGAAACCTCTTAAAATTTTGGTGACGGGGAGGAGGATGTGTACTTGAAAATGTTGATCCGCTCCACACGGGAAGACCCCGCACTACGCCATTTACAAGGCTATAGCTACGCCCGCGACTGTAATGACCTTAAATCTGCAAATGACGACGCATATAACAATGCCTCTGAACAAATTTTTACAGTAGAAATACATAAAGCAATAATAAAAAACTTTTGCTATCATCAAAAGCTTGAAAAGAAGTCAACAATCTACAGAACTAAATCAAATAACATCAGCAATAAAAAGAAAACAATAAATCCAATATTTAATTAAAATAACCAATTATAACCTTCGCCAGCCCTACTCAGGAGCAACATTTGAGTTCAGAAGTCAGTCACGCGCCGACAGCACACCGACATAGAACGTGCGGACCACTTTATGTTATATATTTATTATAAACACTATTACAGTAGCCGCAGAATCGATAGAGGCTAAATTGTATAAGGGCTCCGGCAAACAATCGAATTTTAATCGAATTGATTGTGGTTGCTACTTTGTGGGTTGTGTTGACTGGTTTAGGAATATTGTATGTAGGATATGAAACGTCAATGGTGGTCTAGTCATACAATTTTTTATTTATATGCAATCAGTCCTCTATTATATACTGCCCACTGCTGAGAGGGGTTAGGCCTTTGTCCACCACGCTGGCCTATTTTTTTTAAATTTTTTTATGGCATCGAATGATGAGACGAGCATGCTGTTCACCTGATGTTAAGCGATACGACCACCCATAAACCGTAGAAATACCATCCAGCACCTTAAGTTACAAAGTACTGTATGGCATTCCACTGTGCTCGTCATCCTGAGACATAAAATCTTCAGTCTCATTATGTCCTGTTTTTGCACTGGCTACAATGCCCTCCAAACCGAAACACAACAGTGCATGCACACTGCTGCTTGGCGGTACAAATAGACATTGCGGTGGTACCCACCCAGAAGGACTCTTACATATGAGGGTCCTACCACCAGTAAAACCTAGTACGGTACCAGACTTCACATACCCTCGAAATTCTTACGGAGAATTCTCAGGTATGTAGGTTTCCTCACGATGTTTTCCTTCACCGTTAAAGCGAACGATAATTGGTTAACAATATACACGTAACTTCAAAAGTCAGAGGTGCGTGCCTTGGGTTTGTCCGGACATTGTCTCGGCACACCGTTCCGTCCCCAACTAGGCTATCGTCCACTTACCTTACTTATTGTCACTTTACATATCATCACATTTTTATATTGATCTTATCTATTTTAAAGGTTATGTCCAAGAACTGGCTCAAAATTCTAACCAATATGCTTTATATTAGGTATATATTAGGGGCCTTTGCAATTAATCTTATAATTTTGAAGTACTCCGATTTTGAGATTTATTTTTCTTAAAAACTACACTTAAAAAGAACGTTTATAAAAAAGTTAGTTACAAATAGAGGGGGCTAATTATTTATTTTTTTATTTGGGCTATACACATTTTGCTAGGGTCTAAAGGTCTTAATGAATTCCCATTGCCTCTTTTATTGACGTTCGATCTGCACCACAAACCATATCATTGATCTTCTTAAACATCTTTGTTAACCAACGTATATTTTACATTATTAATAACAATCAACTTTAACTACATATATTTAAAGTGTCGGTCGTGTACTCACGCCCTGACAATAACTTATTGTAACAGTTTATCATTTGTTTTGAGAGCTCCAAGGCGTACTTCGATTTCAATCGGAATATTGAGCTTGCTTTTGGTTGAGTTTGTTTATACAGCGAATCGAGATATAAACCAACGAGATAGGTGTTTTGAACACACAAAGAATCGGTAATATATATTAAGATGTGAACACTCACGATGAACTTTTGTTATTAATGTTGGCAAGAATTTTAAGAAATAAAATATGCGTAATTTCTTTTAACTTATCAAAAAGAATGACTACAGCTTTGAAGAGTTAGAGAAGCTAGCGTATCATGTGAAGGAGAAAAGATGCTTTACCTTGCAATGAGTTTACTTTTTCGTTCCTTTTCCACGCTGGATTTTATTCATCTGTATTTAACAAAACTTAACAACAGAATTATTACAGTACTGCTAGATAACTATCTTCATTGGAAATATTGTATTCTATTCTACGAAGTGGAAGATAGCCTAGTTGGGAATGGAACGGTCTGCCGAGACAATATCCGGAGGTTCAAAGCCCAAGCCACATACCTCTGACCTTTCGAAGTTACGTGTGTATTGCTTATCAATTATCGTTCGCTTTAACGGTGAAAGAAAACATCGTGAGGAAACCTACATGCCTGAGAATTCTCCATAAGAATTTCTATGATATGTGAAGTTTGCCAACCCTCATTAGGCCAGCGTGGTGGACTGAGGCCTAACCCCTCTCAGATGTAGACGAGGCTCATGCTCCGCATTGGGCATAATACAGGGCTGGTTGCATTGCATAGCATTCTATGAAGACTATCCAAGATCATTGCCATCTTACACTTAATTAATGTGTCTATTTCTGTATCCAATAATTTATCTTTTTATCGTACAAGAGTTACGCCCCGCTAACTGGTGTCAAGTTCCAAAGGCTACCATCAAAGGAGCCGTCTGTTGTGCCAGCAATATTAGCGTGGTTCGAGTTGCGAGCTTCAGCGGTTCGAACTTTACTTATATTCATATATTAGTACTTATTACAGTTTTTTTATTTGTTTTTAGGAATTCAATCAATATCAATATTCTATACTGTCCTACAGCTGGATATAGACCTCCTGTGGGTACTACTGAAAGGATTTAGACTTTAATCCACGAAGCGGAGCTAATACGGATTACACATCTCTGCTTTGCATGAACAATGACACCATCCCAAAAAAGCAAATTTCACAGGACAGCCATCTGAAAATTTTATAAAATTTGTTTTGTTGTAACTTTGTGCTTATTAAAGATACATAATCAAATAATGTATTAATCAAAAGGGCATTCATCAATGTTTTGCAGAAATCCTGATTGTTATGTGCTCAGCTTTTAATACCATAATTAATTAATAACTGAAAATCAACCAACGATGTAAAGACATTTTGTCATGGCACTGCGCCGTTATTGCCGATATGACTGTGAGTTTTTTTTTAACATAAAATATAGACTATTATGAATTGTATGGTGTTAAAAAAAAGAAATCCAAAAATTTTGGATTTTGTGGTTATTCATGCAAAACAGCGACATATGCTTGTATGTTTCCTTTCCATTTCACACGAGAAAGACAAAAATTAAATCATTGAATACTATGAACTTTAAATATGTTTAAATCTTCGTGACATTGGGAAATTCATCAAAATAGTGTATTTCTTAAATTCCTGCGCAAGCCAGCTTCTATCTATTTTCCTGTCTGTAAAATGCTTCGGACAATCAAAATTTTCCTTCCTCTCGTCTCTTGCGACACACACTATCTAAGGCATAGAGAGTAAACGCTCAATTTGTCGGTAATTAAGTATAAGAAACGCCAGGTTTGTTCTCTGCCAGCGCCGCTACAGATCATATCGAGTAATGTGATACACTAAATAAAGGCGAAAGTGTTTATAAAATAAATTGTTACACGTTAATTGTAGGTATGTTAGTTGTGGTGTGCTATTAGAGATGATTGATGATAAAAGGAACAATCTGGAGCTTTATAAGTTTGGTGTTATTAAAAACAACTTGGTAGGTGGAATTTGAAAAAAACATATCGTATTTAATTAGTTGCTTAAATATTTTCAGTAAATTTTATTTGATGATTGAGATTTTTAATAATATTTGGGTTTTCTGCTCACTTGTGTGGCGATAAACTCGCCCTTTATCACATTTTGAGACGAAGCACGCTTGGCAAAAAGTGAGTACTCTAGCTGTAACTTTACCTACCTACCTACCTTCGGGGATAAAGGCATGATGTGTGTGTTATGATTTACTTTAAAATCTTGAGTGATTACTTATTCATTAAGTTTTAAATTTTTTGATAAGTGGATATTTTTACTAATCCAAATAATTACGCACTACTTAGACAACTGTATTTTAATTAGCTGTATAAATCGACAATATGACGGTACCTACCCATGTCTATGTATAAGGAAGACATGATCAAATAAATAACATAACAATGATAGACGTACTCCAACTAAAGAACAATCTAGGAAGGTTGTTTATAATTAATCAATCAGCAATATCCTACCAGGATTTAAACAAAATCTAGCCAAACAACAAAGTACAAATTCAGTGTTCCGATATAATCGACTACTAATAGCTCACGTAGTAATGCAATAGACATTAACGTTGTCCTTTAATGGAGGCCCTTGACCTGGCTTAGGATAATAGTCGGAACACCTGCGTGGTGGGTGTTTGTATGTTGTCAAGTATCTAGCTTTGGCTAATTTGAAAGGTGAATTTTTGAATTAGCAAGTGCAATTGCTCTGAATTAGCATAGAGGGAGGGTAAGTACTAAATTCACCAGTGCATCGCGCATTAAGATTTGAGGTCTATGATTTGTTATAGATGTAGGACTATTTTGGTGGTATAGTTGTATTACGTACTAGGTGATGCTCGCGGCTCCGTCCGCGTGAAAAAGTTTTTTCAGGTTAAAAATATTATCCCAGGATACAAAGTAGCACTCAGGAGTAATGTAGCTTGCTATTGGTGAAAGAATTTCCGAAATCGGTTCAGTAGTTCCTGAGATTAGCACTTTCGACCAAACAAACTCTTCAGCTTTATAATATTAGTATATTATTGTATTACCTACTGACATGCGCAGGTTTTAAATTTGATTCCCGAGTGAATTAAAGTGTTATTGGGTTTTTCTTCTCAGTATCAGAACGGAGTCTAGAATTGTGCGTCTTTTTGGAAAGAATTCATTTCAAGATATCAAATCTCAAAAGCCACAGTGGGTCTGAAATTGTAAGCTCACCAGAACTTAATGCCCTTTGGTGCCAATTACCAAATGCCAGCGTACAGTTACCAGCATAAGTAGTTGAACAAATTCAAAATTTCAAATTGCCTACCTACATACTTTTGTGGTCTTACTAATCTTTTTTTTCTCTTCACAAAAATAAAATGAAATAGATTTGCTTTACTCATATGAACAAAAAAAAAATTCAGTTTAACTTAACGCGTATATAGGCGATTAGAAATTTTGATTTTGTGCAGATATTTATGTTGCTGATTGTACACCCCGCACCATTGTGTGGGTCGACGTGATATGCCAACACTTTCACAACAGATGATGCTGTATTGACTGTATTAACGATAGACTATTCATCTGAGTACATTTTACATAGTGTTTGTTACTGTTTCGCCTGGTCATCTGGCATAGTCTTTTTTTTATTTTTTTCCTACGTATCCGCCTCACTTGACATTGCCCAAGTTGTCATAAAGGACAGAGCCAGTTAGGAAAAAGACTTAGACTATACATTACTATGAAGAGTACAAATTACACCCGAAGACAGTCTATTGACAAAATGTGATGTTGATCCTATTTCATTCCATACAAATAAATGTATTTAGGTTCGTTTTAAAAGTCACCACAATACTATCAAGGAGTTTTGTCCCATCAATAATCCTTATTAATCGTCTATAAATAAATTTGATCTTTTTGAAGGTTTGTTATGGATCTGGGTTGCTTTCATGTGTTTTATAAAAGAACCTCACCTTAACAATTTTTTTCAAAAAAATAAACAATGCCGACATCAAAGTGCACCCCACACGGTGTTGTTTTCATAAAAAAAAATAAAAACGCCCCATTCAAGCTGCTGCAGTTAAGTAAGCTGCGGTTCAGTATGCTGATGAATTCGTAATGCTGATAAACGGAAGACATTCGTGGTAGTCATTTTTCTACCACATTTTAGTAATGAAGGAAAGAATTAAGCTCACCAGCCGCGCTAGGAGGATATCAACGTAGTTACGGTTCAGTATGTAGATGAATACATTTGCTGAATTTAGACGTAACCATATGTAACTGCTAGGCTTTGTTCTTCGACATATTTTTATTAAATAGAGGGCGACCAAGAAGCTTATAGATAAGAGTGAAGGCAACACTCTGAATATCTTAGTAAAGACGAGTGAGGTCGGACACTCTCTTTCTGCATACATACATGAGACACAGACAATACATGTCACTCTCTCGTTCTTATGTGTGTATTTAGAAAGATAATGTTCAGCTACAGTTGTCTTTACTTCGGTATTTAGAGTGTTGCCGCCCCTTTTATCTACAAGCTTCTTGAGTGCGATTGACTGCGATTGTTATAGTCTATTTTATCAGATTTTTAGCCAATGACAGCAAATAATTTTAATCTGAACAGATATTGCTAGGGCTAAACCGACGTGTAGTGACAATTTTCAGATTTATTTCATGTGTCGAGTGAGATTTGTGGTGGTCTTAACACCTCTCTTTTCTAAACCTTATTCACTTCTTGTAAGGTCAGCAAAGCATCTATGATTTTGGAGTACTGTGGGTGTATATGGGTATTGGAGATCAAATCTAATAAAATAAAAATAAATAAAATACTTTATTCATCACGTAGGCGAACATAGTTGCACTTATGATAAGTCAAGATACATTAAATTAATTAATAATATAATTTTTAATACCAAAGCTAAAATCACTTGTATGACTACAGACATTTTTATTAGGAGTAAAATCAATGATGAAAAATAAAAAGTAAGAAGCCAGCTCGGGTTGGCAGAAAAAGCAACATAGAAAAGAGATCATTTTTATAAAAAAAAATGGTAGGAATGCGTCGCGATTCTCACTGGTGAGAACGCTACAGGCCCTAGCCTAGCTAACCTACCAGCCTTTCACTAGCTACCTAAGCGATGACGACCCAAAGAAGAATGACAGAAAGACACTCCGGGTTTACTTTTTTGTTTTTTTTTTTAGAATCTGCTCTGCTTGCACGTTTTCCATTGTTATAAAAATAAAATAGACATTCGTGGAGGATCTAACAATAAAATAAAGAGCCACATTTCGTTAAACAAAAAAAGATATTTAGCAACCACGTTTGTAATCTTTTAGAACTATACCTTCCAAGATCCGCCATTTCCAGTCATGTCTTTCCATATTGCCCTACAGTAATCTTCAGACCAGCGGAACCCCAACTAAGGATGTGTTTACACTATCAGTGACGAGGCAACATTAATGCCATATTTATTTACGTTGAAAATAACGTGGCACGTGTTGCAGCGTGTCGTTAAAATCCGTCAGAATTCGTCCATCTGGTGCGGTTGTTTAAATATGGCTGTGACAGTTTGGTGTAAAATACCGTTAAATTGTTATAGACGATATAAAATTAAATTAGCGTTGTATGGTTATTCTTGCAGACATAAATGGGCAGTAGAAAGGATGGAGGTAGTGAGTTAAAGTAGGTATGTCATACGCATTATTTTTCATGGTTATTATCACCGCAAAGCGAAGCCTTGAACTACATATTTACTTTAAATAGATATATTTTGTTGATTTATGCTTTTAAGGGCGTTTTTAAAGATGGGTTTAATTTTTCTACTTATTAATAATCATTGCCAATCTATGCATCATATCCTTGTTACCTTTAAATGTTAGAACTTCTCGAAAATATACGATATAAAACCAAATCCTAACAACTTAATCACGTGACAGTTGCTACTGCAAACTTACATCGTTTACAAGCAAAAAGTACAAAAAATATAAACGTCACTCAAGCGTTTCCTACAATTAAAATGATATTATTTTTTCCTCGGAATATTTCTACAATAAATCTAACACGGCGCGTGCGCATATTAACACTCACACACACTTAAAGAACAACACTAAGGGTGCAGTCCCACCTGGCAAATATTAGCTATTGCAATTTGGAAACGTAATGCAATCCTACTAATATTATAAAGGCGAAAGTTTGTAAGAATGTATGGATGTTTGGATGTTTGGATGTATGGATGTAAGGATGTTTGTTCCTCTTTCACGCAAAAAACACTGAACGGATTTCGATGAAATTTGGCACACGGGTAGATCATGTCCTGGATTAACACATAGGCTACTTTTTATCCCGGGAAAATATAAACCGGGACTTTTATCCCGGAAAAATCTTTTTAATGCGGGCGGAGCCGCGGGCAAAAGCTAGCAATAAATAAAATAAATTAGTGAGTATTATGGCCAAGGAACATATTACGTTAGGGATTAAATTAATCAATATTTCCTTTTTTATTTATCAGACGCCTGTAAAATAAAAAGAAAATAATCATTGTTGAATAAATTAAGTTTAAAGGAACTACATGTATGTATACATTTACATAATATTTGGTAATTTGCGAAGAACACCAAAAATTAACAAACATACGTTTATACCGTTCATTTATATTATTATAGAGATGGTAGTCACGGCTACCTTGATATACCCAAATTGACCAAAATAAGGTACTAAGCTTGACTTAGCTTAGTACCTTAATTTGGTTAATTTGATAAGTATCAAATTAATCTCTCAAATTGCATCCAATGTGTACTGCAATTTATCGGGGATATCTCATAGATTACACTCGCAGACTCTACGCCTGGTAAGGCAACAGTCTTAGTCTCCGCATGCAAACAAATGAAAAACGATCGTTCCTCAGATTACTATAGATTGCAACGTGGACAGATAATGTTTATGGTTTCTTGCAGCGGTACTCAAACTTGTGCAAAACATAATACATGTAGATTTAAGGAAAGGTTCAAAGCATGGGCGTTAATGGGGGGGGGGGGGGCGAGTTCAGGGGCTCCACCCCTTAACTTACAATAAACCAATAAACCACGCTACGCCACTGACCACTGACATTTTGGGACCCCCCCCCCCCTCCCTTAACTTCGAAAATACGGTGTCATGCAAGGCAAGACCTACGCTACTATTTTTTTATATCGTAGGACCCCCCCATGTGAAAGCAATAGCTACACCTTTGGTTCAAAGCTTGAAGAAGCTACGAAATTCTATATTCAGAATGAGAGGTACTAATTTTCTTAGTACGGCGCGGCGCGGCGTCATGATGTTTGTACATTGTCACTTAACACTTCGTTACTTACTATACTACGAATAACTATTATTGAAAAATCAACCTTACTGACTTATAATCACAGACATCTACACTTTATTTTATTTTTTTCGCGGGGAAAAACGCATTATCGCTACCTCCACTGGGGGGTGAGTGGAACGGTTATGTTGGTTTCACACAGTCTTACAGCCCAATGTCGACACTCGGAAGTATAGCGTCATCCAAGGGAGCATTGGACCGAGTCCCTAACAATAGGTCAACCCACCTTAGACTATCATTCAACAGAACTCAAATTTAATTTAACTGCGTCTTAAAAGTTTGGAAACCACCTGATATTAGTTCGCTAATCGTTGTATAAGTTTGCTACGGTCGACAGACTAACCTTGTGCCGAAGCAACTGCGTATTGCCAATGCAATTTATTTTGTTTACTACAAATATACCGTGCACTTTATGTGGCTAAATTGTGTATAAGATTAGTTAAAGTTGGTGTAAGATTCTTTGAATAGAAGTCTGTTTGATTAATAAGAAAATAATTGAAATATAGGAGATATTCATCATCATCAGCCACATCAAGGCCACTGCTGAACAGAGACCTCCCTAAAGATGATAGAAGATGCTGCAGAAAAATATTTAGCTTATAATAAACAGTAATATCATGATTTTTCACCGTGTACCTTTTTCAATAAGGAATAAGATATATTTTGCACAGGCATGTTTGAATTACATAATATATTACTCTACAGTTTCATTGCATTGTCAAAATCTTCTCGAATCCTGAACTCAGCAATTTTGATCATGATATTTCTGCCCACGTTCATCATAGGTTGATTGGTAGGTTAGATCCTAATCCTGCTAGGCAAGTTGCGCGTACATATGACCATAACTTTAACCCCAAGATATACTTAGACACTAAAAATCTTCCCCCTCCTTTACCTTAAAATTTTTATCGCACCAAAATCTCTAAATCTTTCATCACGTAATACGTTACCTCCTGTTTTATAACTTCTAAAGATTGGTCCTATAATAATACTAGAATCTGAAACAAAATCACATTACATCCAAACCTCATTCTATTAAGCAGACCGCAGTCATTTTCAATAAAAAAAAACAAACAGAATATGAGGGAGCACCAATTACAATCATGATAGTAGGAAAATTATAACCCTGGTCTGGCTACCGCATTCTATCCCTTTTTATTGGTGTAATTTAGAGTGGTTAGACAAGGATGGAGATACCAAATGATACGTTGCTATGCTGATCTCCTGGTACTTGGAAATGGACGTCGCTGATTTCTTTTTAAATATTTATGTGCAGGTCATGGGTAAGTTTGAAACTGATGGTATTCTATGCGTAGAGTTAATATTTACCCTTAAAAAAGATTTTAATGCCTAGTGTTGTATTAATTTAGCCCACTGCTGGGTATGGATATATTTCTTTACTAAGCTAAACGGCGTTTACCAAGAACACGCAGTTCAACTTCGAAATTCGGGGAATATTATGTAACGTTTATTTTTCTCATGGATCGCTTACCGAACTACTTTAAAAAACCCTTCTGATTTCTCAATTTACTTATTTAAAAAAATATTGTGTTTTTAAATTTCTGGCACGATCCAAAAAAATACTGCACAAAACTAAGAAAATTAATATCAACACAAGCATCAAATATTACTAGTCCATCAATTTCTTGTCTAATATTAACAGGATCTTATGATTCAGTATTTAATCCAGCCTCTATAAGGGTAATCAAATTGTAATAGCGTTAGTCCGTTTTGTATTTACACAAGATTGCAAACAATTAGGAATGTTGCCGCGATTTATAGACCATATTGTCAGTTATAATTAATGCTAGTGCAAAAGTGTTTATAAAATGGTAGTTTGATAGATAAGCTACTAGATGAATTGAATAGCTGTAACGTTTTTCGAAAGGTCGTAGAGTTGCCTGATTCTATCGTGAGTTAAGGTTTAGTTTAATTAGGAAGCGTTTGGGGTCACACATCTTCGGGAACTACTATGGCCGGGAAATAATCGAGACTATCGCTGCCAACGTCTACAATATGCAACAAAACTTAGCGTCATTTGTATTCATCATCATGTTTTCAAACAAAAATAAATTAAGCATCAGATCTACAATAGTTGAGTATTATATTGACATATAAATCCTCTTAGAGACTTGATTATACTGTATGAGCCGTGTATTACACGCTGCCCATTGCTGGGCACGGGCCTTTTTTACTACTCAGAGGGTTTAGGCCTTAGTTCACAAAGCTAGCCTAGTGCGGGTTGTGTATTGAGTACATACACCTTCAAAATTCTGTGACATACTTAATACAAAAATACCTTAAAATATACCTTCGAAATCTTAATGTAGACCCCGTAGGCATGTAGGTTTCCTCAAGATGTTTTCCTTCACCGTTAAAGTACGTAGTACTATTCCGTATTCTGTGGTTAAAGCGAACGGTAATTGATAAACACTATACACATAACATTGAAACCTCAGAGGTGTAGCTAGGGTTTTAACCCTGCAAGCCTCCCTTTTCGCAGTCCGACATAATATATTAAAAAAAATACGTAATAATCCTATAATACTCCTGCGGGGCTATCGGCTAATTTTGACGTTTCGAGTGAACAACGAAACATTGATGTCAACCGAACTTTGAAGTCAACCGAAATTTTATAGCCATTGGTATTGCGTATGATGTTATAGCTACAGTCAACACGAGTGCCTATCAACGAACCATATGACATCTCTACTTTTTTTATCGACGTTACGCGGCTAAGTTATACACACCAATTAGACGTATAGCCGTAATCTATCTTTACTTCGTGGCCGTAATGGATGAATTGGTCTTTTTTATTTAGCGGTTTGACATTGTCAAAATCATTGCCTGACAGCGATGGAGGCATAACTTAAAAATATGTGAATTGAATTGAACGGTGCGTTTGAATCTTCAGAATAATATTGTGGAATATGGTGCGGAAATCGTAACAATATGAGAATTGTTTGTGCTCGTATGTGGAAGTACTTTTGGGTTAGATATAATTATACTGTGACATGTTTTTACGAAGAAACAAACCCCAAAGCCCATTTGACCCCCAATCGAGTCAATATACTAGTAATTATACAAACTTGGGAATCAGACGCTTTTAAACTTAATGCAGTAGCAGACAGTGTAAATCAATCAACGTAAGTATCAATATTATATTCAGTATGTAATAAAATTAATTCTTGTAGGTAATAATATCGTATGCCGTATCAGCCTGCTAAGGGCGTGGGCGCTTAACCATTTTTTGTCTTTGCACTAAATAAACTATTCCTCTTGAGTACCAAACCGAAGATCAACCCATTTATTTATTCTGTGTGGTTGCAGCAGTATTCTCAACAAACCTAAACTAAAGGTTCTATTCAACATTCATGGAGAGTGTTGGTTTTGTTAGCTGTTTTCATTTTGAGTATGCTGTATCTGTTGTGTAGGAATGTGCCAATTCTCCTAATTATAAACAACGCAAGACTTGTTTCTTAATACGATAAACATAATGGCATTGTGTAATGTACGAAAAATTCATGCATTTCTATAATTTTTAGTTTTTGAGCTGCAGAAGTGGAGGAACGGATTTGAGGCGGCTTTGATATTGAGAAGCACATGGCTTCTCGAAAAGGATTGCTGTAGAACTGTGGTTGTGGAAAGACCTAGTACAATACATAATTGACAACAACTGTACACCTCAAGATGATGTGGATTGTCGTTTTACATGTTAGCTAGTACCCATATATAGAATTATACCTAATTATTGTGCCTTAATAAACCAATGTTGCATTTTTTTATTTCTCTACCCTCTTAATGTGATAATGAATACAAATTTGAATAGTGTTTCTTTAACAAATATTATTAAATATATTTTACCTACATCATTTAGAAACTTATACAATTAAGAATCTAAGATCTATTTTTATTTAATTTATATATTTATTGGTATATTAGGTACATGTTATAATATTAACATTATCAAACAATAAATACATTTTATTACAAGTATGTTAAAGAAGACTACCCCCAAAAAGTTCTACAAAAACGCAGGGAACTACAAGAGGAGCTGAAAAGAGACAGAGAACAAGGAAAAAATGTAGTTTTACGGTATGACAAGATAATAAAATTAAATGAATCTTATCAAACCAACAGAAAAAATGACAAAGGTAGGAAAACTCAAAAAAGAAACTTATCAGAGTCACCAAAAAATGTGGAGAGTAATATACCACAAAAGAAAGACAACATGATAGGCCAAAAATCAAAGAAGAACAAAACATACCCAGTTTTCATGAACATGCAAAAAGACACCCCTAAAACACGCACAGCATCTGGCAGCGAGATGAGAAATTCTGGCAATTCGGATTAGCAATTACAAGCCCTCCACCCAACCTCCCCAAGCCGGCTAGTCACCGTGGGGCAGAGCGACTGCAACCCTCCCGCGAGTCCTACAATTATTAACAAACAGCAAATAACCAAGACAAATTTTAAGAAAGTCTTTTATATAGCGACGCTAAACACATTAACGCTCCGGTTAGAAGAAAACCTTATAGAGTTGATAGCGGCCCTGGAAAACATTAATTGGTCTATCATTGGATTAAGCGAAGTACGCAGAATAGGGGAAGCCATAGAGGAGTATGAAGATTTTATTTTTTATTACAAAGGCCAAACACCAGGGAAATATGGAATCGGATACCTTATAAAGAAGGAACTTAAAAATAATATAACAGAATTTATTGGGATTTCAGAACGCGTAGCGATACTAAAAATAAAAATTCCCCCACACAATGACATATGGTCAATAGTTCAAATATACTCACCTACGGAACAATCCAGCGACGAAGAAATAAATGCCTTTTACACACAACTTAACTCCAGCATAATAAAGTACACAAGTAAGAATCTAATCATAATGGGAGACTTCAATGCCCAAATAGGAACAAGAAATGAAGGAGAAGACACAATAATTGGATTATACAGCTCAGGAAAAAGAACTAGGAATGGAGAAATGTTGGTAAACACAGCACATCAACACGGTATGAAAATCCTAAATACTGTATACAAAAAAAGACAAACTCTCAAGTGGACTTGGCAGTCCCCTGATGGAAGGTACAAGAACGAAATTGATCACTTTTTGACAAACAGAAGCTACCTTTTCGAGGACTGCAGCGTAATTAAGAACCTCAACTTCAACACTAACCATAGAATGGTTAGAGCAAAATTAAAGCTAGAAACACATAAAAATCCAAGACCATTTAAAAATAAGGAAACAATAAATACTAGGAATATTAATGCATTAGAGGCAGAAATTAATTACCAGGATTTGATAGACATTGTCCCTCCAATAAGCCATGAAACCACCCAACAGAAATACGATAAATTAGAAGCCATACTCAGCTCATGCCTAAAACAAAATAACAATCAATCTGATAAGAAGAATAAAGTAACGAAAGAGGCTAGAGAATTACTGCAAAAGAGGTCCATCTTGATAAATAGCGCTAACAAAACAGGAGAAATAAGGAAAGAAATATGTACTCTAAGCAAACAGATCAAGACACAAATAAGAAAAGACCGCTTAAGGGAAAGGATACACACTTTTGAAGACTACATAATCAGAACAGGTGGAATGAAAAAGGCAAAAAAACTTTTAGTGGAGAGCAAGCATTGGATCCCAAAGTTAAAACATAATAATGGACAAAACAAATCTAAACGTAGTGACATAATAAGCATCGCAACAAATTTCTATCGAGATTTATATAAATCTCAATCGCTAGCAACAGGAATTCAAATTATCGCCAACGAGGAAACACCGGAGATCCTGAAAAGAGAAGTGGAACGAGCAATCGAAAGTCAGAAAAAGGACAAAGCATCAGGCCCAGACAATATACCAAATGAATTACTACTACGCTCAAAACAACACTTAACACCAACATTAACAAATCTTTTTAATGACATCCTTAAAACGGAGCAAATACCAATTCAATGGACCACCTCAAACATTATCTTGATACACAAAAAAGGAGACAAGAATGAGATTAACAACTATAGGCCAATCAGCTTAGTATCGAATATTTACAAAGTATTTGCCAAAGTCATACTCAATCGAATAACAAAAACATTAGACGAAAACCAACCAAAAGAGCAAGCGGGTTTTAGAAGTAATTTTTCAGTACTCGACCACATACACGTAGTAAAGCAAATATTTGAAAAAAGCAAAGAATACAACTTAAAGTTATACTGTTGCTTTGTTGACTACTGCAAGGCGTTCGACTCGCTCGACCATGGACGAATTTGGGAAGCGTTAAAAAACCAAGGGGTTGACAATAAATACATAATACTTATCAAAAACATGTATCAAAACAGCTCAGCCAAAATAAGATTAGAGAGGGATAGCGAAAAGATACAAATACAGAGAGGCGTACGTCAAGGTGACCCCCTGTCCCCCAAATTATTTACAGCAGTCTTAGAGGATGTCTTCAGACGGATACAGTGGGATAACTATGGGCTAAATATAAACGGGGAAAGATTAACGCACTTAAGATTTGCAGATGACTTAGTAATCTTTGCATCACAACCTGAGGATCTACAGAATATGCTACAAGACCTTGACCGTGAAAGCAAATTAGTTGGGTTAACAATGAATACACTAAAAACTAAAGCAATGACAAATGGTCCAGAGAAAACCATCACGGTAAACAACAGCATCATAGAATATGTCAAAGAATATGTCTACCTGGGACAAATTATATCACCTAATGACATTAACGTAAAAGAAGTCGAAAGGCGAGTCGGAAATGCTTGGAAGACGTACTGGTCCTACAAAGAAATTATGAAAAATCCGCAAACGAGCATAATCCTAAAAAGAAAACTTCTAGATACATGCGTGCTACCAGTTCTGACTTATGGCTGCCAAACATGGGCTCTAAACAAAGCACAAACAAAGAAATTAGAAACGTGTCAACGTGCTATGGAGAGGAGCATGTTGGGTAAAAGTCTCTGGGATAAAATTAGCAACGAAACTCTCAGAAAACACACAAAAGTTAAGGATGTTAGAGTCAAGATGAGGGAATTGAAATGGAGATGGGCGGGACACACAATGAGAGGAACTCAGAAATGGAGCAGCACGGTTACAACGTGGTATCCGAGAGGTTGTAAAAGAAAAAGAGGACGTCCTTCTAGAAGATGGGCGGACGACATAACAGCAGTAGCAGGCACAGTCTGGACCAGAGTCGCACAAGACAGAATAAAGTGGAAGGAACTGGAGGAGGCCTTCGTCATAGGGACGAACAGATGTACCAAGCAAGGAAATTAAATTTTTGATGTAAATATTATATTATCTAGTAATAAGAAGTAGCATTATAGCAAGTTAGTTAAAGTGATTTTTGTACCTAGTTATAGAATTGTATTTAGAAATAAGTTTGAACTGTTAGCTTAATGTTGTTATATGTACATCTGAAATAAAGGCTAATAATAATAAAAAAAAAAATAATAATTTATAAACAATACATATTTCATGTCTACTCTTATATTATTAATCACATTATTTATCCTACTAATATTATAAAGGCGAAAGTTTGTAAGAATGTATGGATGTTTGGATGTATGGATGTTTGTTCCTCTTTCACGCAAAAACTACTGAACGGATTTCAATGAAATTTGGCACACGGGTAGATCGTGTCCTGGATTAACACATAGGCTACTTTTTATTCCAGGAAAACATAAAGCGGGACTTTTATGCCGGAAAAACTTTTTAACGCGGGCGGAACCGCGGGCAAAAGCTAGTAGTTTATAATATTATCAAGAACATCTATCGACGAGCGAGACTCGTACATAATACAAAAAATCTACAAATTTAAATAAAATTATTTTGCGGGTTTTATAGCGGTTTTTTAATACAATTTTTTTTCTCCCGACATATCGAAGATAGAAGACTTTACAGCCTTCATGGTCACTGTGCCAATTTTGGCGTCGAAGAAAATATAACTTAAAAAACTGCGATAAAATCCGCAAAATAGTTTTATTTCCAAGTCTAACATTCGCGTAAATAATATAAGAAATCATTAAATCGACAAATGTTCGCGCTCACATATAAATAAAATAAAACTTGCGATTATAATCATTACAAATTAAAAATCTTAAATTTCTAAACGTTTCTATTTAGCTACTTTACTACGTTACTCGGCCGGGTAATAGTGTGAATCACTTTCCGAGGGAAAAACACTGCTATTGAATCGTGGCTTTCAGAAAAATGTTGACAGATACGGTGTCTATCAATTTGATGTCAACTTTGCTTAGACAATACCAATAGCTATAATTTTCCATAGCAATCCACACTATCGATATCCACCGTGACGTCACCGGTGACCATCAATGTTCATGAGCACCGCGAGTTGTCCACCGGTGTTAGCCAATACGAAATCGGTGATTTGACAGTTATTTGATGTACACTTCCACCGGTGCTTATCAGTTTTCGATGTCAACTGAGATACATAATAGCCCGGCTGGTCCTTTCTAAAATCCAAGGAAAACACAAGAAATCCATAGAATAAACTAAACTTAGCAGTTCCTTTTCGAACGTCAATCTTATGTCATGAATTCCAACATGGGAATTTTAAAACCGTCCCAAACAAAACTTGTATTTGACCTGAAATTAAAACTTCCGAAATCAATGTTCATGTCACAGTAGAATGTGTAAATCATGTCTGTCTTTTTGTCTAGTTTGGGGTGACTCCGTAAATAGAAAGGTGATAACTATTGACATTTTAATTGGTTTCTAATTTTGTAGTCGTCGTGGATTTTGGAATTTAAAATACGGAGTGGGAAGTGGAAAAAAGATTGTTGGAATAATGATTATTGGATTCAAATGAATGGTAATTTTAAAATTTATGTAGGATTTCAATAAATTTTAAATTTAGAATTGAACTGTAAATTACATGACTTTGATGCTTCACTTAGATTGTTGGCGAATAACTCGACGAATGACTTGGCGAGTAAATATGACTATGGATTATATTAGTAACGTACACACCTGAATTTTCTGCTTAAACACTATTGTTACTGTTACTGTATTCGTAAGTATTCCTCTGTACTTGGCCAGTATCTAAAAAGGGGTAGAAATACAAAAAATTGCCCGCAGAATTTGTATTTTACCAATATTTTTTCTTTCAAATACGATGGTTGTTTCGTTTTATTTGTAATTAGAACGAAATTTATTGTAAAAAATAAACTCCCTGATTTCATAAAATAAACATTAATCACGTCCTCAATCAAAAATGTCATCTAACCAATTAAAATAACAATAACATTGAAATAAGTTAGAAACAATTTTAACTATAACAATTAATCGAAAGCACTACATCAACAGCAATCTTTATTAGAAACATTTATAAACCCCACACAAAAGATACTTGACAAAACAAAACATTTCTATGACAAATTGTTTTATATTTTGTACGCCAAAAATAGTACAATGAGCCACGAAGCCACTTAATCTCACCGAAAATTTCGACACAACTAAATTAATATTAATGGGGTAAAAAAACACCCCAGTTGGTTCGACTAAGTTATATGTGAATTGACAAAAAGCTTCTTAAAACTTCCTACTGTGATGGATGTTCCTTTTTTATCTTTTTTTTCATTGACAAAAGACACGTCAACGTTGGAACAGTCAATAAATTTTTGGATAATTACGTAAGTTGGGGTAAATTGGGTTCAGTTTTGAATTTATTTGTGAAATGTAATACTGTGATGAATGTCTGTTGATTTCCTGATAGATCTTTTGTTATTTAAGGTGTTTTAGTAGAGGGAGGATACGGTTAAAATTGATGGCTTAGTTGATGCCACTTATTTTCATTGTTTTAAAGGTTTAATCATATGTTAGCAGAATGTTCCTTAGAATGCTTTTGACGTTCGTATTGACGCCAGTATTTTAAGTATAAACTCCAATTTGTTTAGATTATAATTTTTTTCCACACATGTAACTATAAAGTGTGTGACATCCAAAATTACTACTCTACTCTCAAATTATATTTTTATTTCTATTTTATTACTTGTTATTAATCTAACTACAAAGGTAACATCAAACCCAACAACCTATTAACAAAGTTGAAAATAAAGACATAAAAAATTCCAGCCACATTTTACTAAACCATTTACGCAGTCAGTTACCAATTTAAGATATTAATGAGTACTTAAAGAAGCCCTAGACTGCGGGGCTTAGCCGCCAATCTTTACTCGTATACTTGTCAATTTAACCCGACGACAGTAACATAAAAAGTTACGACCTAAGTTAGCCCCGTTACACACTGTGAATTTTGAATAAGAAGCGCCATAGGTAACTTCGCTTGGGATATTGGAATTACATCTAGAGCGAGGAGTTGGATACGTGTTTTATGCAGTATTAAAGTAATAAAATGATTCCAAAGTTATTTTTGCTTGGATTTAATATTTACTAACGGTGAGCTACTTTAGGCATGTTTGACTATGGGCTGTCATATTATAAAAAGAAGAAATGTTTGTGCATTACGCGTAATACCAATGTAAATGAATGTTCTTTGTTTTCAAAGAAGAGGAGGGCCTTAATATTTTATATAGTGACATAAAATAAAAAGTCACCCTCGTGTGACTATCATTATAACATTTATAAAAATCACAACTGAAAATTTGATGAATTAAAAAAACTTATTTTGATCTCATAATCTTGACACTGATTAACTTATTAAATATTCTAGAACGTATCAATAATTATACAATTTATAATACAGAATTATTATTATTATACAATTTATAATATTACAGCCAGCACTGAGATTATAATCGCTTTTTTTATTGATGACCCAGACGATAAGGTCAACGTTGCGGTACGCACTGGCTATTCTTAAAATAGATTACTTTGCATCGTTTAATGCTTAATTGCAATATTTTCATCAGCGCAGTGGTCTGCTGATGCTTTAATGTGTTCACTTTGTTTGTAATTCGATCACCGATATTCATTGTTTTGCTTACACTTATTTACATTTAAACGGTTTTGATACTTTGGTTTTAATATCGATGGTATTGTTGTAATTGTTTTCTTACCTTTATTCAATTCTGGTTGTATAGTTTTATCCATATTCCTCCATAAATTAAGGAATCCTACAGCGACCACCTACCTGTAGTAATTTTTTAGTCTGAGATGTTAAATCTCCAGCTATTTACACGAGAAAACATGTCGACGCTGGAAAGCAAACTCGTAGTAACCCGCAAAACCAAAATTGTTCACCAGAGCAGAAAAACTTTTCAATTTTTCAAAAAAAAATCATAACTTGCGTATTTATGAACCTAGAGCTGCCGTTTTCGGACACAACATGTATATTTTTATGCTGAATAAGTTTTTTTGAACGGCGTTAAACTAAAGCTTCTCTAACGGAATATTTTGCTGGTTACGACATATGGATTTTTTTTTCAATCCATTAAAACGTAGTAAGTGAAGATAGTAAATGTATGGAACAATGCAAAGCGCACTTTTTTACGGAGAGCAAAAATGCAGTAACCTACGCTACTTTAAGCAACATTACCCAGAAAAACGTCATAATAATAAAAATCTGTGAATATTTTGTCATCAGTATGAAGTAACTAGCATTAATTTTCGAATTCTGGAAAAGTGGATTGCTTTGAGCATAAATCTATGAAACTGAGGTTGCTAAATAAATTGCTGTAAGAGTCAAGGAAAAAAAGTTTAGGCTACTTTTGAAAATGATTCCTTACGTTTAGGCGAATGCTAGATATTGAAATTAAACTACTGTAACGGATTGTATAGCGGTTTTATTATTTTATTTTCGCGTTTCGAAGGCTTTGCAGCACTTCGTGATCACGGGGCAGAATGAGGTGTTGGTGGTACGAAAAGTTAGTGTTACAAATGAATCGGTAATTTCAAAAACATTATAAGTCACACAATTAGAATTTTTCAGAAATCAATAAAAACTGTTTTATGCACAAAAATGGATTTTAAATTACGTTTTTGTGCTTAATATAGTATTTGTATGGTAAAAAATTTAAATAGCTAATAACCTTCACAGTTTATTAAAAAAAAATAGTGAAAAATAACCTGAAAAACTAAAATTTGCTTGTTTTAGCGAGAAATGGTTATTAGTGGTATATAATATAACCAAAACAATTGTAATAATCAATTTTTATTGCTTATTATTAAATATAACTCTTGAGAATAACCTTATTAACATTTTACAACAAAAAAAATCATCTTGGAAAAATGTGACTTAAGAGATTTTTGAAATGCCCGATTCAAATCTACTTTCAAATTACAATTTTAAGATGTTAGTCATTGTTTGCGGTCCAGTCTACGCAGTAAGAGCTCACAATGTCTTGAGGTCTGGCAGTGGGTCTTTTGGGCACCGATTTCATTAGATGTATTACCGGGTCCCAGGCTTACGCAAGTTTCCAACCATCTTCTCTAATGAAATTGGGATGTTTTTTGATTTAGAATCGAATCGGTTTTCTTTGGCAAGGGTTTGTGCCTTGTCGAATCTATGGTAAAGGTTGGATCCTTCTTCTGAATGTTCAGCTCGAAGTCGAAAAACGTCTGCAGTAGCTGCAAACAATGACTAACATCTTATAATTGTAAATTGAAGGTACATTTGTAATACTCACTTTTCGGACCACCAACACCTCAGTCAGTCCCGTGACCACGAAGTGCTGCAAAGCCTTCGAAACGTCGGGAAAAAAATAAAATAAAAAGCCGCGATAAAATCCGTTATAGCAGTATTGGAACTACTCTTGAGAAAGTAAAAAAGAAAAAAAAAAAGAAAATACATTTAGTGTCTACCGTCATTCATAACATCTGCAGAGTATAAAAGGCGGAGCTGAGTCTGAACACATCCATTCTTGGTCGAGAGTTTGCGCAGAGCGGATATACTTTCGAAGCCCATTTTGGTTTATTATTATTATTATTGTGATTATCTGCTTTTTGATAGTATGTAAGTTTACGTTGTTATCAGACATACATTTGTTTTAAACTGAAACCGCTTTTGATATCTAACATCAGAAGTGGCATAGGCCGATGCCCATAAATGCGAATTATGTTTACCGTATACGCCATGTGGAATGCAAGTGGTATTGTGGACGTGTTTCATTACCCGCAATTTACCCGAAGAGGGGGTGATGGCGCCGAGGAGTACCGGGATAAGGACATAGTCCGAAAAGTGGACGGTGGTGTGATGAGGCCATCGGATCTACTCCGTGAGGATGTTGTCAGCCAACGACAGTGTCTGAATAAAGCCGGCGGGGATATCACCAGATTATTGAGTATAAGAATTTTAAAGAGAAACCTCACCAAAAAGAAATATTTGTTTTGGAAGCCAGATTTAATGATACTAAAATGCTGAAAATCGTATTACTACCTCTGCTGATGTAAAAACTAACCTTCAGAAAGTTCCACAAATGGCAATTAGGACTAAAACTAAAATAAAATTACTTAATCCATCTTGACAAGAAGCATTATTGCCACCAGATTACCCATAATTGCATCAAAGTAACAAGTAGTGCAGTAAAATTTTGCTCGGTCTTTCAAGAGTTCTTTTCACTGGTGGCGGTAGGGAAAAGGCATTGAGTCAGAATAGAGAAAGATATACTTAATGTTAAATTGTTAGAAGAGTTTTATGTACAAGGGATGAGATAGGTGACACATTTGTTGCGAGCGTCTAACGAGCCACACGTCGTCAAAAAGGGATTTCTGAGTACATACAAGGTAATAGGTAACGGACATCTGAGAACAGTTGTTGGTGCCATTTGTGGCTTTAATTTCAGATTTAAAAAAAATTGCACATGGTAATTTAAGGTAGTATACAACGTTTGCGATAGTTTTAAAATAACGTAGAGATATTGAAATCGAAGTTTTGGGATGGTCAGCATGCTTCAAGAAACTCAATCTGATGAAACATGTTTGAGATAAACTTTAAAAATAAATTAATAAAAAGGATATCCACCATCAGGTAACATAAGAGATCCTAACATGAAAGTCCTTTTGTTAAGAAAATGGAATTACGTGTCACATTTTTATTGATAAACAGAAATCAGCAAGGCCAGGCAAATACAGAAAATTTTGTCAGCAAGAGTAGACGCTAGATATGGAACATGCCAAACAGTAGAAAAAATATCAGCAATTTGACCAAAACTTTATTTTTTTTCCGTGAAAGCCCAAAATGATAATTTTCATCATTCTAACTTATTAAGAATTTTGTGTCTAATGTCCTTTTTATTTAATAAATCTGTATAATGTTTAATTAAGTGAAAAAAATGCTTAAAATTAATAATTTCATAGGTAATCTATTAATAAGCTCGAAAAAATTGCTTTTCAGCTAGTGATTGTCTACTTTTTGCTTTATTTTCCTCAAAATATGACCATGAGTGTATTACCTTCTTTACGAAATTTAAGTTAGTAATTAACTTGAAAGAACTTTAAATTTAGTTTTAAGAACCACATAAAACCCTTAAATGCAGGTAAAATAATCACCACTTTTTTATGTTCTCAACCATCTCGTAAGGTCTCACGCCTCTTTCGTCTTTGTGCTGCCTTCTAAAAGAGTACCTAATTTATATAATGTTTAGTGAGATTATCAGCAAAGGGCTTAAAAACAATAATTATTGTGATAAATTCTGTATTCGATAACAATTATAACGCTTACGTCACAAAATATGCACAAGTAATGAAAGTATTGTATTCTAATATAACAATATTTAAGCACTTACTACACCTCTACTGGATTTTGATTTATCGCGCATTATTTTTCAGTAAATAAATTCTCATTACAAAACGTCCGCATATTTTGGCTATGCAATCCGCATTGACACGTGGCGTAAACATCAAAGGAATACCGGCGGCGACGCCGAGCATAAGAAGTAAATCCGCGATGTGTTGAACCTACAATCTCCAGTAGTGTTGTAAAACAAAGTTACTTGTTAAATTGAATCCTTGTAAATAGAGTAAATATTACGAACAAAAGAACTTAGTACCGTGCAAAGCGTCGTAAACACCATAATTTCAAAAAATACTGTCCATTTAATGGTGTACATGCCAATACTCAAAATTTGCGAGCAGCAAAAATGTAATAACCTGCACTAGAGATGGAATTATTGATGATGTAAGTTGCAGATTTATTGTTTTTACAGAAAACGAATTATCGTAAGTAACAAAGCAAAAAATAATACCTGATTTTTTGTTAATTACAGCGTTTTATGGTACAAAAAATGGAAAAATAGGTAAATTTTAAAAATCCTATTTTCGTTATTATTCATCGTAAATTTCTTTGAATGATACCATTCTACGCGGCTTTTTTTTCTGATTCCAATGGTGTAATAAAAAAAAATTCGCATATGTGTTGGTTACTACGTGTTTGCTTTCCAGCGTCGATGTATTGTTTATTCATCTTTACGTGAGTTAGCTGTTGCCAAACACACTAGAATATTTTACTATGTTAGTAGCTTCAATACAAGTTAAAAATTCTATATCTATAAAAATATTGCATTACATGACCGTATAAACATAAAATACTCCGATAGTACCATGAAACTTTAATATAGTAGATACTTTCATGCTGTTGAGATTGTGTGCATCGAGCCTTATATCTAAATGGTCAATAATGGCAACATAAGAAGCTCAGTTGATCCCGTATGGTATGAAATAAATGGACTGAAGCGAAGATGGTCTCATGATTCATTAAAATTTTCATGTTTCTTGTTCATTGCATATTGAATTTGTTATTTTTATGAATTAGACCACAGGCGGTGATTTAAAATGTAACTTTGTTAGGAATGTCTTTTGGAATTAGCGTTTCATTATTTAATTTTATAGATATACTGTTTTGTAGGAGCTGATAGTTGTAGCGCTTGCTGGTCTTATACCGTGTTAAAAATGCTAATAATATTATAAATGCGAAAGTTTGTATGTATGTTAGGAGTAAACGCAAAAATTGCTGAACGGATTTTGATGAAGTTTGGCTGTTTTTATGGAAGAAATGGTAATCTCTCATCTGATTTATTAAATAGATAGTGCTACCGTTATAGCCACTTTTATAGCAGGAAAGTCTTTTCACGTGGGTGAAGCCGCGAGCAAAACCTAGTTAAGAATAAAAAAAAGCAAAAAAAAAATAAAAAGAAAAAAACAATCGCACATATTCACTTTCCTCATGAGTCGTTTACTGTTATTGTAATTCCTCTTGTAAAGTGAGGCAGCAGTGATTACTTATCAAGTAAGCCACTTGCCTCTTACCCAGTTAAAAAAAAACCACGTCGCCCTCATAACTTTAAAACTCTTCTAACCAATAACGATCTCGTGACATTAAATTTTACAACAGGGCTTCCCCGTGACTGGCGGGATGAAATTCAAATCCATGAAGATCTCTTTTAATGAAGATGGCGTTGAGCATTTTTAGAGATGTTATACCAAAATAATCTTTTTGAATAGGTTTTTAACTCGTGGGTATTAGTTTCTTTTGGAACTAATTTTATTTCACACCTTTCATATGAGGATGTAGATTAGGGGTTTACTAGTGAAACAGAGATGGTTATGAATAATAATTTTGATTGTCAAAATGCAAAAGAATTGTTTTTCGATTTAGTAGTTCATAATTAAAATGTAGATTTCACTTGGTACATAATGTCTACATTTGGAAAGAAACGATACGAGATTTCAGTCTTTGAATAAGATTTTAATAACTATAAATCTATACTTATAAAACATACCAGAAGAAGATATTTCCCTCTGAATGACATTAACATGGAAATATTTAGACGGACAGCAATAGAGACCTACTTATGCAATGCTAATATGGTTTTAAAATCAGCAATTATGACTACCAAAATTAAAAAGAAACCACATTCTTCTATTTTTATCACAATCTCACTTCGACCATTATCAATATTTTCCCACACTCCCAAAAATAAATCAATGGTACAATTAAACTAATAATAAGTCGAGTGGTACAGACTGGTTGAGGTGCTCCAAGTACTGCTGAGTGGAGTTCCCATGTCGCTGAAAATAACGTTATGTTTATTGTAACAACATTAATGTAATAGATAAGTGATGCTACTGTATTCTCATGTTAGGAACGCACCAATCAAAACGACTTGATGGAATCAGTGTTAAAATTTCTAGACATCTCTTGTCGAATTCATTCGTCACTATTAGGCTAGCCGTCTTGTTATTTTTTGGCGGGTGAAATGCGCGTTATCGCTATCACCTGGGGAGAGAGTAGAACGGTTAAGTTAGTTTCACAGGTATTACGCTCCCATGTTGACACTCCAATGCTCGCATCATCCGAGTGAGAATTTAATCAAGTTCCAAAGGCTATGTACACCCTATGTCGATAGCCAGCTTGCCTAAATATCTCGCTGATATGAAGAGTTAAGATTATGTATATGAGTTAAGATTGTGGACGACAAAAATGGCAACCGTGTGTAGTTCCATAGGATTTTTAAAAGTCAACACAATTTTGATTGTTTTATATGGAGCAACTCGGTATAAATTATTTTGATCATTCCTTATGTACAAATAAATTTCAAACCAATTCTAAAACTATTGCGTTTATAACCATTATCATTAACATTAACACTTATATCAAAGTCACTAAGGTTTCAACTCCCACATCTCCAATAACAAGATGCCCATTTGTGTCCACCGTCGCCAAGCAGTCTGGTGACACATAGAGCAGCTGGTGTCATGATCTGTCTCCAAGGCATTCAGTGACATACCTTATATGATATGCTTGTTCCTTTGATTTATTATTGCAATTATTCCAAAATAATCAAGTCGACAATCCAGTTGTGACAAAGGAATAATTGTAATGTCGATTGTTACTCTGGATAGTATCCTGATGAAAGTAGGTTACATTATCAAACTCTTTAGATATTATATTTGATAAGTAAGTATTTAGTATGCGAGAGTTCAACTGAGTACGAAGTACTTTATTGTAACTATGGATTTTCAAATAACAGGGGAAAACTAGAAAAATACAAGGCACTTCGATATTAAATTAAATGTCTCAAGATAACGATCGTAGTTCAATCGCTAGTAAAGCTATACTCCTTAAACGTATAGGTGGTATTACTACACTTTACAAACAGACGTGGCACTTATCATAACGAGAATAAGCTATTTGATTCATCATCAAAATAAACAGTTAAATTATTGCGTTGAACTTCAAAACCCTTAACACATCAAAAATATCTCTAATATCTTAAGTATTTGCGACAACGATAACGTATCATTAAACCGTCAGGTGACACATATGCAGCAGTAAAAAGAAACAATACGCAAACTGGTGCACGTGTACAATAGAATTAAGCAGTTTACGCAGAATCCAGAAATAGCCAAGCGGGCATAATTATAGTGACGAGGGAGAATGCTGTCGTCTCCCGTTGGATGTTTTCTTTTATTTTATTCGTTAAGTGGATTATTCACTTTGCTAACATTGTCTTTGACCAGATAAATTATTGAAGGTCTTTATTTTTAAGTAATGAGTTAGACCAGCATGTTGAAAGGTAAACTCTCAACATCGTAAATCATTTGTTTTGAGCCTTCTAGTGAAAACACATCAAATGCAGGACTGATGTTTCTGTCATGATATCTAACAAAATTCACCAGGTACTTAATTTGTAGTCATATTTGAGTATTCTGTTTACTCTATTTCATTCTTAGTATTTCGTCTGCCTTTATCCTTCTCCCATAATTTTGGGATCGACACAAAACATATTTTACTTAATCTCATAAAAAAACATGTTCAAATTTCTAATATTTACCGTTTGCAGAAAATTTACATTTGAAAATGACAGTTAATTTGTGCCTCACAAATGTATTGTAAACTACAGTAAAAGTAGCAACGCTATAAATAATCATAAGTACATCTAAGTGTTTGCGGTTCTCGAGAGATGCGACGTCACCTCAAACAAAGAAGATCTTGGAGCCACATAGTCTGGTCACGTGGAATTTTGCGTAACAATCGCCTAGTTTTTCATCTTACTTATTGTAACTGTGTCTTATGTCGTATTAGGATCTCATAAGTTGTTATGTGATAGATTTTTGCAATTATAACTATAATGTTATGATTTAATATTTGGATTTTAAATTCTGTTGTGATTACATTTTGTTCACTCAGGGAATGTTTTAGGGATGTAAGTATGGTTTAATTTTAATAATTGACGAAAACTGCTTAATTTACTGTTTAAATGTCATTTAGATATTATAATTGCATTATATGACACGCTTCAAAACTACATAAACATTAGTCTTGCAAAATTTCCCATTTTTAGCATAAAATTACATGTCTCTCTGGTTTCCTACTTGTATGTGACCGAGCCCTGTTCCAGGAAAACGATGTGCAACCTGTGTCACCAGATGTCGCTGATGTTGCTAAATGAAAATTGCAATTCAAAGTTGTAATATATCCCTTATTCTGCTAGTAGTGGTATTATGACGGAATCTCTTTTCGTGTCTCAAAATTAATGAATTGAAGAACAAACGGTAAAAATATAAACAGTAGCGTACAATTGCATAGCACGTGGTATATACTCTGTACTACGCTTCCATACAACTTGAATCATCAGTAGTAACTAGTATATATACATAAGTGTGTTTATACATCATGTTAGCACATAAAATGCACATAAGTAATGCCAAGGACACATATATCGAAGCAAATGATTTTCCAGTTACCATTTTCAGTAAAAACATGTTCCGATGTATGTTATTTGTATGGACTTAAACATGTATCCTCAAAGATCTTAAGTATTACACCGACACATTCCAACTTCAACTCTACAGCTTGATGATTAGAGTCGATGTTGGAATGTAAGCATATGGATTTAGGTTATTTGCTGTAGCATTGATGTGTAGGGCTTTGCAATCAAGGTCTACAAGACCTGCAAGTTGAATGTCAAAGTATTGTTTACGTTTTTATATAAAGTCACATTTGTTATTATAAGGCGACACGCGGTTTTACTCGCTTTTGTCTCTACGAAACGTTGGACGTCGCGTTCCTTTTTATGTCAATAGATGACGTTGATTGCGTGTGATTACATATTAAACTTTTGCTTAGTGGTAAGTGGTGGCTACATATTAAATATGTTCCAGCTATCGTATAAGGATAAGTAAAATAGCTACTATTATTGGGATAGTTAGTAGAAATTAAATAAAAACTATCTCAGAAAAGTTGCGACAAATGCCCTGCGATTTAAACCTCTACCTTCGTCTTTGTAGACTTATAATGAACAGCAACATAAGTGGAATACAAAGAACTGCATGACACTGCACGTCACTAATAACTTTACAACAAAATTTTTGACTATAAAAACATAAAATTAAATTTCACATTATGAAGTCTGCCAACCCGCACTAAGTCAGCGTGGTAGACTAAGGCCTAAGCCACCAGTAGTAGCAAACGCGATGAAATTAATAAATTGATAGAAGTACAAAAGCACATAAAGGTCAAACAGAGCTTCTGCCTAAAGAATTAACGAGTGCATGATGGCTCCATTACCTAATGGGTATCAACTCGGTGACCCGACGAGGATCGTAATGTGTTATTTGTGGAGGGACTGTAAAATTAACGGAACCTGTGCAGGTCTGCAAAGGCAGTTGGCGCGAGTTAGTGCCTGAGAGCATGGCGATTGCTCGCTGAGAGTTTCTGTTTTGTCAATGTATGTAATGTTATTTCCTACCTACTATATTATAAATAATGAAGTTTGTACAGATGTTAAGACGTCGTTTTAAGAAAACGCGGAAACCATTGAAATATTTGGATTTTTCGCATAAAGAAAAGAACAAAGTGACATTAAACACGCGTCGTTATAAATAAAGAAATTTTCTTAATAGAATCAGCTTTAATATAATCTAATAGCCCATAACAACCCAAGAATCGTTGCCTATGTGATTCCGCCCTTTCGCCATATCGCTAGTCGCTAACGAATTAAAACAAACCCGTTCTCGAGACAGGTTTCCAGTGTTAGCATCCTTTAACTTTGTTTACAATATATTTTTAGCAATATCTCGCTGAATTATAGTTTTAAAATTGCTTCTTGATTGCTTTTTATGAGCGTTAACATTTTTTTTATTGAAATTACACGAAAAATGATACTAAATAATTATTGCTAAGAGTTTACTTTTATGGTTAACCAATTGATTCGGTGAAATGTTTTTAACTTTAATGGTTGGGTTTTTTAGTTAAATGGTCTTAATTTTGTCGCCTCGTTATCGGATCGTGTATTTTTAGAAATTTTCCATTAAACTTCAAGGTTTTATGATAGCTGATGCGTACTATTGTGTGAAAACGAAATTTTGGATATGCGGTCAAATACCTACTAGTGAGTTCTGGGTATACATAAATTATTTCATTGATATATACTAGTGTAATTTTTTTATTGTTGTCTTTTTTATTGATTTGTATATAATATCTTTCATTACGAGGCGCAATAATTGTGGAATAATAAATGAGTTTTAAGAACGTAAAAAGATAAAGGACTTGAATGTGAATATATTGTATGTAGAATATTTTCTGCATGTAATTTTACTAATTATCATGCTTAAGTAGCCTCAAATGATATAGAACTTGATACTAATCAATCGTTAAGTAGGAAGCCTTGTGCCCATTTGATCAAACATATCTCATCTCATCATAATGCGCAGACACGCATCGGGTTCGCGAGGCGAACGACCGATTGTGCCCTACGTGTTTACAATTATTTTAAAAAGAACCGCTTTATCATGGCCTTTGGGTTTATTATGTGTACTCTGTACCGAAGGTCTTCAAAACTGGCGATAAATATGAACAATTGTTTAACCACAATCAAGTTTGTTGGTGTTTGGAGTTTTTATTTGAATTTTAGTGCGATGTTCTTTGTGTAGACATAGTAATGTCCTGATGGTGGTAAGATTGTCTTGAAAATAAAATAACGTCTAACGACTATAATATAAATAAATAAAGCTAATCAGAAGTCAATTCCAGTTTAATTTCAATCAAAATTCATTCAACCTTCTGGTCATATTATCACTAACAATAACAACATTATAAAGTTTTTCTTTTTTATTGCATTGAATGACGAAACTAGCACGCCGTTCACCTGGTGGTAAGCGATACGACCACCCTAAACAGTAGCAACACCATCCAGCACCTGGAGCTACAAAGCACTGTGTGGCATTCCACTGCGCTCGTCATCCTGAGACATAAGATGTTAAGTCTCCTTATATCCAGTAGTTACCCTGGCTACAATGTCCCTCAAACCGAAACACAACAGTACATGCACACTGTTGCTCGGTAGAAACAGATATTGCGGTGGTACCCACCCAAACGGACTCTCACATATGAGAGACCTCCCACCAGTAAAACATGATAAAAAATGACTATGAATTCTACGTTACTAAGATTCTACTTATAATCCATATTGACATTCTGTTCGTGGTAGATAATCGTATGAGAAATTTTGCTCACGATCCAACTGTTCTCTTTAAGGACATGCTTACGTGGAATATTGGGTAACGAAAATGCACGTACTTAGAATAAAAATCAATTAACTGTGGTAGGTTACTGGTATACATCTAGATAGATAGTTTTAGCAACACATAAAATTAACTGTTGTTTTTTATTCGTTAGTTTTAGTAGAACTGATGAAGCCAGTTCTGCATGTAGTATGAAGCTTCTTTTGTGGAAGATTATATAGGCTTTGGTATAGTTAGATTGCTGGAATCTCAGTCTTTCTTCGCTGTTTTAATCTCCACTTCTTTAATTAACCTTCAAAATACTTCTATACGGTTGCTCTCGGCTTCGCTTGCGTAAAAAGTATTTCCCAACACAAAAGTCCCTAAAACAGTACGACATCAGCGCTATCTACTTAATTAATCAGATTTATTATATCCATTATATCCAATGAGAGTAAACTACCGGGATAAAAAGAACCTGTGTGTTAATCCAGGACATGATCTACCCGTTTGCTAAATTACCAAATCCATTTAGTTGTTTTTGCATTTACTTCTAACAAACATCCAAAGATTTCCACATTCGCATTTGTAATATTAGTAAGGTAATATTTAATTCTGTCAATATTTACTCCTATAATAATTCTGCATCAAATATTTAGTCTAGCAATAAACAATACTTCAAAAGTTTTGTTATTCAACATAACAGGTGCGACTGATGCATACTGTTATTACAAAGCTGGCTAGAACGTAAACAATATAGAAACCTGGACGAAACTAAACAAAAATTTGCATATACTAGCCATTGATGGAGAAACACAAGCAAATCCAAGAACTAAAGTATTAACATAACAATAGTATAAAATAATAGAAACTATAGATAGTGTTATGGGAGATATCAAACAGTAATTTTCTTGCTGTGCGAGAAATTACACAGATTCATATCTAGATACCATTAATGACGTAGTAGTATATTTTTATACACTTTAAAAAACAAGACTGCTTCGGTGGCATAGTTGTATTTAGGTACGACTGCGATGCTGGGGTTCGGGTTCGATCCCCGGGTCGGGCAACGTGATATTGAGTTTTTCTACTCACAATCAGCCCGGAGTGTATAATTTGTGTCCGATATGGCGATAGGCTCGCCCCCTATCACATCTTGAAATACGCACGGCGAAAAGTGTATGCACTAGTTGCGCCTCTGCCTACCCTTTCGGGGATAAAAGGCGTGAGTGTGTGCTAGAATAATCCAGTCAATAATCACATGCATTAAATCAGTTGTATTAAATACATACTTGTAACGAACAACACAAATTTAGTATCTCCACTGACATTTTACTATAAATATTATCTGCTGTTGCATTAGGTAGCTGTACCGTTTTACCTTCCGTACAATGGTTTACACTTTCGATAAACACGTGGAAATACGTATGTTTACGTTTTTACGTTGACGTAGGTCATGTGCATATGGAGGCGAGATTTTTTTTCCATTTTTTAACGTCTGCTCAACGTCTATATTTGTACTCGTTAAATTTATTTTTAGTTATAATTTTTTTGTTTGCTAGATTCTGTGGAACGTACTGGTTGTTAGAAGTAAACAGTTTTAATCTGTAATTATGTTTTCGATGTTTTTTCGTTACTGTTATGATTACGTACATTTTTGTTTTTCTTTAACATTTGTATTCATCTATGCTTATTATAAAGACAAAGTTTGTTTTGTTGAACGCGCTAATCTCAGGAACTACGGAACCGATTTTGAAAATTCTTTCACTAATACATTACTCCTAGGTTGCTAAACTTAGTTTACTTTTGATACTCCTAAGTCGCTGTAGTCTACTTTTGATCTAGGAAAAACTTATTCACGCGGGCGGAGCATCGAGCAACACTAGTTTGATATAAATGTTACTTTGAGTAACATTTTTCTTGTTCTTTTATAAACCAATCTTTGGTTCATTTATATTGGCCACTTGAATTCAGTTACGTGTTAAAATTGCGCATTTCTTGATCAAATTGATCGCAAATTGCTGGCTACCGTTTTTCTTTTTTGTTTATATAAATCATACTGTGGTTTAAATTTATAAAGAAGAGCGATTAAAGTGGTTAATCTTGCATTAGTAACATTGGGCGTAGTATGTTTATTTTTTTAGAATAACTTTATTTGTTTTAAATTCTACTGAGTCTTACCAGAAACTTCTTAAAGATTTATTCCATTTGAATGTTTGTCCCTGTAAATTCTAACTTCAGACATAGTCTTATCAGAATCTTTCTTAATCATTAATACTACTCTCTATCTATATAAGTTACAGCTTTTTAATGGTATTCGTGGCCTTTAACTTTCAGTATAGCTTTTCCATATCAATATAAATATTTTGTACCAATTACATAAATTATTCATCTTGCTTCTTATGCCGTTTTCAGTGCTACAACACGTCCCCAAATCAGTATTAAATTCATGACTATTTAAAACACCAATTATAAAACAATTTAAAGCTAGTTTTGATTAGGCATACATATTTTCCGTATCATCCTTAACTTCCAATTAAACCTCCCACGCTACCTCGTCTCACTTACACCAACCGCGACACCACACTGTACTCAAGTACGACGGACTCGCGACTTATTTACGATTTGTTTTTGTAATTTTAAACCTCTTAAAAACTGGGACACGCGTACCGTGCTATACGTATGCGATTTTAATCATCCGCAGAGCGGTGAAATTATACCTCTGTAACGGGTTATACGGGTTTAATGTAAGGCAGTAGGCAGGGGGTTATGTTTACCAAATTATTACTGTTTTGATATCGAATTAATTGAAGGGATAATGGATTGGTTAAGAGTGTTTTATTCCTCCTAGTAGCAGCATTCATCATCATCATCAGCCACATGACGTCCACTGCTGAACATAGGCCTCCCCCAAAGATTTCCAGACGGACCTGTCAAAAGCGGCTTGCATCCAGCGTGTTCCTGCGACCTTTACAAATCGTCTCTCCACGTTGCAAATGACCGTCCAATACTGCGCTTGCCGGTACGTTGTCTCCACTCGAGAACTTTTTGCCCCATCTGCCGTCAGATCTGTGAACTGTCTGCCCTGAGCATCTTAGGTTATAGAATGAAATAGAAATGTTGCTGGAAAAAGAGCTGTGTTGGGACTAGAGCTTTAAGCAGAATCCGGGAAAATCAAGTGAATATAAATTTGTAAGAATGCAGTTCAAGAATGCAGTCATGTTGCCGTTGACGCTGAGGGCGTCCTTCGGTGCACGGGGGCTTCTGAGCCCCCCCCCCCCCCCCCCCAAACAGGAGACGGGCTGTATTAGATGGCAAGATATGAAAAATCTGGCTCGTTTAGTCAATTTATGTTTAAATAGTCTTTCTGATGACGTATTATAAATTAAACAGATCAGGTTATTTTTTAAAAAATCACGATGAAAAGTTGTCTGAGATAGTCGAAATTTCGTATACGGCCTCTTAATGTGTATGCCAAATTTCTTCCAAACGCGTTTACTTCTAACAAAGATACAAACATTTTCACTTTTATAATATCAGTAGGATACTAAGAAGTAGAAGATAACGATGTTCTATCCAGCTCTAACTTTATGAAGTTATAGCTGGATCTGGGCCTTATCTTATAAGATAGAGTAAGTATATTATTCTGTCAAATTCTTCGTGGGTTTTTAAGCACATTTAAAACTCTGTCACATATTATGTCTCAAAAAATATTTGCCATACTAGTATTCATTGAGTTTTACCAGATAATATTCCAATGAAGTTCTATTTCTATTCTATTCTCATACACATAAATCTGAATATTAAACGGCTTGTACTGCATTGTGTAAAAGTTGCGACGCAACCGGCGCAGTTTAGTGACCCTGCATCCGACATCGCGCGGTGCATCTGACTGTTAATGCGACCTTTCCAATGTTCGATATAGTTTCAAGTTTGGATTGTTCATTATTGTTTTTGAAACGTATTGCTTCGTATTACGAAATTTTTAAAATACCTAGATACTTGAGATTTGGCATCAGGTTTTTCGTAGTTAATTTTTCACTAACAGTCAAAATACTGTTGAATGTCGTTGCTGTTATTATAAATTACACGATTTTATGTCAATTGTGTTGCTTCGAATCACGAAATTATTTTTTAAAGTTTGCAGATTGTTAGTGTATTTTAATGTGTCATACTTATGAATGAGATAATTGTTTATAAATTTTGCCAAATTTAATTCCATAGATAGCTTTGGTATAATTGGATTAGCATATTTCTCACTTAATGCTAGCGCCGCAACTTTGTTTACAGCACCATCTATGCCATCAAATACTTGACGGCCAAAATACAGCATAAAACCTTCCACGTATAAGAAAAATAAAAAAATCAAATGCCTTTTAATATCCAATAATAACAGTAGCTTCAGTTTTCACTACAATGGACTGGTAGCGCCAGAATTAGTGATACCCAACCCTAACGAAATTTGAGACGAAGTTCACAAATAACATTACACAATATTTACATATTCATTTACCTTAAAAAACGTGACGATTCAGTTCTCTACCATTGTCTCTCCCTAAGCATCCATCGTATTCAAATTCAAATGCGACAAAAAATTTAAATCGTTTTAGAAAGTAATCAATTAGAGTTAACACTTCGATTGTCAACTGGTCGACGCCCGGTTTTATTTGTTTGTGAATTGTGGTTATTATTCTGCCTGGTTACGTTTGGTACTGTGAAGTTTGAAAGACTTTGTATCCAGGATATGAAACTTAGTTGTTATGACTTCTGTATTTGATCGTCTTGTATCTGACAAGTATCCTTTACTCAGTAGTGATGAAATAGGCGTTTTATATGTCTGAAGAGAAAAAGGCTGATTATATAACTTATACCTCAGAGAAAGGTAATTTTATTTTAACAAATAATTAGGTTACTCATTTAGATATTGTACTTCCAATTTCCACCATGCCATCCATGAAAAAGTACCCCTTATCACTTTCTAGACTATAAACTATCATCGATGAATATATACAAATCCGTTGCGCTAAAAAGACCTACAAACATTTACGCATTCCCACTAATAAATAATAACCTTTAACGATACTTTCTGTTTATTTTAAACCTTTATTACCTCTTATAATTCCATAAAAACCAACAAACCCCATAAACTAAGGGACATTTTTTATAGAACATAATTTATCATCCACACTGTAATTTAAGTATCACGTTCGTAATATATTCTATGTTAGAAAAAACTCATTCTGTATTCAGTAGCGGGTTCGTTTTCAATAACACATTTATTTTATAGGTAACACTTGACATGCTTAATTTTTTGTGGGTATGTGGGAAAGATTGGGATATTTAACTGTTCATATGCTAAGAGTAAAATGAAATCTAGGATTTATAAAATAATGTAATGTATAATGATTTGATTCATTCAGTGACATAATGGTAATGTAACAAACGACAAAAAAAAACTAAAAACCAAAAAATATTATAATAGTGAATAAATATACGATACCATTACTTATATACTGATAACCAATTTTGGAGTCAATCCAATCATCAGATCCTGACTTGGTGACTATGGGACCACTTCAGAAGGATCTCCTTTCGAACAAAAAAAGAATTTTATAAATCGATCCACAATTGGCGGAGTAATCGCGTAAATAAAAACACAAAAAAAAACATAGTAACGAATTGAGAATCTCTTCCTTTTTGAAGTCGGTTAAAACAGATCAAATTTGGAAATTCATTTTAATCTCAATGCACAACCTTACTATTTATAATGACTATCTTTATTACTTATATACATATTATAAAACAAATTCATTAAGTCACGCCTGTCTGAACGGGATAAACTCAAAAGCTACTCAACGGATTTCGATCACATTTTGTACGGAGATAGTTTGAGAGCCTGGAAAGATCATAGTGTACTTGTTATCTCCGGAAAACTCTTTCACGGGGGCGAAACCGCAACCAAAAGCTAGTCATAAAGATAATTATTAGTTTCCTTATTTCATACTAAATGACTTGAAGATTATGTTGTGGATTCTTCCACTGATGTTCATTGATTCTGTCCACTCCGTAAAGCTGAGCGTGAGCTTATACTAAACATGAATCGCCCATTATTGTCTGTATCGTGCCTATATTCCATCGAATACAAAACAAGGAGTGTACAGTCAGTACAATAAATCAGTGGTCTCACGTCAAAACTGAAAACACATTAGTACTCGCGCCCCGCGACTGTACCGTTTTGTTGCAGACGTGTTAGCTCAGTTGTTACTTGACAAGTTCAGATTAGTCACGTTGGGATTTATTGATCTGGCTTTGTGGGCTAAAGTTTTACTTTAGGTTTTCTCAGGAACTCGCAGAGTGGATGTTGTAATTTTTGGCTTTTTTTTATGGCATTGGATAATGAGACGAGCATGTCGTTCGCCTAAAGGTAAGCGATACGACCACCCATAAACAGTAGAAACACCATCCAGCACCTTGAGTTACAAAGTACTATGTGGCATCCACAGCGCTCGTCATCCTGAGACATAAGATGCTAAATCTCATTATGTCATGTAGTTACACTGGCTACAATGCCTTTCAAACACAACAGTGCATGCATACTGCTGCTTGGCGGTAGAAATAAACATTGCGGTGGTACCCACCCAGACGGACTCTTACATATGACAGTCCTACCACCAGTAAAGGCTTAGATGATTACTAGGTAGGTAACGCAACGTTTATTTCTGGTGTCATGCAACATTTTGCACTATTATATGCTGGTTTGGAAGACATTATAGCCAGCTTAATTACGAGACATCTTGTTAGATTTTGTCTCGGAATCTAACCTCTTGCTTACTAACTTTACTTACGTGTACCTACTTGAAAATGAATAGATGTTTGGATATTTCGTAAATTTGGCACACGAATACACCATGTTGCGGATTAACGTATAGGGCATTCTTCTTTTGTTGGAAATATTTGAACACGACTGCCTCGGTGGCGTAGTTGTATTGCGTATGCATTACGAGTACGATTTGCGCGCTGAGGTCCTGGGTTCGAATCCCAGGTCGGGCCAAAAATATTTGTGACTGGGTTTTTCCATCTTTAAAATTACTCAGTCGCAGCTCGGAGTCAGGAAGTTGGCGGTGTGATACCCCCGTGCCTCGGAAAGCACGTAAAGCCGTTGGTCCTGCGCCTGATCTCTCTCCGGGCATGTCAGATTGCCGTCTCATCGGACTATGAGAGTGAAGGAATAGCGAGTACACCTGTGTATTGCGCACACACTTGTGCACTATAATATCTCCTGCGTACCTGGCTGATCTCGGTTGAGATTGGCCGCCGTGGCCGAAACTGGCTAGGAGGATTTCATTTCATTCATTTGAACTGTTAATCTGCTTTTTCAAGTTGATGGCACTAGTGGTGTACAGATGGCGCTATGAAATGCTATAGAAATTTAGGGCTTTTGTAGTGGGAAAGTGTATTCACATGAGCGAAACAACGAGCTACACCATGTGCATATTACCCAGGGTGACAAGCGTAGTGTTAAGCCGCGCAGCAACTATGGAAATTGCCGCCAGCAGCATTTCCGGACAGACGACCTGACGACCTTCAAAAAAAGAGCGTATTCCCACCTAAAAGGCCGGCAACGCATCTCTGTACTCCCTGGTGTTGCAGATGTTCATGGGCGGCGGTGATTACTTACCATCAGGTGAACCGTATGCTCGTTTGCCCCCTATATCATAAAAAGAAGCATCGCCATCCGCCGTAAGCACGAGTTCCTAAAACTCTTACACTTCACAAGACCACAGTTCCGTCCTCGCCGTCGAGGACCTCGCCGCGTTCCCCGTCACCCTGACCTCTCTTAGCAGTTCCGGCCCGCGTGCCGAAGACTACGATCAACACAATGAATAGGATTAGGTTCAAAACCAGATTCCCCAAACGATGATGTCTTATCCTCTCAGTGGCCGCCCTGAGCCGAGGTTCGTGACCCGTTAGTGGGTCGCCCTCAGCGTGGTCGCTTAAATTCCAAGGGTTACGAGCGCCTTCTGCGTTCACCCAAAAGTCCGGTGTGGCCAGAAAAGCCGACTCTCGTCAGGCTACTGGCCGATAGGCCCGCGTAAAAAAAAATGTAATTTAGAGTTTGGGTAGTGCTACTCCTTAAACGCGATAATATTTCAAGCGAGCGATTAAATAAAGTCTAAATACATGCTGTAGATCCTTATGAAGATATGCAGGATAAATCATCAGCTACAACCAGTAATAGCAGTAGTTAATTATCTCAAGTTCATTTTGTCTCCCGCTGCGCTAAACAGAAGCCACATGTGATGCCTTCGAACCAGTGGCGTCACACTAAGTGTCTTTCTCGGCACACGTTCGTCGTTCTATTCTCGGAGTGAATAATAAACTAACTCGTTATTAGGGGATGTTTGTTTGTCATATTACTACCTAATGTCATTGTTTTACACGACTTTGAACTTGATATCAGTGGAATTAAAGTTTATTTTTAGGTCGTCAGTATTAAAATCAGGGTATAGAGAAATGGACTCCTGCATTTCCTTTTTTTAGATAATCCTGTTGTGAATTTAAATATCCTTTAATAAACAACCTTAAGATTCCATTTACCTTAAAGTCTACATAAAATATTCAATAAACTTCAAACTATTAATGTTGTATGTTTTTTTTATGGCATCGAATGAGGAGACGAGCATGCCGTTCGCCTGATGGTAAGCGATACGACCACCCATAAACAGTAGAAACACCATCCAGCACCTTGAGTTACAAAGTACTGTGTGGCATTCCAAGGCGCTCGTCATCCTGAGACATAAGATGTTAAGTCTCTAAATGCTCAGTAGTTACACTGGCTACAATGCCCTTCGAACCGAAACACAACAGTGCATGCACACTGCTGCTTGGCGGTAGAAAGAGACATTTCGGTGGTACCCACCCAGACGGACTCTTACATATGAGAGTCCTACCCATAAGTGAGATGTTTTAATTAATATGACGGTACTCCAAAATTCTACACATAAGTTTCGTAAAAAAACATCGACACGTTTATCGTTGACTTCAGGTCAAGTTTATATTATTCAAGTTTCAAATGACTTTAAAATCAAAGGATCTCTTCAAATCACCAGAATGATTTAACGAACTAATAAAAGAAACCAAACAAAAACAAAAATAATAGTCTATCTAGAGTTCGGGATCCCAGAAACTTACGGAGTTACCCTTTAGTGACCTCTGGGAGCAAAAAATGGGGCAGCCTTTGAAAGTCGATCAGGACGATTCGACATGTGGCTTGCTTTAATATCTGGTTTTATTCCATGAAAATGAAATCACGATGGACAAGGAAAAGGTAAAAAAACTAAAAGTAGTTCATCATTTTTATAAAAAAAAATATAAAGGCCGTTCTCGGATTTTTGTAACTAATTAACTAGAGAAGGCTGGTCAAAATAAAGACGTACATTATTTAATCACAATGTACACTATAGTAGCAAAATATTATATGAAAAAAATAAAAACCCTACATACATTTGCAAAACTAGGGCAGATGGCTGTAATCAATACAATATGCATTTTTTACAAAAAAATACCCTTCAGTTTACTTGTACCACGGATTTATAACAATAGGATTAGTGCACAGGTGTTTCGCTTCCATTATTAACACAAAACATTAGTTTACGTATTAAAAAAACTATTCGACTTGCCACGAATCAAATCCGTATACGACAATGATTGCTTTACTTTGAAATATAACACATCTACAATTATCGTTTGTTGCGTACAAAAAAGTACCGTTAACCAATAAACAGTGGGTGTAAAATTGCATACATAAATTGGTGAACGTATGACGTTTTGTCACGAGATCATCAAGAGGTCGTTGGTACTTGGGGGAAACTAAAGCACAGGTGTCCAGCGTTCGGTCGGTTAGAGAGAGATAGGAATAGCGAAGTCACTGCAAGAGAGAGCAGGACGCAACCAAAATAAACTTGGGATGTCTTTTTTTTCTGTTCGCTCTCCCTAGCCTATGTTCGTGACGGAACTTTTTTTTCGTTTTGCTTCCCGAGCTATGGCCTTTTTGGATTATTTTGTTGCTTTTAGCTATATTTTGAACTAACTCACCAATTAAAGTTATTAGTTTCGTTTTTTGGGTATCTCCGCGCCCTTGCGATATGGCGTAGAATTTTCGGACCCCAAATTGACGGTCCGGATTTCGGTCACAATTTTGGAGTCCATTAATTTTGCCGTAAAAAAGTGAAGTCTATTTTTGTTTTATTTTGCGTCAGTCGAGATGGAGTGTGATCATAGTGTGATTCACTGAATTGTACAGTGACATTTAGACATACCCAACGTCTTTAATATTTATTTCAGTTGGTTTTTACTTGTAGGCCATCCGTCTTATATCTTTCAAGCCATTTTAAGCATTATAATTGTACATCAAGTGTAAATTAACGTAATCTAAGCCCTAAGCATAATCTACCGTATAAGTTTAATTACCTATGTTCTAGATGGTGACCGTAATTCACCCTTCAGAATAGATGTGAAGCCCTTTGCAGATCGCATTTCAGTATCAGCTAGTATAACCAGTTATTAGCAAAATAAACTAAGAGTAATTTATTTTTCATAAAATAATTTTTTGATGAAATTCTTGTTTTTGATAAAATAGGTTTCTGAGTTCCTATTATTTAGGACCTTATTTAATATTGTATACTTGCGTATCTTCAGAAGAATTTAGGACCTAAGTAGGAGTAGCTGTGTGCGTCATCATTTAAATTACACACACACACTCACGCCCTTTATCCCCCAAGGGGTAGGCAGAGGCGCAACTAGTGCAATTTAAATCAGTAAAAAATTCTACAAAATCATCATCATCAGCCACACGACGTCCACTGCTGAACATAGGCCTCCCCCAAAGATTTCCAAATGGACCTGTCAAAAGCGGCCGTGTGCCTGTCACCTTTATCAAGTCGTCTGTCGAAAAAAAACTCTACAAAATAGACTTACTATATAAGTTCCTATTATTGGTACAAAAGTAATGAGTACCGCATTATCGCTTATTATTTGAGGATGATACAGAATTACACCACCCTTATAAACCATTGGCGTAAAATCGCATCAGATCAAAAATCCCTTTATTCAAGGATTTGTTATGAAAACGGACATGCATATTAAATAAACGTATTTTTTGTAAGGATAAATAATAACAGGAGACATTACTGCAAATTTTGGATATAGAGCAGTAATGTTATAATTTTTTTGTTGTTCTACTTGAGATATTGTTAAATATGTTTTAGATTTTTTGTTCGTAAATGACTTTTGTAAGAAACAGCACTCAGTTAAAAAATAATTGATGCATTCTACACTGTTCCAGAGTTACTAATATCCTTAAAACAATCCACTCGTTCTCTATAAAAAGTTTATAGGTATGTGAAGTCTGTCAACCCGCACTAAGCCAGCGTGCTTTAAGGCCTAAAACCATATCAGTAGTAGAAAAAGCCCGCGCCCAGTACATAATATACGAATGATATTAGGTATATAATATTATAGAATCCTTTTGTTTAATATTACTCTCTGACAACAAAATTGTCTTAAAACTTAATAAACAATGGCCTCCGTCTAATCCGTACCGTGTAAACGTAACACAAAGTTGTACGACCAAGTTGCACACACGCGAGGTGCACACACGCACACACAAGCAGCGCGTAAAGCCAGTAGTTGACCAGTTCATACGTAACTGAACGGTGATAATCTTGATATCGTTGGGTACGGACAGCAGATGTTTTCTTTTTGGTTTTTTATTGTCTCGCTCGTAAATGTAGGACAGGCGATGTATTTTTAGTATATGGATTGTACTTTTTTATTTATTAATTTTATGTGAGTTTCAAAACGAATCTGAGTAAAATTAGATTAGTTCTCACAACAATACATTCAAAATAATCTGCATGCATCATAAAAACTAAAACAAAACAACGTCAATAAAGTGATATTTTTGGTCGAAAATCTTTAGGCACTACTCAGGTCTAAAGGCAGTATCAATAAATGAATCTCAAATTTGAGTTACATCTCAAGTATTGGTAGTTCAATACATTATGTCTACTTGAGATGTAGCTAACTTGAGATTGATTTATTAATACCGCCCTAGGTTAACGATTATAATGACGATTTTTGTGAGACGCCTACGGCTTCTGTAAGTAGCCATTTGCGCTACACCATACTATAAGCATCAACTAAAAAACAACCAACCATTCATTAACTTCGGTCGCCAAAGATCCACACAAAAATAAAAACTCAATATCGGAAAGCGACTACTCATGACTTCATAAAATAATTTTGCATTATCTCCATCCCACGTACAATAAAAATAAAAACGCAAGACAAGTTATTCTGCGGACGGTACACGACGAACCACCGCTCGTTGGCCCAAACACATGGTAGGTACAAGAGAAAGAAAAATAATAAACCCTTTAATTTATGCCACGATAGTACTTGCATCTTGAAAATAAAATATCTTTTTTTTTCTATCCGAACCTTTTTGGGTCACTGGCCTTTAGTGATGGGCGTTCATCGATGTTTTTTGTTGTGGTCGATATTCATTGCCCTTTATGTTTTCGTTTTTCGTTCGGACCTTTACTGTTAGCTTGTGACGGTTTTGCAAGTTCATTTGTATTGTCCTTTTGGATTTTGCGATGATATTTGTGCAATATTAAGATCAATAGTGTATTTAAGATTTTTATTTTGTTAGGAAATATGCTTCGAACAATAATATATAATAATAATACTATTCGGATTTAGCCATGATATTTGTGCAATATTAAGATCAATAGTGTATTTAAGATTTTTATTTTGTTTTGGAAATATGCTTCGAAAAATAGATGGCCCCTTATTAGCCAATGTCCTAAAATATGTTTTTGCTTATTTTAATACATTGTTTAAAAAGAGCAGTGCTATGAAGACTTAATTTCAACGATGATGCGTGTTTATTTACAGATTGTAACGCGCATATTTCTCGTGCCGTAATAAAAATGTATGATTATTACTCTGGCAATTAGTTTTAAATGAAGTTGTTGGAGTGATTCTTTAATTGTTAAATGTATCAGACGTCTGCACGCTGAACTTCTTTTTATATTTTTTTGTTGACAACCAATCTAAGTACGCTCATTGGTCGATACAACTTCTTTGTAACTTTTTATACTAGGCAAGGAAATAATGATGCATTTTTTCTTTAAACACTTGCGAACATATTATGCTGTACTTCAATCAAGATCAATGAATAATGTACTAAAGAAACTTATTCTCTAGTAGAATGAATATCATAATTTCTAAATATATAATTTAATCGATATATTATTTGTCACTTAATAAACGTGTTATTTTTGTATAATAATCTATAGCTTGTTGCAAAAATTTTGTTTTTAATTCAACACTCAATCGTAATAAATAGGACTTAGTGAAACTCCGCAACATCTACTTATATATTATTATTCCCATTAATAAAAAAATAAAATTTTTAAATAAAACAAAAGGAACAAAATATCGATATACCCAAAATTATTCACATCCCTACCGTACAGTACAGTAGCTGGCCCTACGCCTACACGACAACCGGAGACGACACAAATCACTGCATAGACTCTCGCTTTTGAATTTTATAACAGTCGTAAAACGAAACCGCATCGGGCGAACACCGCCAATTTCGTATTAAAATATCGACGCCGAAAAATAGGGCTTTGCCGATTGTTTCATACCGATAACCGCAACTACCTGAATTGATTTTTGGATACGGGCCGAAAATATTTTTCGGTTCGGGACTTTATCGATAATTGCGGTTCACCGCACTTATTTTTTGACATACGGGTTTAGGCATATGGTAATGGCAGTTGGTTTGGACTCGTCAATCATCAGGTACTTCAGAATTACCGTTTTCCCTGCGGGATGTAAGAGTTTTAGGAGACAATTGGGAGTTATTGAAGTCTGAAATTATTGGTTACCATTATATTTGACTTAAGCGTATATTATTGAACTTCACGGCAGTTTACTAACTTCTGCAGTCTGCCATCATAATTAACAATATTTTTAACACTATTTTGATAGTCTAATTCTATATTAACGAAAAGTCTAAAGCGAATTTATTTGCTAGAGAAATAGACCTAACCGTTGAATATGATGGCACTAGTAAATCGACTAAAAGATTTTCGTCAAGTAAACAATTTGCTATCCTAATTATGATATATTATCTAACACTGAATAAACCCATTTTTCCACAACAAGTCACGTCCACCAAAGTTTTATAGAAGCAAAGAAACCAACAGAGACAGATTTAACTTGGCATACATCATAAAACAATAGTCATTAGCATATGAAAGGCAGCGTAGCACAGTAGCTTCGACGTTTTTACTTGTTTCTCTGAAATTTATGGGCAGACGGGCGTTCCGGACAAGAAACGCATGGCTGACAAAACTTTGCTTAGTTACCTACAGCACAGTGTATATAATATCTATACAGTAGAATATCTTCATACAAACGGTCGGAACGCGAGTGATACCTACGCGCCTCGAGTTTGGTACACTTAAGTATACAAACAATCGCGAGTGCGCAGCAGTGAGGAACGAACGGTCTGATGGTTTTGTAAGCAGTAAGCGTGCATTTTGTGATATTTGAATTAAATAAGTACAAGTAAGTACTTGTACTTATTTAATTCAAATATCACTAAGTAAGTACTTAATTTGGCAAAAAGCAATTATAGACTATACTAGCTTTTGCCCGCGGCTCCGCCCGCGTTAAAAAGTTTTCCCGGGATAAAAAGTAACCTATGTGTTAATCCAGGACATGATGTACCCGTGTGCCAAATTTCATCGAAATCCGTTCAGTAGTTTTTGCGTGAAAGAGGAACAAACATCCATACATCCAAACATCCAAACATCCATACATTCTTACAAACTTTCGCCTTTATAATATTAGTAGGATTGTGCTGTTTTTGGTTGCTTGAATTCTTGTCCATATTTCCTAAAAGTATATTATTATGTAATAAAATATTATCCGAATGCGGATTTTTTATACTATTATATTTAACAATAAAGCTTTTCGTAAATCTCAGCCGAGGCGCAAATATTTTTCTGTTTCAAATTTATAAAGGTGATTTTTTTTAATTAAATCTAAATTCTGTCATTCACAAAGTATTTCATTTTTTAATAATATCTTTTACAAACTCAGGACTAAGATAACAACTCAAGTATCTTAGATTAAATTTAAATAGTGTTGACGGGCAGCCCTATCGCGTGTTTAAGTGCCGCGCGGCTGTAGGTAATTAGTAAAAGGACACGGCCGAGTTAGAGTACTTTTAGGTAGCAAACTTTGGTTAAGGTGTTTTGAATTTTATCTTGTTGTTACCTAAAATATCTATTATAACATCAATTGCTCTCTAAAATGTTATACGATTTTGTTATCAGTACCTGTTTAGATCTGCTTTAAAAACTTTTTATAATAATAATAATTATTATTAATTTAAGGTTTTATAACTTATCATAAGGGCAACTATATTCGCCTACGAGATGAATAAAGTATTTTATTGTATTTACTAAAAAAAAACTACTGCATAGCTCTGCAGAAAGTCAATCACAGACATCAGCGTATGATGAGGTGGAAATCCTTTGAAACACTGGCTACCAAATCTTTTAAAATTACAAAAGTATACACTATTACTCTGTTGTTAAATTGATTCATTCGCCAAAGTGAATTGTCTATGTCACGTTTCAGAGTCAACCAGGTCCACTAAGATACATACACATTCACACCTTTTATCCCCGAAGGTGTAGGCAGAGGCGTAACTAGTACCCACTTCTCGACGTTCGTTTTCCGTACTATACGGAGCGAGCCTATCGCCATATCGGGAATAAGTTCTAGACTCTGATACTGAATAGAAAAACCAACAAGTCCAATAATGTATATAATTTATTTCTTTTTTTTTTAATATAACCAGCCAGCATCAGTCAGCTCGTCTGTTCGCCCCAAACGCCGTACTAGAAAACTAATTACAATGCAGAGCCGTTCGCTACCATGGTAATTAATAAGTTTGAGGTTTATTTACATACAATGGACGTCTGGACTCGGGACGCATCGTCATTCTGGAGGCAATGTTAGATTATTTTGCATAAGATGACAATATTTATAACAAACACTGGAGATCGATGAGGGATCAATATTCAAGTGTCACTTTGTAGTTAATGTGTTTCTATTCTTATCGTGAATGAATTTGTTTGTGGTGAAGCTTTCAAAGCTCCTGTTTAAACCCTCAAAACTTTTTACGCTTGATTTCTACTCATAAGATTTTTTTTTGGTTTGATATGTTATACAAGGTAGCACTTGCTCCCAATTCCTCCGTATGAAATCTCTTAAAAAGAATATTTCAAGCGTGTGTTATCATAAGCATTTTATTTTTTTGAACACTTGTTTACATTAGTTAAGTCAAAAATATATAGTTGATGTAGCTTCAATATTAGGCGCCATGACAAACCCTTTTAGGTTTACTGGTACCGGTGAAATGAAATCCAATTGTAAAAATAAAATAAAAAACACGCAATATTTTCTTACTGATATTTGAACACACAATTTGGGGTTACCAGAATATTAACCAAAACCTTTTGATATCTTCTAGTGAAATCTCTAATATCTTAACCGGATATTTTCAAGATTCCCATGAACAATAGGATGCTTAAAAATTAAACCAATTTGAGTCCTTTAACCCTTCATTGCTACTATTAACGCGTCAAAATGTTATTACTTCAGAATTATGCTCAATTAAAGGAACATTTGAATTTATAGCTTAAATTTATTGAATGGATCAAGTTACTAGTATTTATTTCTATCAAATGCTATCATTTGTACTTGAAATAGAGGTGGGATAGCATTTTTTAAATTGAAGATATTGTTATGCTTTATGTGACTATTTAAATAACGCACACATATAAGTTCACGGTTATGTCCAAATGCGTAGGCAGAAGTAGAACTAATGTTACTAGTGCAACTGCAGAAATTAGTGTCAGATACATCTCTACCAAACCTTGAAAATGTTATTAAAATGATATTACATACACATATTATGTACCTGTCTACATAAAGCATAGTTGAAATGTTCGTAAAACTTCTAACTTCGAAAGATTAAATTTAATACTCTTTTATATCTACTATTGGTCATTAAAATAAAAAGTGGTATAGATTAATTTCTTCGAGTCATTAAATAAAGAATATCTGGAGAGATGGTTTGATAGCATTTAATGTTGTCTATGGCATCATAATGCGAGAGATTATGTTTAATAATAGCCAATTGAAGAATTGTCTGTGGTCATTGTGAGGATGTGGTTGATGAGACGGATTTTGAGATACCTGAGTGTCATTAGTCCATTCGTAAGGTCATTTGGTAGTTACCTGTTGTTACGTACATATTGTACGGTGCGGGGTTCGGTTTCAAAGGTAAATAAGAACTCAACGACTGCAGATTGGTAACTCACTATATTTGAGACTTACATCTATTTTATATAACATGATGCGCAACATAATTATAGTAAACATTTAAATATGTCACACTACATCACCGCACTTAATGAAAAAAAAAAAGAAATGAATACATGATTTTTTTTTTTTTTTTTTTTTTTGAATACATGATTTTTTTTTTTTTTTTTTTGAATACATGATTTTTTTTTTTTTTTAATTATAATTATTATATTGTTACATAAAACCTCAATATTTATGCCTCATAAACATTTTTAGATATGGTACGGTTTCGTACGATTCTTATGTATAATATCTTTCTTACCATTATTATAAATTACCTCTACATTTGGTGGTATTTCTTTAATAACTTTATAAGGACCCATGTAAACATTATCAAACTTATTATTAGGCGCTTCATTTTTTACTAAGATTAAATCATTCTCCTTATATGTTATAGAATTCAGAGATTGATCATATCTGATTTTTCGATTTGATTTACTTTTCAAAAGATTATCTCTTGCTTCTTTTTGTGAAAGTTGCAAACGGTACTTTAACTCATGAGGATAGCTTTCAAAATTATACAGTGGATCTAAATTACTTGTTAGGTTACTAGGGAGAGTGCATTTCTTGCCAAATACTAACTCGTATGGAGTGTACCGAGTTTCCGAATGTACAGTAGTATTATAACCAAAAGACCAGAATGGAAGCCACTTTCTCCACATATCAGGATGATTATTCGTCTGAATGCGTAAAAAAGCATTCAAATTTTTATGGGTGACTTCTAAAGCTCCAATTGATTGGTGATGGTATGCAGTAGAATTAAGCTGTTTAATATTTAGTAACTTACATACCTCTTTAAATACTTCTGACAGAAACTCCTTCCCCCTGTCCGTTGCTATCTCTTTGGGCACTCCATATCTAAGAATAAAGTTATTTACTAAACTTATAGCTACTTCTTCCGATTTTTTGGAAACCAACGGATATGCCTCCACATATTTTGTTAAATCACATTGTAATGTTAAAATATATGAAAAATTTTCATCATCAATGTCTAAAGGTCCTACAAGGTCTAAATAAATCTTTTCAAACGCAGTGCACGCTGTACTTGTAATAATCATTGGTTCTTTTATTGGTAATGAATGTTTTTGTCGCTGGCATTTATCGCAGCGTTTCACAAATTCTTGAACATCATGGTCAATACCAGGCCAAAAGTAATATTTCTTTATATTATTTGACATCCGTCTCATACCAGCATGGCCACTACTAGGTAAGAGGTGGAAGTCATTAAGAATAACTCTTCGATCATCTTTATTGTCAATTACTTTTACATCATTCAAAATAATTATACGCGGTCCGGACCTATTTCTCATACTCTTAATTTCAGCTAATAACTTCTCTATAAATATATCGTTATTCTTATTTTTTAATATGCATATTTCTTCTAATTTTAAAAAATTGCAAAATTTATCTAGCTCCCTCACAAATTCGCTTCGCGTCATTTGAGATTGAGAGTTTAGAAATTTTACATAAATAGTCCTTTTGTTTTTAACATAGCATAGCATTCTATTTTCATGACTAACCAGTTTCATCCTTTTTAATTTTTTCAATTCATCATAATTAATAAATTTCAATTCTACTGAGTCTTTCGGTCTACAGTCAGCGCTCACGACTTTTGGTTGATCAGGCCTTAAGTCAGTTAACACTCTATCTACCGAAGGATCAGGGTAAATATTTCTTTTCGCTTGCGCTCTGGTTACTACATTCACTACATTTTTATGCATCTCTTTTAAATCGTCAGAAGTGATTCTTGACAACGCATCTGCAGCTGCATTGTTTGAACCCTTGACATATGCTACTTCAAAATCATATTCTTCTAAAGCTAACCTAAACTTCATGAGCCTACTTGAAGGATCTTTCATGTTGAATAAATATACTAGTGGTTTGTGGTCCGTAACAATTTTAAAAGGTCTCCCAAATAGATAAGGTCGAAAATATTTGACAGCCCAAACTATTGCAAGCAACTCTTTTTCAATTACTGGATAATTACTTTCGCCTTTATTTAGAGTTCTGCTAGCAAAAGCTACAGGTTTTCCATTTTGATTTGACAAAACAGCTCCTAATGCGTTATTTGACGCATCGGTTTGAACAATAAATTTATTGTTTTCGGAAAAATCGGGGTAGTCTAAAACAGGTGAAGATATTAAACATTGTTTTAAAGTTTCAAAAGCTTGTTGACATATATGATTCCATTGAAAAGGTACATTCTTTTTATTAAGTTGATTTAAAGGATATGCAATTTCTGAGAATTTTGGAATAAATTTCCTGTAATAGTTTGTAAAGGCTACGAATCGTTTTACTTCTTCTTTATTTTTTGGGCAAGGATAATTTTTGACAGTATTAATCTTTTCAGGGTCAGGCAATATCCCGTTACTTGAAATAACATGTCCTAAATAAAGAATCTGTTTTCTAAGAAAATCACACTTTGATGGATTTAATTTCAAATTAACTGTGCGTAATCGTTCTAAAACATCCTGCAAGTTTTTGTTGTGCGAATCTAGATTTCGACCAAATACAATTAAATCATCCAAATAAATTAAACATTTTTCATAATTAAGACCTGTCATTGCCATTGTAATCATTCTCGAAAAAGAACTTGGGCTAGTTTTTAGTCCCATCGGCATTCGAGTCATTTGATATTGTCCTGAATAAAAGGCGGTATATTTTTTACTGCTTTCGTCTAAACTAACATTGTAATAACCTTGGTGTAAATCTAAATGAGTGAAATAAATGCTTCCTGTCAGTGACTCTAATATTTCGGTTATGTCCGGTAAAGGAAACTTATCGTTCTCTATACAATCATTTAATTTCCTATAGTCCACTACTAATCTCCATTTTTTAGGTCCTTGTAAATTAGATTTTTTAGGTACCAATAATATAGGGCTCGACCATTCACTTTTACTAGGTTCAATAATACCTTCTTGCAATAATTGGTCTATTTGCAAATTAATCTCATCTTTTTGCGAAACAGGTAATCGGTATTGTTTAGAAAATATGGGCCTAGTGTTTGGTTTTATAGTAATAGTATGAGTATATATATCTGTAGTGGTCAACTTGTCCCCAGCTAAGAAAAAAATATCTGCATACTTAGCGCATATATTTTCTATTGTTTTTTGTTCCTCATTATTCAAATGTTCTAACTGTAGTAATCGCAATAACCTTTTTACTCTATCTGCATTCTGATTTATTTTATCAAATGCGCAAATATCAAAGTTAGAAAGTTTTTCAATTTCAAAATTTATGTCAGTTAGGGATAAATCATTTTCGTTCACATTTAATATTTTAATCGGTATTAATCCCTCTTTAGGAGTAGCTAGAGAACTTGCTAAAAATACTCCTTCTTTTATTTCTTTCGAGCATACTACACAGTCTTCATTAAAACTTGTTTGTATATAGTGTATAGATTCACTACGGGCAGGTAAGTGAAAACTAACACCACAATCATTCGTTATTGGCAAACAAATTATGTTTGTTGTTGTTTGCAAAGTTAAATTATTTTTTTCAAAATCTAATTGCGCTTTATATTTACTAAGAAAATCACGACCTAAAATTCCATTAGACTTAATTGGTAATGCATCAAAAACATAAAACTTGTGCTGAATAGTTAGATCTCCTAAAGTCAAAGGTAAATAAATGTATCCTATTGCTTGGACTTTGCCTCCTAATCCGTTTATTGTTATGTTCTCTATATGGATTGGAATATTATATTTGAGAGCATGTTTATGTTTGTAAGCCGACAACGATGCTCCGGTGTCTAATAAGAAATGTTGTTTTGAATTTTGATAAGTGGACGAAAATAATGAAATATAACAATTACTATCACTAGAAAAAATAAAGTTTTCAGCATTAGTCCCGAAAAAACTGATTTGATGTTCCTTCCGATCCTACGAAATCCTTTGCTTGCGTAATCACATTTATATTACGTGCATTCCGTATCCTTTGATTTCCACGGTAATAATTTGTAAAATTACCTTGAGATCCGCGCTGTCTGTAGTTATGTCCTCGTCCTGGGGTCCACTGACCTCGGAAAAAATTCTGACGTCCACGCATTTGTGTTGGCTCTCTGAACGTTCTCATATTTCTGCCTCCTCGATGATTCCTATAGTTGCTTGAACGGCTCCTGCTATAAAAAGTATTATACGGTTTTCTGTACATACCCAAAATTTCATTGCCAGCCGTAGTCGAAGTTTCTTCGTCCTGAGCAGCTTGAACAGCATCCTTGAGTGAGCTATAATTCCTAGCAGAAATAATAGTGCTCAACCTACGATTTCGCAGGCCATCAGCGAATTGTTTGACTGCCATTTTCTCATTAATTGGTTTTAAAATATTATAACATTGGTCATTACCATCGGCTTGCGAAATTGTAAGATCTACGAACAGTTTCGAGATTTCGTCTCCGTAATCATTAATTGATTTCTCATTCTGCTTAATACGTTGTAACCTACTCTGGATTGCTGATGCGGCCTTTTTACTCAGCAACACATTTTTCATGTCATCAATTAACTCATCTACCGTTGAATATTCTGACTTTAACCGTAGCTTAGCTTCCTCAGACAATCTACTTTCTAACACAAATTTAATCAAATTTTGTTTACAAACATTTTCTTTTAATAGAGAATTGTAATATCGAATATTATTAATTAATTGTTTAATATTTGACTCCTCATTTGTCATAACAGGTAAAAGATTTAATGCAGTTTTTAGGCTAAAAGATTCCATAATTGTATTCTTTTTCAATTTACTTTCGTTACACAAGTACAAAATATTTTCATGCAAATCTAAAAATTTACGACAATAGCTTTCTATTAATAAAATATCCTCAGAACTGTAATATTTTTCCTGGACCTTATGTTTAAAATCAATCAACCAAACCTCATATTGGTCGTATATCGCATTAGCATCAATTAATTTACTTTGTAATATTTTTTCACTTCGTCTTTTTGGTCCAATTTTTATTAGATACTCTCTAATTTTCTTTAATTCGTCATACAAAGTTAAAATAATATCCATAACTTACCATACCACCATAATGCAGTGTTAACTACACAAATTTCAAGAAGACATCTTATACAATTATTCATAATGACACAAATACAATTATAATCATTCCGTTAACATTTGTACGCCTTTTTGTACGCCTAGCAAAAGAATATATTTTAATGTCCATAAGTCAATCTGCGCTCCTTCCGTAATTGATATGTTGATTTAAGCATTACTTCCGAAGAAAAAAAAATAAAGTCCAGTATCACACACGGCGGAAATTTAATAATATAATATTTATATAATGATTATTAACACGACTCTACACGCACATTAAAAAAATATACCGATAAACATGATTATGTACTTCACTATTTATATATTTTATACTTTATTTATATATTTTTCTTTCACTACACCTCACTTCACACTTTATCTGCATACATATTATGCGAGTTGCTCGGCTCCTCAGTCTGCATTTGCCGTCGAAAAAGTGACCTTCTTATGGTTGAGCGATTTATTTCGTTATTTATCCATTTTGTAAGGCATTTTCTATAGAGCCGATACATGAAGATCAATATGCCAAACAGTATAATCGCCAGTATAGTAGCGAGGAAAATATTGGTCGTACTGAGGTGAAATTTTATTTCTTCTGTTGTGGCGTTGTTATTACCGCCAGCCGAATTTTGGATTATCAGCGTCTCCTCTTTTGATTGTTGTTTTCCCATTTTTTATCTTGATGAATACACACTAGTAATCGACGAAAACAATAGATCAGTACTGCTTGGTCCATTGTGTGGAATATTCCCTATGCAGCCTTATATGGTTAAGGTGTCGACTTCGCGGCGCCTAGGCTGACGCCTCTGGCAGGGTCGCCATGTACGGTGCGGGGTTCGGTTTCAAAGGTAAATAAGAACTCAACGACTGCAGATTGGTAACTCACTATATTTGAGACTTACATCTATTTTATATAACATGATGCGCAACATAATTATAGTAATCATTTAAATATGTCACACTACAATATCATCACGCCCATTGTCCCGTTCAGGGGTAGGCAAAGTGTAACTCACTCTGATTCCGCCATCTATGTTACAATTCTGATTGGATACTGAGAAAAAAGTCTTTATATAACTTTGCCCGATTCTGGATTCGAATCCGAAATCTCGCCGCGATAGTTGTACCGCACGTGCAATACAACTTCGCCACCGAGGCACTTCGTTGTTAATAAGTAATGCAGTTTATATCAACCTACAGGCCCCCATTAACTGAACATACCAAATCACACTCTGACTAGAAAAAAACGATGTCGAGTGGAGACCACGTATCGGCATGCGCAGCGTTGGACGTCGAGTTGCAAGGAGGACAGATGACTTAATAAAGGTCGCGGGAATACGCTGGATGGAGCTGCTTTTGAGTAGTCCTTTTACTGGTGGTAGGACTCTCATATGTAAGAGCCCGTCTGGATGGGTACCACCGCAATGTCTATTTCTACCGCCAAGCGGCAGTGTGCATTGACTGTTGTGTTTCGGTTTGAAGGGCATTGTAGCCAGTGTAACTACAGGACATAATGAGATTTAACATATGTCTCAGGATGACGAGCGCCTTGGAATGCCACACAGTAGGTACTTTGTAACTCAAGGTGCTGGATGGTGTTTCTACTGTTTATGGGTGGTCGTATCGCTTACCATCCGGCGAACGGCATGCTCGTCTCGTTATTCAATGCCTTAAAAAAAAATTTCGCCTGGAAATCTTTAGTGGAGACCTAGGTTTAGTAGCATATTTCATGTCGCTGAAGATGGTGAAGGCTTTAGAAGAAATAATCCGTCAATTTCGGCTTCGTAGAGCACAGTCTCTGTCATTCACGCGTCCAATTGACAATTATAATCTTTCTAATCGTAATATTTATTGCTGACTGAGTTTCTTGGTGCTTCTTCTCAGGTCAGTGGGCTTTTCCAAAGGACTGGTAGAATATTTTAGTTTAAAAACAAAAATGTTAAAAATGACGTGTAAAAGTGCCCTTAGGGGCCTAATTACTGAATAAATTATTTGAATTTGAATTTGACTGTATTCGTCACTCAATCAAAAAATCTGCCTTACCGTTCGTCTAGTGGTCACCTTAATATGAGGACAAACATATGTGACTCTACATAACATATACGCATGTTTGTTGGTTATTGAATCCTAAACTATATTTTGAAACCGTGTAATGTTTAATTACAATTATTACACAGAACTTCTGACGAGTCAGTTAACTGTAAAGGAACCTGTCTGGTAACTGTGATTTAGTTGCAGATAACTGGCGCCGCTTAGGCTAAGTTAGCCAGTGCTCGATGGATTATGTAGTGGGTTTGAAGTCGACTGTTTTAGTGGTTATAGAAAAGAAATGATTTCTGAATCTTCCAAAACTAAAGATAATTATGATTTTGAAGAAGGAAGTATACTTATACAAACGACGAGACGAGCAGACCTCTCCCCGGATGAAGCATCAGGACCCTGCATAAACAATAGAAACACTATTCAAAAATTGAACTATAAAGTGCTGCGTAGCCATTGATATGTAAAAAAACCCTGGATGGCATTATAATGCGCTCGTCTCTTATATAATTGTCATAATTTCCAGTAATTACAAAATATATCATGTTCTTCAACTTGCGCACTACTTGGAAGCAGTACTATAGTAATTATTTAACAAGATTACAACCACAGTAGTCGTTAATGTACTTATAATACATTCACAATTTGCTCAATAAAGTCTTCAAAACACAACGAGTCCTGGGAAAACTTTAAACCCGTAAACGGACGATGATTCTGACTATTTTGTGTCGAATCATTCAGCTGTCCATTCGGAATAATCCCGGACCAACTGTGACAAAACGTGAACCACGACCTCGCGATGGGAATCGGGATTGGGATATCCAGTTTTTACAAAATGTTCATTTCAATGTGAAATTGAATGTATGATTTAACGTTTATTTCTTTTGATCGAAGATGTCGGTTGAGATGGTTCTGATATATACACACACATTCACGGCTTTTATCCCCGAAGGGGTAGGCAGAGACGCAACTAGTGTACCCACTTTTCGCCGTGTATATTCCGTCCTATGATGTGATGTGGAGGGGGTGTATGTATAGAGCGAATGTGGATGGTACGGCTGGAAGAGGACGCCCGAGGAGAACGTTCGCTGATCAAATAAATGATCTTCTCCAAAAGGCGCAGTTCAGGAGCACCATTGACTCCTCAAGCCCCGCGACGGACACCGGTGTCCATATATATAGGGTTTTCTCATACATCTATAAATATAAGCGGGGCTTGAAGGGTTCATCGGCGAAGAAATGTATGACAAGGACTATGAATGTGAAAAAGGCGAAAAAGGTGTTTCAAGATCGTAGCATGTGGCGTTCAATAGTCTCTGCCTACACATATGGTATTAGGGCGTGAGTGTGTATATCCTACTAATATTATAAAGGCGAAAGTTTGTAAGAATGTAAGGCGAAGGATGAAAATTGGGTTAAAATTATTTAGATGTATTTATTTACATTTCTTCAGAGAGACTCCGAGCATAGCTCTTTCCATAGCACGTTGAGCGACTTTAAGCTTATGGATTAGCCCCACAGTCAGTGTCCACGTCTCGGCTCCGTACGTCATTACGGGGAGGACGCACTCGTTGAAAACTTTCGTCTTCAGGCTCTGTGGTATATCCGACGAAAATATGTGGTACAACTTCCTAAACGCTGCCCAGCCCAACTGAATCCTCCTATCGGCTTCCTTTTCAAAGTTGTATCTACCTAACTGCATTATTTGCCCGAGATAAACATATTCCTTGACAACTTCGAGAGGTGTGCCATCAATGATTACTGATCCCGGAGCGACGAAGTCATTGAACATAACCTTCGTTTTGTCCAGGTTCATCCGGAGACCAATTCGTTGGGAGGCTTCATTTAGGCTTCATTCTGAAACTGGCTGCTAAATGGGTAGAGATGTGTAGTAAATGCAGTATGAACACAGTTGTGTCTTTTCACAGCTTTATAAATAAAAATACATAACCTAACCCTTCTATGCTCTACTATGCTCTTTTCCTAGCATTTATTCTTCCTTATCCTTCGGAGTCCTTATCCTAGTTAAAACGGCTATAGCTTATTGGGAGTTGAACTGACTGCCGATATTAAAATCCGTAGGTTCAAAACCTAGGCCACGCACTGACTTATCTATAAAGTAATTTTGAACTATCGCTTGTTTAAACGGTGAAGAAAACCTGCATACCTGAGAAGTTTCCCATAGGAATTAGGTACGTGAGGTTTGCCAAGTCACTCTGCTTCCCTTTCAGTAGTAGAGGGAGCCCGTGCTCAGCAGTTGGTAGTAGGTATACAGGGCATATTATACTTAGGAATGATAAGGCGGGCCTATGGCGATGGACGTTGGGAAGGCTATATTAACAATAATCATTGTTGTTTTATTATATTAGCCTATAATGTCCCAATGCTGGGCAAAGGCCTCTCCAAGATCCTTCATTAATCGCGATACTGCTCTATAGTGAACCAGTTACTCTTAAATGAATCCAGTTCAACCTATCATCTCTTCTTTAGTCTACCTCAATGCCTACAAGCAATGTCGGGGCTTCATAAAGTGGCAAACGACTGACGTGGCCTGCCCAGTTCCATTTACGCTTAGTGGCTTTCTGAGCTACATCGAAAATTTCAGTTTGGAGCGCATTTCAGTGTTTCAAACACCGAACTGCGCCGTATATGAATGTACATTTAAAATAATATAATAATCCCGGTAACTGTACATTTTAAATGAAATGAAATGAAATAATTTATTCGAACCCATAAAATGTTATACATTATTTAGATTCCGTCAATATTAACTCTACTACCAGTTCGGAAAGCAGTTCTCACTAGAGAAGAACGGGCAAGAAATTTTACTTCCTCTACCTTGGCATCTAACATGAAACTTCAAAGCCACAATTCACCAATGTGCCTGTAACATAAGACTTATTTTTGATATACGGTAGCTATGTAAAACCGCGTCGCGTAATGCAAACGTTTCACTCCCGCGGACATTACTGCTTCCAAGAAAAATACTAACAAGTACCGCAATACCAGATGATGAAATCCTAGAATTACTGCAATTACTGTATAGTATTTCATCCACGGGCTTTAGAAAGATTTACCTATGTCGTCTAGATTTAAGCATTATTTAGACGGAGAAATTTTTGTTAGCAATTATTTTTGAAAATATCTCAATACTGTTGCGATCTCTTCCTAGCCGAATTACTGCCACGGCGGCCAATCTCAACGGAGAACAGCCAAGTATGAAGGATATTAATATATCCTTCATGCACACTTATGCACTATAATTAGTGCATAAGTGTGCACGTAATACACAGGTGCACTCGCTATTCCTTCACTCTCATACTCCGGTGAGACGGCAATCCGCCATGACCGGTGAGAAATTGGGATTGTTCTTAAAGTTTCAGTTTTGTTTTTTTTATGATATAGGAGGCAAACGAGCATACGGTTCACCTGATGGTAAGTGATCACCGCCGCCCATGAACATCTGCAATAAAGGGAGCATAGAAATGCGTTGCCGGCCTTTTAGGTGGGAACACGCTCTTTATTTGAAAGTCGCCTGGTCGTATCTGTCCGGAAATGTTGCTGGCGGTTTTTTGGTTTGGCAATAATAGCAATAGTGACTACAATATCTTCTATGCCCATGGCCTAGTTGCCATAGAAAGATATTGTATGAAGATTCAGGTTTACTGTGTCGACTGACGATATTCCAGCCTGTTTGAACCGAAAAAATACAGGCTGATCCTGGAACGTGGCACTCTGATGTATCTATGATGGGTTTTTATACCTTGCATATGGTGGTCGGTATTAAGGTAGATGGGTGCTTCTTCAAAAAATGTTATTTTTACCAGTTTTATGTAGTTTTAAGAAAAAATCTAAATAACAAGATTTTAGCTTTCTCAACTGATCTTAAATGATGGTATGACCATAATAAAACAAAAGGCATCAAAAATGTACTAAGCGTTTATAAAATATTAGCAGTTTACAAAAATTGTATGTTGAGGATAATGATAACGGGTACTCAGAATGATTCATTTTCAAGTTTGTAATGACGTTCTGTTACAGATAATGACAATTTAGATTATTTCTTATTTAAATCAAAGTAATATTAATTGTAATCAATGTTTATTCAAGAAATTATAAGAATTAACAACATTGCTGAATGAAACACAAAGTTAACGATTATCTCGAAGCTTAAAATAATAAATTCGTATTTTGGTATAATCAGTCTTACGATTTTCTTTTATAAACAATTATCTTAATCAAAATCAAAAATCATCCACAAGAATAGTAGGTAAGTACCTAATCTTTACACAATTAACAAAGCACGTACCCAAACACAACTGCAAACAATTAATTAAATATACAGTACTGACATTATTAGTGATGTTCAACATAAAACAGTCTTACAAAGTAGACATAAATCAATCATCAGGTCTCAATTTTAAATAATTTCTAAGTGTCTAAGTGAAAGAAAATCATCAGCCTTTCTAGAATGTGACATGCAACACGACTCGAATGTCCGTGTCGTTTGATTGTGATTGGTGAAGAGATCAACGTGCGACTCGCTGGTTGCTCTCTCGGCCAATCACAATCATCACAAGCAAACGACACGGTCGTTCGTGTCACTTTCCAGGGGGCAGAACAACAAATCTTAGCCAATTCTTTGATTATTCATAATTTTTTGGATGTTGACGGACGCATTTTTAAAAAATAATTTACGTTCGTTGCGTCTACTAAGACATCAGATAAAATATTAATTTTCTTCGTTTGTCCTAGAAGTATCACACCAGAATCAATATTTTCTTTTTGTTTTACAGGAGTATTTAATGTAATAAATCCAAGATGTTTCCCATGTTGACATATTTCATTCAGTTCACATTCAAAACAGCTCATTGATCTGAGGGTTGTTTTTGTATATCCATCTGAAAGAACTTGATACACGGAAAAGGTGCCCTTGAAGGGTTTTAGATCTTTTGGAATCATTTTATCTTTTTTAATAATGTTTTCTTCTTCGACTTTTTTAATGAGCACGTTATCTAAAGTTTTTATTAGTTTATAAAATTGTTCAAAAGTACCGACATCTGAGCCAAAATTCACCATGCTATCGGCCGTTCTTTTCAAAGTTGCACCTATTCCATCTGGTGCACCTTTTCCGTGTCCTGCTTCAGTATAATTCCATGTAATTTTATTTATTTGGTTGTGGTTGATTACTAACTGACTAATAATATAAAACATGTATTTATTCCTATATTGAGAAGTTGGAGAATCGGATAAAAAATGAACAGTATCGATAAATGGGTTAACTTTAATTACTTCTTCAATAAGAGGATCTAAATGTGCCCATATTGCGGGTGCATCGTGCCGAAGACATGGACTCACAGTGCACATAGACATTGGGCATACAGTTCCTGTTGTGAAATTGTGAGTATACATTACAGCCGTATGAAGAGACACTTGCTGGCGGCTGCCACCGAAGTGGAATGACTGTACTTCATCTGCATATTTTAGGCAATAATTTTCGGAAAAATCTACATGCACTAATGCTTCGTGGATATTTAGATTATCTTTAAGGCTCTTAATGGCATTATATTGATGCACTATCTTATATGTGTGAGAAAAAAATAAATTCAAATCTGATTCTAATTTCGCAATAGCTTCTATTGGTTTTACAATAAGCTTCTGTTTTTCGGTTAGGATTTTTTTTATCTTATTACCATTTTTACCTATCACTTCTTTCTGAACTCTTTTCCATTCAAAGTAATTTATCTCAAAAACATTAGAAAACTCTTTATAATTCAGATGTCTTTCTGCGCATGTTTTGCACTTTCGTAGCAAGCATTCAGTGTTTCGGATATCACAACGTAGGGTCGCCAATACTTGGGCAGAGTTCTTCTCGTTTATGATGGAAACTTTATGTAAAGCAGCTATGAGGAGTTCCATATTAAGATGCGTAGAACACTGGCAAGTTTCTCTGTTTATGGCTTTAGGATATACAACCCAAAAAGGACGATGCTTGCAAAAATACGAGTAACTCACCCGTAAATTAGTTTCGGACTTAAACTTTCTATATAGCTCAGTTAAATGGCCAGTAAGATATCGTTTTTGCATTCTCTTCTTATTTCTTGTTACAAACTGTTTTTTACCAGCACATAAAGTACTATTGGAGTCATCAATGTAAAACCTTATTATGGCATCAATTTTGTTTCAACGAGCGCTCTGAGATGGAGTTTGCACATCAGTGTGACTTGGATTTTGATGGTCCCTAGGTTCATTAATACCTGAGTTATCTATATTCCCAATTTTTCTCTTTAATCTATTGATACATTTCTGCTGTGCTTCATTTTTATTTTTCAGTATATCAATAACACTCATCAATCTCTTTCTTTTTTTTAGTTCACTGTATCGAAATTTCCGGATGGCGCGCTTAACTGCTGGACAGTATCGATCATACTCTAAAGGATCTGCAGTTAGTGAAGAATTTTGATTAACCATATCGTCACTAACATTCGCTTCTATCTGAACAGCCTCTATATCCACTTTCTTCGTCGCGTTTTCTTTCTTTCTTTGCCGATATCTTTTAGAATTTTCCTTCCATCTTCTACGTTGTTCGCGTTGGGATCTTGGTGTTTTTTCATCAATACAAGTGACTTTTTTACTTTCCTTTCTTTTCTGATATTCAACTTTTCTTTTTTCCTTCTCTATCTCTAGTCTTTCTGGGTCATTTTTTATTTGATCGTATAGTCGTTTTTTACACAGCCTTTGCTGAATAGCACGAGAAGTTTCTTTACGTTTGGAAGTTTTGGACATTTTTTTGCCCTACAAAAAGAACAATACAAATTGTGAAATTATACTTTACAGTCTTAATTATTGAAATTATTTGCGTAAACATAAGGAATCATTAGTCTTAATTATGATTATATAATGATAAATATCGAATTAAAGAATAAGACTTTATATCTTTTGTAAAATATAAGTAATAAAATTCTAATAAAATCTTGACTTTTTAAAGAAATTACTTTATAAAATCATTAATCGTAACATAACATCATTATCAACAACACCACTTTTGCAAAGAATGACGTTCCGAATAATGACGAATATGATTCTAAGCATGTCGAAACACGTTTAAAAATAAGAGGCGCACTTTTTTCTTTATTTTGCTACAAATCTACCTGTCTAAACTATGTAGGGCACATAATTGAAAAACAATAATATTCCACACTAAAGAGATATTACTTAAAACGCAAATGATGTTTTTTGTGACAATTTTTGAAGAACACTATATTATACTTACGTGAGCGATGCAGCACAACGTGTTTCCACTTTGAACGACCGTGGGCTACTGAGCTGGGGTGCGCGGTGCATATAGTAAACTCACAGATATCATAAACCCGATGTAACATTAAATATTATTATTGCAAACACTTAGGAGACAAATGACGATTTTTTGTGACAATGTTTTAAATCAAATATCTGAGTTATAAGTTTATTGAAAATTACCGTAATAGATTTTTTTATATAAAGTTTTATATGTGTTTATTATGTTACTAGTCGTTAATAATTTTTTTTTACATAATTTTATCGTTAATAAAATTAAAACTACATGGAGTTTGCATTCGGACGCCGAGGAGAATGACGAACTACACATGTTTTTTGAGTATACTTTTTTTTTGGATTGATATGTGACAAAATATGTTGAAGCGCCTTTTAGTATTGTTATTATATTATTTAACAAAAAGTGTTTAATGACTAAAATATTGATACAAGTGCATCTAATGTCAATGGACATTTTTTTTTACTCTTTCTAAGAACGACCCAGATACAGAATATATATTACCATCAGCAATACCTCCATAAAAGAAATATATGTTTTTGCTATATCTTTATTCCCCCACTAGCTATTGCTCGCGACTCCGCCCGCGTTAAATAGTTTTAAAAAAATAAGTCCCGCTTTATATTTTCCCAGTATAAAAATTAATCTAAGACATGATCTACGCGTGTGCCAAATTTCATCGAAATCCGTTCAGTAGTTTCGGAGGTGTGCTGTAACAAACAAACAAGAACAGATAGAAAAGAATTATAAAAATCGCTGATTTGTTTTCCATTACTCTTCTATAGTCACCCCCTTTCGTTTTTATCACATTTCTTTAAATGTACAGACACACCGGTGCTTTATTAGATACATATAAGGTTTATTTCTAGTAATATTTTAATACCTGAAGAATGAGGAATTCCCGGATACTACCTGTCAACCGTATCTCTAAAACGACTATGTTCTACAGAACACCTGTGTTACGCTTTCTGTAGATAAAATATAAAACAAAACAAGACGTATTCCTGTAGAATACTGTGGACATAGCGGACTTATTAAAGAATATATTTATTCTACCTCGGCAAAGTGAATCGAAAAGAAAGTCTATATTTGAACAGGCCGGCATACTTGCGTCGACTGGAAAGAGGTGATCATCTCTAGTTAATCGAAACTCTATCTGGACCAAAAAATTTATAACAGGAGACATTCATGCAAATTTTGTATTTAGAGCAGTAATGTTACTTAATTTCTAATTGTTCTATTTGAGATAGTATTAAGTTTTAGATACTAATGTATCTGGACTAGGGCTGCCATCATCTAAATTGCCGACGCCGGATAAACACGGCAAAAATCCCGGACATTTGAGCGAAATATGGGTATTTCCCCGGACACCTCTGAAAAAATATTTTGCCATTCTTTCTTGAATCCGGGGAAATGCATGAAGTTTTAACTAAGATTTATTTCAATTTGTCGCTCATCTTTAAAAAATGGATTTCCCCTGACAACAAAAGTGTCCGGGTTTTGCCCGGACAATTTTTAAAACCCCGGCCGGACGGCCCCCGGACGCCCTTCAAACTAGGACAAATCCGGGGAAATCCGGACGGATGGCAGCCCTAATCTGGACCCTACTCTGTTTATCATCAGATGGAGTGGGGTCACTTTCAAAAAAGTGATTTTAATGCAACCTGATGCTCAGAAAAGTGAAACCCAATAATGTCTACAGCAAATAATGTATCTCTTAATGATAAGCACAATTATACCGGCCAGTATCTCAGCATGATATAATACTCTATCTTTATTCTTAATTTAAATTATAAGATTCATATTGCAATACTTTTATAGGTTAAAAAAGCCAGTATAATTATAGATTATGATGCTATATAAATATATCTGAGGAACCGAGTGCAAGAAAGTAATAAATAAGGTTTTTTATTATTACTGTTTATATGCGTAGCATGTATAATCAGACTATTAACTCGACTTGTCATTTAATGCTATAAAAATATTATTAACTTTAAGTAACGTCGTAGTGTTTATTATTCACTTCTAAATATACATAACTGACGTGTCAAACCTGACCAACCTCAAAGCACAAAAAGCTCATTCTTATGTTAAAAGTCCTTTAAACAAATACATCCAAGTAATATCCACTACAGCTCACGGTCACACTTTAGAGCAAGACAGCGATATCTCCATCTCTTTCTAACGGCGGCCGGTTACTGCACGTGTGTCACGGAAACTGGTTTTCGCCCGTCGGGACCAAGATTTTATTAATTTGTGTATTTCTTATATATACCCTCCAACTTCTGTTCGCCTGGTACGCAGATCAACGATATTGTTGATAACAAATTGGTTTCTGCTTTGTTCTGTCATTTGGGATTGCTTTTGCTTTATTTTTCGTTTGTCAATTCTGAATGTCATTTTTTGTTAAGTATTGTATGGATTGCCGAAGGCGTGAAATAATTAGGGACTCGTGCAAAAAGCTGTTATATTTTGATGTTGTGGCTGATACTACTGCGAATGAGTCTATATAATAGAGCGCAGTTTGAGGTTGGAATGTAATTTGGATACTCTTTTGACAAGCTTTACTATAGGAGTAAAATTAAAACGTAAACTTGTGTCAACTTCATCCTCTTGCCTCTCTGTGACTGGGTTCTTGAATTCTATTTATACCTGACTAGCTTTTGGCCGCGGTTCCGTTTCCCGGGATAACAATGCTTATGTGTTAATCCAGGACATGATCTACCCGTGTGCCAAATTGCATTGAAATCTGTTCAGCAGTCTTTGCGTGAAAGAAGAACAAAGATACATACATCCATACATTCTTACAAACTTTAGCGTTGATAATATTAAGTAGGATATATCTCTTTAAGACTAGGCACCAGCTCTAACGTCGAATTGACACAAAACGTACTTCAAAAAATTACGCAAAAAAATTACCATAACGGTATTGCGACCTAAATCCAGATCCTAAAGAAGCCAATATTAAACAAATTGAACAAAAACTGCTGGTACAGCATTAATCTCACCGTACAAAGCCGTCGTAGCCTGCCCCGCGGCACGCTCGCAGCCACTCATCACGCGAAGATCTTTTTTAATCAACTTAATCGCTTTCGGTGAAGCGATTAAATCTTTTTTGGGTGTTTTACTTTGTGTTTCAATCGGAGGATGTCGATGATTCATTCCCACGATTTTCGGATTTTGAAATTGCTATATTATGTCAGAACTCTTTTTAAATATTTATGCTAATTAGTTTTGTATCTTGTATTGGGTATTAGGTAACCGTTAGTTCGTAGTCGTTTCTTACCCGACTGCCCCAAAGGAGAATAAAGTTTTTCCAATCCTCTATTATTGTCATAATTATTACGTAAAACGTAATCCTCCGAGTCAGTTTCGGCCACGGCGGCCAATCTCAACGGAGATCAAGCAGGTACGCAGGAGATATTATAGTGCACAAGTGTGTGCGCAATTCACAGGTGCACTCGCTATTCCTTCACTCTCATAGTCCGGTGAGACGGCAATCCGACATGACCGGAGAGAGATCAGGCGCATGACCAACGGCTTTACGTGCTTTCCGAGGCACGGGGGTATCATACCGCCAACTTCCTGACTCCGAGCTGCGACTGAGTATTTTTTTTTAAGATGGAAAAACGTAGTCACATAGTTTTTTTTGACCCGGGATTCGAACCCAGGACCTCAGCACGCAAATTGTACTCGTAACGCGTACGCAATACAACTACGCCACCGAGGCAGTCAAAATTACAGATATAATGAAAACTGGCCAAGTTAAATGTAACTTACTTTAAGGTCTCACGTTTTTAAATAACAGCAATTGTTTTAGGTAACCAATAAAGCAAAGAAATAGAGTTTAATACTTGGTCATAATGTTATTTTGTTGCTATAAATACATATTTGGATTTTGCATAAAACTTGGCACTCATTTAGATCTCCATTCTTTTTGCGGCGAAGCCCACAGCCAAGCATAATTTTTGTATTGAACTTGGCTCTCCTTTTTTACATTTATATTTTTGGTGGGATTATTATATACACACATACGTAGAAACATACGCCCTTTATCTCCGAAGGGATAGGTAGCGGCGCAACTAGTGCACCCACTTTTCGCCATGCGTATTCCGTCTCATGATGTGATAGAGGGCAAGCCTATCGCCTTATCGGGCTCAAATTCCAGACTCCAGGCTGATACTGAGTAGAAAAACCCAATATCAAATTGCCCGACCCGGGAATCGAACCCGCGACCTCATCACTGTAGTCGTACTGTAATACAACTACGCTACCGAGGCAGACAACATTATTATGTCAAATACATAGTCCTCAACATCTTTGACCACTTAAGGCGTATCTTCTATTTCGAAAAAGTTCCAACATGACCCGACACATAACATAACACAATTATTTACAGCTAATGGTTAAGTTTGCGGTCTTTCATACCGACCTCACACGATTTTATATAGAAATTTTATTTTGTTTCAATTTACTTGACCGCAAACTGTTATACAAGTAAAGGAAATTTATGAGTTTTGAATGTTATTATCTACTAGCTTTTGCCCGCGGCTGCGCCCGCGTTAATAAGTTTTTCCGGCGTAAAAGTACATATAAACCTTCCCTTTGAATCACTCTATATATTAAAAAAAACCGCATCAAAATCCTTTGCGTAGTTTTAAAGATCTAAGCATACATAGGGACAGACAGCGGGAAGCGAATTGGTTTTATACTATGTTGATGATATTCCTATAATACCTGGTAGGAGGATACGTATTTGTAGAGAGCTGACTGTATAACAGAATTTTATTGGATTAGAGGAAGCAGACCAGAACTGTGAACCGTGAAGTCCTTAGTTCGATTTCCAAGTCAGTGAACGAAAGACACTGCGAGATTTTCGATGCGAAAATATACGTGTGTTACCCAGGATTTGAATTTGTTCGCGATATGAGATGCTTCTTCTGTCACGTCGTGGAATGGATGGTCAGCGATATCTTGGTCTATTGAGTGCATATCGCCTTAGGCTAAAAATACATTTTTATCAATGCATTTGTGTAATTTTTACATGATTCCCACAGACTAGGGAGAATATATACACACACTCACGCCTTTATCCCTGTAGGGGTAGGTAGAGGCAAAAATTCTGCACTCTTTTCGCCATATGTATTTCAATCCATTATGTGACTTCAGAGCGGTGAGCGCATGCAATACAACTACGCTACTGATGCAGTCACCGTGGATAATGTAACTAATAAAAAAGCGTGTTAAAAAATAAATTATGCTCTTGACAAATATAAAAACTAATGACTTTATTTCCTGCTTTACAAAGACATTTAGCACACAAAGCAGCCAAAATGAAATGTAAATTAATGCTCTCTAAATATATCTAACATTAAACTGTTGAAATCGTTTGTAACAATAAAATAAACACACGAGTTTTAAATAAAAACGTCCCAAAATAGAGAACAAACCCACACGTGTATAAAATAGTAAATCATTTGATTTATAACAACATTCGAAGCGCGTTTACTATTGTTTTGAAATTGAAAGTTAAAATATAGAAATGTAAAGTTTCGTCATTTTAGAAAGATTGCATGTTTCTTTTAGATGTAAAACTATTTTAGAGTTATCTAATTATACAATCATATTTTTAATTAAACTAGAACGGAGATTAATTTTATAAATAATAGATTAAGCATCTCTAATGTATTTTATTCTTCTTATACATTGGTATTTATTATTACACTGACTGCCTCGGTGGCGTAGTTGTACTATGGTATGACTGCAATGCTGAGGTCTCGGGTTCGATTCCCGGGTCGGGCAAAGTGATATTGAGTTTTTCTATTCAGTATCAGCTCGGAGTCTGGAATTTGTGCCCGATATGGCGATAGGCTCGCCCCCTATCACATCATGGGATGGAATAACGGCGAAAAGTGGGTGCACTAGTTGCGCCTCTGCCTACTCCTTCGTGGATAATAGGCGTGAGTGTATATGTATATGTATACATTGGTATTTGGGATTTGAGTTGTTAGAAAGAAAGAAAGAATAATGTATATACACGTGATACATAAAAATAAACAAACAAAGTACAATATAAAATTCACCATGACAACTAGTTGTGTGTTACTAATATGGATAGTTTAAAAGGTTACCACTTTAAATAAGTTAAGCGATCTATAATAAAACTCCAGTCGCATTCGCATCACCACTTATCTTTTCAGAAATAAAGTCTTATAAATACGTCACCATTCCCAAATTTATCAAGTTCCAACTTTGAGTATTTAACCAATGTTAAATGCTCTAAATGTTCCAAAGAGATTTAACTTTACTTGGAATTCTAAGATCTAATATTTTCTTTTCTCCCTCAGAACGCCCGCACTCAGACTCCGAGATCCTGACCCGGCCATCAACATCTCAACCATGCCGCCTTTCTGCGTCATCACCACCTCTCTCCTTGACCTTCGACACCGACCTCGAGGATGACGTCTTTACCGCCCCACGCTCTGATAGAAACGACATCTTCTCCATGAGGAATGTGGACATATTCGGCTATGGGAGTAATAGGACTCCGGCAGGAGTACTGCTGAGTCCTCGGAGGGAGAGGTCGTTCACCTTCTCCTCTAGTAGTGAGAAGCATTGGAGGGATAAAGGAGGGACAGATGTTGCTGATGGAGTCACTGATACTGATGAAGTAAGTGGAAATTATTGACACACACACACACCGCGCGCGCCATCTATCCCCGAAGGGTAGGCAGAGGCGCATCTTGTCCACCCACCTTTCTTCGTGCGTATTCCGTCCCATGATGTGATAGGGGCGAGCCTATTACCATATCGGGCACTAGCTCCAGACTCCAGGCTAATACTGATAAATAAAACCAATATCACTTTTCCCGACCCGGGGATCGAACCCATGATGCTGAGGACATTGCAGTCGTATTGTAATACAACTAAGCCACCGAGGCAGTCATTCATTATTCACACTAACATTAAAGGAAAAGTTATTTTGTCTGTTACATCCCTACATTTGAACCAAGAAGCTAATCTTGATAAAATTTAGTACGGAGTAAGTTTCAATCCCAAGAAAATATAGACATTTTAATTAATATTTGTCACACAACGAACTACTCGTGGGCGAAACCGCAAAACATATTAATTACAATCATTATATGTTATAAACTATGAACGTGGATGAAAAAATTGGTCATTATACTGTTTGCGGTTTATGAAAGTGGAAGCGATGGCGTTTAATTCATTATACAGAGTTGGTTAATACCTATTATATCTCAAAAATATTATCGTACAGAAACGACAGTATAAAACAATGTTTATATGACCATGTAATAATTATCATTATGATGACTGCATCTACTGATATATCTGTACATGTAAGGGTTTTTCGATTTTTGTAGCTTGAACTGGAAATCGACTCCGAAATCTTACGATTTCCAGCCTTGTTACACTCGTACAAAACTGAAACAACATTTTAAAAGCTTAAACTGACTTGGTGGTGTGTTTAGGTACGACTGTAGCGCTGAAGTCTCGGGTTCGGTCCCGGGCCGGGCAATGATATTGGTTGTTTCTGCGCAGTATCAGCCAAGAGAGGCTACTGCGAAAAACGAAATCCGTAGTTTCGGGTGACGGATCGCACGTTTTCTTACTACGAAGTGTTACGGATCCTTCTTTATGAAGAGTTGTTGCGTGACGAAAGTGTTGAGCGAAGTCAGAAGCGTCGCAAACTGCGTGAAACCTTCGTTCAACGGTGACGGATCCGAAGTAATTTAGTAGTAAAGTTAAATTCGAAGTTCGTCGTTTCTTCGTTTCGGACCGACGTTTCGGATTTCGCTTTTTGCAGTAGCCTCTCAGTGTCTGGAAATGTGCTCGCTAAATGGCAAAAGGATCGCCCCCTATTACACGGGACCTAACATAGCTGACAATTTTCTTTATAGCTTTGAATGACGAGACGAGCATGCCGTTCGCCTGATAGTAAGTGATACGACCACCCACAAACAGTAGTAACACCATCCAGCACCTTGAGTTACAAAGTACTGTGTGGCATTCCACTGCGCTTGCTTTGTCCTTCAAACCAACAACTGCTGTTTGGCGGTAGAAATAGACATTGCGGTGGTACCCACCCAGACAGACTCTTACATATGAGAGACCTACCACCAGTATGTTAAATGTTGGTATGTTACACCTCTGCCTATTCCTTAAAAGGGAAAAAGGTGTGACGCTATGTATACAAAACCTTGAAAATTAATTACCTTTTCCCAGACAATATCAAAACAAACAGTTAAAACTTGCGGTTTCAAATATTGCGTAATACGTTGTGAGTTGATAGGTACATACTATAGTGTTTTTATTGAAATGGCGTTTCGCACGTGCGCTCTTTGTGTCGTCTGAATCATCGGGTGATGAACTAAATAATATAAACAGACGTATTCATAATATAATGTTTCTACGGTAAATTGTTTTCTTTGCTTTCTGATAATATAGTTATATTGACTTTATTTTGTGTGTGAGGTAGGATGAGTTCGAAGTTAAGATTATGATCGTTTATTGTAGATTTTTTGTCTTACGCTAAAATATCAACTCATTTAGTATGTTGTATTAGATCTAATATTTTATTCAACGAATAAAGATGTAATAATATGGAGACACTATTATTCTAAGTAAAAGCGCCTATCAATATTCCAAGATACTCATCCACAACATTACTATTCAAAACGATCAGGCGCTACACAAACATTTGATTGTTATGTCGAAACATTATTTTGTTAATGTGTGCAATAAAATAAAAAGCTGCTGACTGAACGAAATTAAATCTTACCGATAGATATACGGTTTACGTTCAAATAAATTTTTGTACGACTGTTTTTCTTTGTGGGTAATCAAAATGGAGACGGCTTCTGTTCAGGCAAATTTATTTTTTTCGTTTACAAAATTATAATGTTTTATTTTAGAGATTTTTTGGTACGGCATTTAAGCAATAAAGACGGAATATTTTATGAATTTGCATTTATATCCGACATTTCAATATATTTTTTTGCAAAATGATACCAATTATTTAAAATTTGTTACCACAGCATCAAACTAATTCGTTTTAAGCTCAGAACAAAACATACATAAAATCAAATGTTGTACTACAAGTTCTGTGACCCCATTACGTCAAAATAAAATACAATCCACTCCATTTCAACGTACCGACGGTTTACTGCCTTGCGCAATACATTGTATTCTATTTGGTCAAAACCGGCACATCTTGGATCAAACGTTTGGAAAACTTTTGACGTGACCTAAAAATTCTATTTTTGTCATTGGTCGTTTATTTTTTATAGTTGATTCCAAGCTTATTGTTGAGTTTGAATATTTGGATTTTTATAAATGTTATTAATAGTGGAAGATAGCCTAGATGGGAATGGAACAGTCTGCCGTTACAATGTCCGGAGGTTCAAAACCCAAGGCACACATCTCTGACTTTTCAAGTTACGTGTGTATGGTTTATCAATTATCGTTCGCTTTAACGGTGAAGGAAATCATTGTGAGGAAAACTACATGCCTGAGAATTCTCCATAACAAACTCGAGGGTGTGTGAATTCTATCAAACCCGCACTAGGCTAGCGTGGTGGGTTAAGGCGTAACCCCTCTCAGTAGTAGAAGAGGGCCGTGCTCAGCAGTGGGCAGTATAATACTGGGCTGATTACATTGAATATTAATAGCTAGAAATAGCATAGTATGTGAGATTAGGTAAAAGTATAATAAAATAGATGAGGTAAAATACAGCTGCAGTTATCAAAATGTTGGAAGCAGCCAAGACTGTTGGCATAATGGACGCAATAGCAAGAATAGTCTAACAAGGGAATCAAACCTCTCGTAACTTCACAAACTACAAGACAATCCTCCTCCTTGCGTCGTTCTCCTCTGTTCTGAGGGTCGTGACCTCCTCTCACCAGCTTCCGCCATATGATGTCACGCCACCGATCCCGACTGTTGGCCAACTGTATGGCGTCGTATGCAGTGGTGTCAAGTGTGGTCCGGATTTAGAGAAGACAATAAGGCAACTAATATAAGCCAATGCAATTAAATAGACAGAACCGTGAATCAATCAAAGTCTAGTTGATTTAATTCATAAGGCATCGCATAGCTGACACTGTGTTATCGACCATATTGACTGGGACTGGCAGAGCTCCAAAACAATATATGTTGGTACCCGAGGTGGGTTTTAATGTACAGAAACGGTGCGTATTTTCTATTTATAGATGTTTTTGTTATAAAATACGTTGTTATTGGGTATGTTTTGTTTGATTGATGTCATTTGTAATGGACAGTGTGAATGATAAATTCAATCAGATTTTAAGATGTCATTTCTCAAACTACATGCCACGAAGTATCAATTTAGTTACTAGGGATCTGAATTCTGAATTGTGTTACAATAAGAATTACTTAAGTACATACAGGGTAGTTTTTACATTGCATTTTAAATGAAACCACATAGCTCTTATATTCTTGAAAATAACACTTAATTAGTTACGCACAATAAGATAATTCTTCGCAGCACAAACATCTCACTTTTAGTCGTGCATAAGGTCAAGTTTACGCCCTATTTGCAATAAAATACAAATTGGTAAAAAAAATCACTAAAGTAATACTTTGTTTTTTTGTGAAAATATTAGTTATTTATAGATGATGTTTGTTAGGACAGTTAAAAATGAGTTTATGGTTACATTTATGAACTCAATGTCAAAATTACACTTTATAAAATCGAATAAATAATAATTGTACGTCTTTATAATATATATAATTCTTCTGTGCGTGATTATGTCACTGAACTCCTCGTAAACAGCTGGACCGATTTTAATAAAAAAAAATGTGAGTCTTCAAGTGGATTCGAGTATACTTTAGATTTACAATTCGATCCGTGAAAACGTATAACGGGACTTTTATCCTGGAAAAACACTTTCATGCCGGCGAAGGCGCAGGCAAAGCCCGTTTAATAAATATCAATAATGGCGTAAACAATTGGGACTGCCTCGGTGGCGTAGTTGTATTACAGTACGACTGCAAAGCTGAGGTCTCGGGTTCGATTCCCGGGTCGGGCAAAGTGATATTGAGTTTTTCTATTCAGTATCAGCTCGGAGTCTGGAATTTGTGCCCGATATGGCGATAGGCTCGCCCCCTATCACATCATGGGACGGAATAATGGCGAAAAGTGGGTGCACTAGTTGCGCCTCTGCCTACCCCTTCGGGGATAACAGGCGTGAGTGTATATGTATGTAATTGGGAATAACTTAACTTCGGACTTTTACAAACTTCACCAGTAGACTTACTCAGCATTAAAAGCTAGATTCAAGATTCAATCAAGAAAATATAAAAGCCATCTCCACCTCTCCCAACCATCACTTAAACGTATAAACTGATTTTAGTATTTAGTAGAAAATTAATTGTTCCTCAAAGAAGGAACGTTATGTGCCACCAAACGTTATGGTCGATGTCACCATAAAAGGCAGTCAGTAATGAATTGGTTTAAGCGCTGGATTTTCGATTTCTAGGGGAGGGTTAACCTTGTCTTTTAAATCAAAGGAACGCCTAAATAATAGCCCAATGGGATGACATCGAACTATGTGGTTTATATCGTCGATGTGCACTCTAAAGTACGTTCCTAATTGGTTCAATAATTAAAGTTTGGTAAATATTTATGCACGAATACCATTACCATCGTATTCTTATTTGAAGTATTTAAGCAATTTTTTTATTATGTTATTATTTTGCACCTACTTGCGTATATTTCTTGATTCCCCAAAGGTTGACTGGGAGAAAATGCCTATGGCATCAAGTTCGCCTATATACCATAGTGTTTACGAAGTGTTAAATAAATAAATAAGATCATCGTATTCAAACACAGTAAAAATATTGAATGATAATAAACGCATAAAAAAATATTTGTTAAAGTTCTCAGATTTTCTTTATACGTACTCACACAAATCTATAGTAAATTGGTAATAAAATGAACTATAACAAAATGGACTTAAGTTTAAACCCTCAAGTAGTAGAGGAGGCCTATGATCACCAGCTGAACACTATATAACACAGGACTGGTGATATTATACAAATATGTATTATTAGGAACCAGAAGCGGGTTTGATTAAAAATAAAAGAATTATTTATCACTGATTTTAAATAAACACACTTGTCACTGATTTTACATAAGCACATTTATCAGAAATACATTTACAAAGATATCTGAAACTAGCTGACCAGTATGAATGTCGATGTTCAACTTACTCAACTGAGATTGACTGGGAGACTGAGCGCGCACGAGAGTCTGAACACGAATGAATGCAAATGGCGGTGCGGCACTCTTTTTATACACCCAACTGTCACTTCCACCATTACTTTTAAGTCTCGACTGGTTTTTACAATTGGCAACACGCTTCAGATACCGTTACAAATACCATTAATAAACATTTATCCTAATACGGCCTCTCCTGACAAGAGTCCGTCCTCGGGCTCCATCTTCTAGCTCTGAAGATCAGTCTCCAGAACTGACGATGAAGTCGCCAAAATTTCTTCACTCGCCATGAAGCTGGATAGTGCAGCAGGCTCTTCACTGCACCTCTGCGTCCCGGGCGTGCTTGGTTGCTCACCGAAGCCACCAGGTGTTTCATTTTCAGGACACTGTGCGGCGCTAGGAGCATCTGCCTCATCATTTGCATCTGCATACAAAAATCCAAAGCACAAAAACATGTCCAAAAAGATGAGAAAACAAAAATCCAAAGTAAGTCCCATGTACTAGGATCACGTGCCCGAGCGTACTACAGGGCAGCATCTGATAACATGAAACAATACTGCTCTTGAAGTGTATTCGTCGATCAGGATATCATGTCTGGCATAAGGCCGTAAGATATAACCCTCATTAAACGTTTTCACTCCTTAAGAATTTATAAACTTTCCATGAAAACTTTAGTTTTACAAAATATGCAGCACCCCAAAATGCCCTTCCGTCATCACCTCCTAGTGTCATGACCAGAGAGAAGAAGTGATGGTAACAAACTATTCAACGACACAGCTGTCAAAAAGTTACTAAATGCTGAAATCGTTTCATCGAAGCTGTTCGATAACTGCGGTGAAGACAGTTTTTTGAATTGAAAAAAGTTATGTTACTTGTGCTACAACTAGCAATAGTCTCCCTTCCTGTAAAAATAAAGAAACACAGGTACATCTTATAGCTCAGCCATTCCTGACCCTCATGACGTCAGGTGGAAAATTACTTTGAGGGTTAGGTATCCTTTTCAAAACTTTCAACTAAAATTTTAACTTTAATTTCTATTTCGAATTTAATTTCCATTCCAAATTCTATGTCCAACTACAATTTGTATTAGGTGTTGTTAAAATACACATAGATCATTATACGAATGTGTTCATCGCTTAACCGGCGGCATAATGACAAAATTGTTACATAGACGGTTTGCCAATAATTTTGTACTCTGATCAATTTTCTAAATTCGCAAAAACATCGACTCTTTATAAAGACCTCATCGAATCGCAACAAAACAAAAAGACATGACAGAATGAAAACTTCTCACCCGAGCGCACATCGCTAGTAGCGCATAGTTCAGTAGCGCGACGAGCGCGCAATTCTGCAGCGCACCTCATCGCCAGGAGCGCGCAGTTCAGCCAGCAGCGCTCCGCCTCGCCAGGAGCGCGCCGTTCAGCAGCGCACCGCCTCGCCAGGAGCGCGCAGTTCAGCAGCGCACCGCCTCGCGTACAACCTACTGGACCGTAGTCCACACGCACATAGTGCGTCTGCCGGACAGAGTCCGTACACACATGGTGTGTCTGCCGGGACAGAGCCCGTATACGCATAGCGCGTCTGCCGGGTAAAAACCCTACACGTTATTACGTGTCTGCCGGACAAAGTCCGTACACACATGGTGTGTCTGCCGGGACAGAGCCTGTATACGCAAAGTGCGTCTGCCGGGTAAAAACCCTACACGTTATTACGTGTCTGCCGGACAGAGTCCGTACACACATGGTGTGTCTGCCGTGTGATCCGCATTTGCGCAGCCAGGAGCGCGACATACAGCACTGGTACATCCTGGAGCGCGTCTTTCCGCACTGCTCCGCTTTGCGAAGACAGGGCATGTACACTGCAATCATGAAAATCACAACAGCAACACACAAATTATGTTAGCAAACAGTTAAACTGAATTGTTTCCAATAATATATCGGTCCTATATTGTTAGAACCAGGTTACTAACTAATAAGCTCATGTCCAGACATGCTGCAGTCATGCCGAAACATGTTGAAAATAATCAACAACAAAAAGAAACGGGATGCTGTCAGACCCTTGAGGGAAACGTTTTACAGCACCACCATAGCTCCCCGTTAGGCAGAACTATGAAGTCGAAACACACAATGCTGACGGAACCTTACCGGAACCGATATACAGCCCCACCATAACTCCCCGTTAGGCAGAATTATGATGTCGAAACATTCGCGTAGCCTGGAGTGCACCGTTCCGCACGTCTAACGTGTAAAGTGAAGTAACATTTCGACAAAAGCTTATGACTCACGAAAGCAAGCGTGCACTCGAGCTTTCACGAGTAACCCCATAAAAATAATTTTGAACCAATTCATTGTAACAGAAATTTACGAAAGAAAGGTGCATTCCGACTGCCTGAATTCCGGCCTTCAATCATTCACAAAATTTATGCGTCGACTTTAAAACAGCCCACACTCCTAAATACGAGTATCTGTCAGGCCAATGCCTGATATGCGTATGCATCTGCGCAGCCAGCGTTTCCGCACGCCCTGGAGCGCGTACGCGCACTCCCTGAAGCGCGTACCTGCACGGCATGGACCGCGCGTCTCTGCACAGCCTGAAGTACACTGTTCTGTACTAGGCACCCACTGCACAGATCTCATGTTTCTGCAAGCAAAGAAAAACCAACACAGAAACACACCGTTCGGCCTATTCTGACCTTAAATAAAATCTGGCGTTAAACTTTCTGAACAGCCCTCTCATTGCTACAACAAACAAATCCACCTGCGAAGTGGTTTGGGGAGAATCTCCAGTCATACCAAGTGGTAAAACGAGATCCCAGCATTTGAGAACGTTACGGAAAAATAATACAAGGGTTACGGGTAATACGATACCAAATATCCTCCATCATCGCAGAAAAGTCAGGTCCTCCAAAGGATCCCACAGAGGCTCTTCAGTAGTCACGCTTTACGGAGTGTTAAACATTGAGTAAGTTCGCCCTGCAAGGATCATCAGTCCCTGCAATAAAAAATATCACAACGGCATCAAACGGTTCATTTTACCTAGGCCTTTAATCATATCTGGCATCAAACTTTGGTCAAGAATTCAGTAGTCATCTTAGCATGAGAACCTCGAAATTACCGCACGTCTCGCTATTAATCCAAAACTTTACACAGTGCAGTGTTGCGTTTCGAAGCCATGACCAAGGAAGGCCAAAAATCTTTCAGACCGAACACTATACACCTAGATAATTTTTTTTTTTCAACCAAGGCTATGTACAGTCATTGTTTACTACAACAGGTACATAAGTTTAAGGACGGCTCTGTACTTACAATAACCATGAATTGCTCTTTAATCCATGACTGCACATGCCCGGTTAAACATGATCTCAATATTTGTACGAGTTACCAAGAAATAAAAGAAATCACATAAGTTAAACTAAGGTAGGACTTCCCTTTAAGGAATCTTTGTTCTAAGTAGTTCAAACTATTTAGTATCATCCATTAAAATTAAAAGTTTCACCCATTGGTCCATGTACAATATTTTTTTTTAGTTAAACTGCCATTTAACGGAAAATATTTGAACCCCGTAAGTATTCAACTCAAAAGTCAAATATCACTGCCATTATATCTGGTCAGCATTCTCATTGCCACAAACACACATCCACTATGCGAATTACACATGAAAATGGCTATACTTTTCTTTTTACACTATACGGTACTTGAGTTACATCCACAAATTGATTATTACTTCCAAAATCTAGTTACATGACTAGTAAACAAAATCCCCAACATTTTTAGAGGTCACCAGAATAATAAAGGAAACCATAACCTTCAAATAAGGATTATGGGTCATACGATACCAAACTTCCTTTACAGTCACCGATGAACATTCTCTGTGCTGGAGCAGTTTGCTTCAACCGCCAGTTGCCACCCGCGCAGTCACTTTGCCCAGGACACCAACTGTGACACCATACGCAGCACATCCATCGCAACACTTGCACACCAACAGGAACGTTTGCACACCAACAGGAACGTATGCACACCAACAGGAACGTATGCACGCCAACAGGAACGTTTCAACACCAAAAACAACGCTTGAGCACGAACAGTTCAATCGTGGTACTCGTAAACACTTATTGTTCATTTGAAGTCGTATACACATGACGTTATCACAAACGTATATACGATGGCTATGTTGTACACCACACAACTATTTTTATTTCACATTGCAGTCTAATTCTTATCCCGATATTACTCAGCGCAATTTGTTTTTCTTCACGTAAATTGCGGGTAGTCAAATATCTCGATCGTACCATGTATGGATTCCACATAGCGAACATATGTAGTGAGCACAATCTATTTCTGTGATTACATACCCTGGTATTCTTCCGTGCAATTAATTATTGTTCTCCGCGTTATATACGGGTACTGAAATATCTACGCAGTAGTAGCACATAGCGTAGGTATTTAATGCACACAATCCACTCGTATGGGCATAGATTCCGATCTCACTTCTGATATTAGGAACCAGAAGCGGGTTTGATTAAAAATAAAAGAATTATTTATCACTGATTTTAAATAAACACACTTGTCACTGATTTTACATAAGCACATTTATCAGAAATACATTTACAAAGATATCTGAAACTAGCTGACCAGTATGAATGTCGATGTTCAACTTACTCAACTGAGATTGACTGGGAGACTGAGCGCGCACGAGAGTCTGAACACGAATGAATGCAAATGGCGGTGCGGCACTCTTTTTATACACCCAACTGTCACTTCCACCATTACTTTTAAGTCTCGACTGGTTTTTACAATTGGCAACACGCTTCAGATACCGTTACAAATACCATTAATAAACATTTATCCTAATAGTATATTATATAATAAAATGAATACACTTGCAAAAGTCATGTATAATAATCATGTAGAATAATTAACCATAACGAGAACTAAGCATCTAAATGCAACGCCGACCTTGCGTGTGCGTACAAGTGCGAACAATAAAACACCGAGCACCAACTGTAATAACATCGTATTCAGTTTAGTTATCTGTTAGTGGGAAAGCCGTGAATTGGCCTAAAATTCAATATTAAAGCTAAATCAAAATCAAATTGGAAGCTTTTTTATTTTAGTTGATAAACCTACCGCTCGCTTAATATGCGCTACGACCGCCCATAAACAATAGTAACGCCATAGAGAAATATGAATTACTAAGTACTGCGTGGTACTTCAATGCGCTCGTCCCCTTAAGACAAAAGATGTCTCATAATGACCTGTGATTACCATGCAACTGATGAATAGATAAATAAGTACACACGTTAACTGACGTTTTAAAAGTAATAGGAATTAAGATATTAAGCATGACGTTCCTACCTATTTTAAAGGTTCATATTATGATGAGATTTTGTAATTCAAAAAGGTTACACTTGCAAAGTACTGTACTATATTTGCGATCATAATTCAAGCTCTACACCAAATCAATAAAAAATATCTCTAAAAACACCACGAGGACAATACAATATAACGCGAGTATAAAAAACAACATAAAGTTCACTCTATTCTCGTACGTACTGATTCACAGCGGGAGAGTTATACATACATATAGTATATTATACTGCAAAATAATACGCAATAACGTGTTGGAACCTTGTCGTACTAACCTACAGTTGATGAAGCTTGTTTCGTATTAGTACCATAGCTTTTATTGTAATTTACTGGTGGTAAATTACAATAAAAGGTGGTGGTTCATTTACTGTTGGTAAGACTCGCATATGTAAGAGTCCGTTTGGGTGGGTACCACCGCAATGTCTATGTCTACCGCCAAGCAGCAGTGTGCAAGCACTGTTGTGTTTCGGTTTGAAGGGCATTGTAGCCAGTGTAACTACTGGACATAATGAGACTTTACATTTTATGTCTCAGGATGACGATCGCAGTGGCATACCACACAGTAGGTACTTTGTAACTCGAGGTGCTTAATGGTGTTGCTACTATTTATGGGTGGATGTATTGCTTACCTTAGGCGAACGGCATGCTCGTCTCGTCAATCGATGCTATAAAAAAAATTAAGATAGGTATAAATTAAAAGAAAAAATTTTTGTTATTGTAACTTGTGCAATTTTTTGGTGTATTTTATTATACTTTCTTTGGGTAACTCACAGCTGTCTGTAACAATAAACATTAAAAACACATACAAACACACACTCACGTTTTTTATCCTCGAAGGGGTAGGCAGAGGCGCAACTAGTGCAACTACTTCTTCCCGTGCGTATACCTTCCTATGACATGATACGTTGCGAGCCTATCGCCGTACTGGGCACAAATTTCGGACTCCGGGCTGATACTGAATAGGAAAATCCAATATCACTGCCCGACCCGGGGATTGAACCCGAGACCTCGGCATTGCATTCGTACCGTAATACAACTATGCCACCGAGGCAGTCAGAGACGGAATACGCACGGCGAAAAGTTGTAACTAATTGCGCCCCTGTCTACCCCTTCGGGGATAAATCGCGTGAGTGCGTGTGTGTGTATTCCTAGAAAAATCTTTCACACAGGTGTAGCCGCATTTAGAAGCTAGTTCACTATCGTCTTTAACATCTACTCACTTTTCATTAAACTTAACAAGCCGCCTACGGTTAATTTAACATTTGAAATAAAGATGGCGTCATGCAGAAAGTAGAACATTCATACGTGGGAGCTGTTTATAGAGGATAAGTATTGTTCCGGGTATAAGTAATGATATCTTCACGCCTATATGAGAAGGGGTAGGTGTTCTTTTTCAGCAAACTTGATGGTAACTTGTATTATGATGTCAAATGAAGAAGGTCACGTCGCAATATAGGCCATTATTATTTCTTTTTGGTTCCCAGGAAAAAAACCTTGGACTAATGTAATAGTCAATACACACTGCTATTGAAGATATGAATTTATAATTATTGCGTTGTATTGCGTATTGCCTTCTGGAAAGGATAAGGTCCACTAACCATATGATTTTAGAGCTTATGGGAAGTAGGCAAGAGTGTTACCAAATTAGGCATTATGCCAACTAAATAAAAATGGTCTATTGGTTGTATAATTAACATAATTTCTCTGCAGACCATCGAACCCAAAACCACTGCAATTAAACCCAACCGTCACTAAACCAAACTTATATTTTCCAGCTAGTTTTGCCCGCGGCTCCGCCCGCGTGAATGAGTTTTTCCGGTATAAAAGTCCCGCTTTATATTTTCCCGGGATAAAAAGTAGCCTTTGTCCTCTCTCCGTCTCGAGACTATCTGTGTACCAAATTTCAATTAAATCGGTCCAGCAGTTTTGGCGTGAAAGCGCGACAGACAGACAATCAGGTACTTTCGCATTTATAATATTAGTAAAGACATATTCGCAGTTCAAAGTGGATACGATAGAGTTGTAAGTGTTCATTAGTCATAAACGCTGTACGAAACGTCGTAAGCGCCAGTTACTGAGTTACGTATCATTGAACACAATTACAACTCACCATTATTTATTCGTGGAATAAACAATAATCACAAATGACATGCGATGTGTGTGTACATAATATGTTGTAGCAGAAATAATGTAGCTATGTAGAGTTCTACAGCCCAACTTTAACTTACAGTCATCTTCGTTGGCATTTAGTCAAAGTTAATGTAACTTTTGCCAAGGTTATGACTTTTTCAGCGACTTATGCTTTTTATTAGGCTGTTAATTTTAGATGTAGAGTTCATGAAGAAACTAATGATAATGTGGCGAATTTTATGTACGCCATACTTAAATCACACCACTTGGTGCTAGTACACTTTCTCAAGGTAAAATATAATTTTTTCATATTTTATCAAGCAGATGTGATCGTTTCGAAACTGTAAAGGAAACAGAAGACAACTCTTATTTTATTATTTAGTTGTATGATGCCAGACGACGCGCAAGTGACTTATTTAGAACATTAAGGTGGTCGAGCATGCACTTATGCTGCTGACTGAAATCTAAATTTTAAATCGCCTATAATCTACGCGTTAAGTTAAACTGAAACATTTTTTCTTCGTTTGAAGTAAATCTCTTTTATTTTTATGAAGAGAAAAAAATATTACATACATATACACTCACGCCTGTTATCCCCAAAGGGGTAGGCAGAGGCGCAACCAGTGCACCCACTCTTCGCCGTTATTTCGTCCCATGATGTGATAGGGGGCGAGCCTATAGCCATATCGGGCACAAATTCCAGACTCCGAGCTGATACTGAATAGAAAAACTCAATATCACTTTGCCCGACCCGGGAATCGAACCCGAGACCTCAGCATTGTAGTCGTACCTTAATACAACTACGCCACCGAGGCAGTAAAAAAAATATTAGTAAGAACATAAAGTATGTAGGCAATTTGAAATTTTATATTTGTTCTGCTACTTATGGTGTTGACTGTTCGTATCAGTGACTATGTACATTTCAATACTGTTATCATGATATGTACAATATGGCAGAGCTAATAAATAAATAAATTGGCTGTAGGAGCGATATTTGCATATTGCATTAATTTCTTTAATTAGTTATAAGATAAATTAATGTGAGCATTTATTTTTAATGTGAAGAAAATTTTAAGTATAGTTATAGACCATTTTGAGATTCGATGTATCAAGCCGATGTTTCTCTATGATTTTCTGAAGCTGATAGATTCTTAATTTTATCTTGCGAAATAATTGAAAAAAACTAGACAGCCGTAGTCCTTTGTATAATTTTAAATGGCGTCGTTATATAAGAGATACACATGTATTATCCAATGATGTAAGAAAAATATCTTCGCTTAAATGCGAAAAGTATCAAGAAATGTCATACAAAAGACCTTTTCAAATCCATAAACATTAAGCAGTAAACACTCGAAAATATTAGATGCGTACGAAATTACGCCGCGCCTTATATCTTTTGTGTTTTGTCATCCGTCAAAATGTATTTTCGCATTTGAGTATCGCCAGAGGGTTTAGGGGGAGGCAGGGAAGGATTTAGAGGTTACTTGGGGGTTTTATTTGCTAAGAGCAAGTGTTTCACGAAATCCAGGATGAATATTATTTCAATGTTTAAATTAAACAAAACGGTAAGGCTTAATACGTTTTATTTCAGAAGTTAAATTTTGAATTAAATAAATCAAAAAATCATTACACACTCATCATCTTAAAGAACATCCAATTCTGTAATTTAATAAAGTTACGGTCACGCGTATTCGATCCTACGAAAGATATTTAGTAAATAAATGAAGTCGTAAAATATGCAATTAAAAAATTACATGCACATTATCCTACTAATATTATAAAGGCGAAAGTTTGTAAGAATGTATGGATGTTTGGATGTATGGATGTAAGGATGTTTGTTCCTCTTTCACGCAAAAACTACTGAACGGATTTCGATGAAATTTGGCACACGGGTAGATCATGTCCTGGATTAACACATAGGCTACTTTTTATCCCGGGAAAATATAAACCGGGACTTTTATCCCGAAAAAACTTTTTAATGCAGGCGGAGCCCCGGGCAAAAGCTAGTAATTTATAATTATTAACTTATATCATTATTTTACACCATTCGTATTATATCAAGTAATAATATAATATAATAATAATAATACCAGCCCTGTATTATATACTGCCCACTACTGAGCACGGGCCTCCTCTACTACTGAGAGGGTTTTAGGCCTTAGTCTACCACGCTGGCCTAGTGCGGATTGGCAGACTTCACATACCCTCAAATTCTTGTGAAGAATTCTCAGGCATGTAGGTTTCCTCACGATGTTTTCCTTCACCGTTAAAGCGAACGATAACTGATAAACAATACACACATAACTTCGAAAAGTCAGAGGTGTGTGCCTTGGGTTTGAACCTCCGGACATTGTCTCGGCAGACCGTTGCATTCCCAACTAGGCTATCGTCCACTTATATCAAGTAAATATTAAAAATACAACTTTTAGGTAAACACGAGGGTCACATCCCCCATGAATACACCAAGTCCGTCCCTGTGCCAAGCAAAGAGGCTTTTTGTTACCGGTGTCCGGGACTCTCAGTAGTTTTTTTTTCTATTTGCCCCCGTTCCTTCTCTTCGCTTCACTGGTATTAATATTCATAAGTAAATTGCAGGGATAATCCTGAAGGACGTTTGACGAAAAAAGATTTTAATTTACTATATACGTGTAATAGAGATGGGTTAGGGATGGGATGCTGTATTTCTTATTTTAGGATTATTTTGTACGATATTTGAAAAGTTGATTTATTAATGTTTTTGTAAGGGTTTGTTTACTATAGGTAAAGACCAAAATACACTTGGTATCCAGTATTAAGGTCTAGTGTTCTAAAAAGGTTTCGTGATGGGAATTATAATAATTATTGGAATATACTAAGAAATATTGCATAATTGTTTAAGATATGCATAGTATATTCATATTTACGATATCTGCTCAAACGGCATAATTTGAATACCCTGGTCATTAACGGTAGTGTGACCACGTGATATGTAAAATAATGGAGAGTTTTAGGTTACTTATTGTTCCAGAAATTTAGTTTTACATGGACGTGGTTGCATGAAGCATGGGCGTAGTTATAGCTTTCATATTGCGGGGTAAGGGGGGTATTCCTAAGATATAGTGCCGTGGGTTCTTGCCTTGCATGACACCGTATCTAAGGGGGTCCGTATCCCCAAAATGTCAGCGGTTAGTGGTGTAGCGTGGTTTATTATAAGCTAAGGGGGAGGGGATGCGGACCCCCTAAACCCCCTCCTTATATACGCCAATGGCATGAAGGTGGTAGTCTGTTGGTGCTGCTATGCTTCCGGATAGCGATCACCATACATAAGGTGTAAACCTGCCATACTGGTCCACGTAAGTATGTCGCGTTCCCGGATCACCTGTATATATCCGGTTCAAACAGGCCGACATAATTGTTTCGGCTGATGAGGGATAATCATCGCTCGTCAGTCGACCTTATCTGGACCTCACTTCGCTTACGGTCAGGCCAAGCAGCATTGTGCATGCACTGTTGTGTTTCAGTTTGAACTTTGAAGGACATTGTAACCAGTGTAACTACTGGACATAATGTCTTAACATCTTATGTCTCAGGATGACAAGCGCAGTGGAATAACACACAGTACTAAGTAACTCAAGGTGCTGTATGGTGTTGCTACTGTTTATGGGCGGTCGTATCGCTTACCATCAGGCGAACAGCATGCTCGTCTCGTCATTCAATGTCATAAAAAAGGTGCTGTAGAGTCGCTTTGCCATACACATATAAAAAATCTGTAAATATAAACGATTACAACTGTCCATGTCTAAACTTTGATGTTAAAAATTCCTTTTCCAACGAAAAGGTAAAGATAAAAAGATAACCACGAGCATTGTGAATACCCACTTGTTTGATGCAATCAACCGAGACGCGACCGACGGAACGTCGCGAAAATGCTTTAAAAAGAAAAGTAAGATGTGAAGAAAAGATAAAAAAAGATTTCGACGCGTCTCATCTTTAATTCCGTGGTCCTTTTTAGAAAATATTCGAAATCATGTTTTGTATTAAACGTTTTTAGTTGATTAAAAAACATGTCCGGTATTTAATTTGTCAATGCGAAAAAATTCGCATTTTTGCAATCAAATATGGCTCAATGTGAAATCAACGCACTTCTTAGTTTCAGTTCATGGCTACGAAGCTACTACACATTGCTGTGTGCAAATATTTTGTTAAAGAACAATGTACCACGAACAAGAAATTATGTGACTGAATATCAGCTACTGTCTCAAAGAAACTAGTTTCGTGTAGTACCATACATTAAAATTGATAATTCTGTAAAGTGTTTCGGCCGTTTATGGACAATTTTGTCTTACAAGACAGAGAACTGTTCATGTCATTATTTATGAAAAAAATATAAAAAATGAAAATTATTTTCACAAAAGATTTCTCGCTCCGTACACAAAAAGTCTCAAGAATGTTTAGAACATAAAAAATAAGTTTAAAAAATGCACAAAGCCACTCGTCGGACCCGATGCTTTGGCATTGCACCTTCAAGTGCTCAAGGAAGTAGCGCCAGACGCTTTCCACGAAAAACCTAAGGGAAACGAATCGAAAATAGAGTAGAAAAAAATCGAGACATCTCCAGAAGCGAGGTCCTGGCTTTACTGGTTCGGCTTTCTGTCACACCGGAGCGAACGGTGCGAAGTTAGGTGGTAAAATGTAGATTAAAAGAGGTGAAGTTGATAAGAATTATATTTCTTGCAGACTTTTTGACGTTGGTTTCATTGTACTAAGTACTTATTAGATTTAATTGAGGTGAAGATTTATAATTAAAGATTAAAGCAGGTTCTTGCATGGAATTATTTTCCGACTTTCACGCTGGTTAAGTCTAACTTCTGTCGGACTAATCATTTCGTAATTTTACATTTTAAATAGAAATCCTTTTATTTTTATGTATTCAAATGAAAAACTAGCCCTCCAAACATGTTTATGATTCTTATAACCGATTTCGCTGGTTGCTGATAAACACTATTTGTCACATAAATGTATAAGCTGACCAAACACAAATGTCACTAATCTTGGAGATTAGAGTGTGACTTTTCAAACAGTGAAATCGGCCTTTATTTTTATAATATACACATTAGATCTTTTAAAACGTGTCTATTGTCTACAACCACAATGTAAAATTGCATTACATTCCCACGTTACACGACGGTGTAACACAAGCCAACCTTTGTTTTTCGCCACTCACCGTGCCGTATCATTAACTCGGAGTGGATGCAAGATTTTTTCGACTTTTTAAACTTAATCTTTTTTCCTTTTATTTATGAACGAGTGGTGTCACCAGCCTTTCATTTTCGAGAGGTGACGCGACAATCCGCTTAGAACGCTGACGATCGCATTAATTAAAGGATAACGTGACAGACAAAACAGGATGATATCACTATAAGTTCTCATTATGGTTTTTGATTGGAATCATTATGGTAGATCGTAAGCGTCTAAAAATCTACTTTGTTTTTAAAACTTATATAGGGCTACGTAAATGGCAACCTCCTTGATATTACGAAAATCTTGGAAATTAGCAATTCCATCAGGTTAGCTAAGTTGTTGCTTTACCGAAAGATAAAGAATAATATTATTTAAGTATTTAAAACGTGCATTGGCAACTTGCTTTTCAGTTTAATATGGTGAGTGGAATTTTTATAGCCCTAAAGCCCCATTTTTTTCCTAATACCGATGCCTTACTTGTAAGGCCGATAGTCTATTACGGGCATCTAGAGTTCAATCAGTGCCGGATTAAGCAAGTGCGGGGCCCGTAGCAAATTCTTTCAAAAAGCCCTTGATCTGCTATGGGTTCTTAAGTATAAAGTGGTAAAGATACAATTCAATACTCAATACGTTTATTTGCTATCTATAGGTTACAATTTTGTGGGTAATTAATAGTGTAGTAAATTACTATAGGCGCTGTTAGGCTCTGAAAAGTACAAAAAGCCTGAGATGAGATTGCCTAGCAATTTAGAATATTTTTTATAGGAAATTAAGAATTGAAAACAGATGATACTACACAAAATATTTTTTTCAATGCATATTTCAAAGTTTACATTTAATTCAATGTATATTATATTTTTAGGAATAGCTAATGTTATATTTAATCAATGGTGTATTTTAAATAATGTTTATATTTTATATTTATTTATCTGTTTCCTTATTATTTTTTAAACTTTTACAAAGTAACTTTTCTAGATTTCATGTGGGCAAATTTAGAAATAATACTTTTCGTATCAATTTCTCTGTGCAAATCATATTCTATATTCATCAAAGCGAGATAATTCAGCCGTTTTTGACTCATAGTGTTCCTTAACTCATTTTTTATCCGCTTTAATGTCGAAAATGAACGTTCGCCACTGTAGTTAGTGATCACGAGAGATAAATAAATGCGCAAAGCAATTTCTAAATTGGGAAAATATGATTCTAATGAATTGTCCGTTAGGAATTTATAATATTGAAGTTCCAGAGCTACGTTTTTCGTACTGTCAATCGCACCAGCCACATTCGTTTTGAGCAGCTCGGCAAACTGCTCTAATTCGTTGTCTAGGCTGTCTTCCAAATCATTTTCATAAGCACTGACTATAATTGGTGTTTTTTTTTAAATCTCTTTCTAAAATCTCTCTAATACGTTCGAATTGAAAAAATAATAATAAGTAGAAGTAGAAATTCGAACCATAAAAAAAACTGAAGCTAATCTATTTTTATTTTAGTTTATTTGGGTGGCTCACAGCTAACTAATACAATAAACAAAAATAGGAACTAAATACAATGAGCCAATCACGAGCCACCACAGATAGTTTTAAAGATCTATAATCAAATCATATTAAATCATTGTCGATTACTGCAGGAAAAGAAGAAAATAGTTCTAATCCCAACGTAGAATGGTAATTTTTACCATGTTATATGGTTACAAAGATTTTTTAGCGATGAGAGCTACGGGTAGTGTAGTCGAGAAGTGAGTTTCCTACGAAAAATCGTTAGAATTGTGGCAAAAATATGAAAAATATAATTTTTATTTAAAGTTAATAATGGGTCTCCACCCCCAAGTGCAACACCACAACCAAGCATTTTCTTCCAGCAACCCACTGAGTCCGGTGCAGAACAGTAACCAGTCGGGTTCTAATCTTTCCGTGTAGAAAGGGTACAACTAAGAATTCACAACTAATAAAATAAAAGATGTTTATAATTTTTTTAACCGACTTCCAAAAGGAGGAGGTTCTCAATTCGTGTGTTTGTATTTTTTTTTGTATGTATGTAGTACACTGATTATTCTGAGAATTGTGAGCGTATTTCCTTGATTCCTTCTTCATTTAATAAAAAAGGGTCGCGAAGTGGTCGCATTTCAATATATCTTGGTTTAGGATTCATTATTTTATGGAATAGACAGAATAGCCCTGAATAATACGAGTAATTTCATTCGACGACTTAGAAGTGCCCTTATAAAGCAATGCATAAATTGGAGCTATTTTTTATTGGCATCATAGACTTAAGAACATATGTAAGAATGGCTCTAACAAGAATTTGATTTTAGAGCTATTGTTTAAGCATTTATTTTATTATCAATATTATAAAATTATTGTCTATGGGGCTAGAGTTCTGAGAGTCAAAACGGTTTTTAAGAAATTTCTTCCCCTTTAAGAATATTTTTCCAATTTTCGATATCGCATATGGTTATTAAGTTATCAAAAAGGCTGAGACCCCTTTTTTCTGTTTATGTTTATTGTTAATAACAAATTAAAATTTTGATTTCTAGAAAAAAATGCCTTTCTCAAAATTAGATTTCGCATCAAATAAGCTATCGCTCATATTTTTGCCACAATTCTAAAATTTTTTTGCAGGAAACTCACTTCTCGACTAGAATACATTTTTTATATATATCCATATATTTATATTCATTTTTAATATTTTTTTATATAATAAAAGTAGGTACATGTTTTTTAGATTTTAAGATTCATTTCTTTTATAATTTTTTTCATGAGGGTTATATTCAATGTAACGTACCGGGTGCCTTTTGTACCGATAGGTAAGGGATAGGAATGATAGGATATCATAAGTTTAAAAAAAACACGCGTGAGACTCTCGCATCTCGAATTGAAACTTCTTTGATTCTGAAATAGTTTGTTGAATGCATTGCTCCTTATGCATTTGGAAATGATCCCACTATATCAGGATTAGGAAATTGTTATGAAAATTCAATTGGAGAAAATCCCTCTTGAAGTAATAAAATATTATTTTAATCATAACTTCTATAACTCAATATGCTTATATTCTAGAAAATAGATTTTTGGTATATGGTTACTAAATTATACTAAAAATAATGTAGACTGTTAATTTTACAAATAAGTAGAAAATTTTAACAATTTAAATCGAGCTATTTCAATTCAAGTAGACGATTAGCCTAGTTGAGAATGGAGCGGTCTGCCGAGACAATGTCCGCAGGTTCAAAAACCAAGGCACACACCTCTGACTTTTCGAAGTTATGTGTGTATTGTTTATCAATTATCGTTCGCTTTAACGGTGAAGGAAAACATCATAAGGAAACCTACATGCCTGAGAATTCTCCATAAGAATTTTGAGGGTATGTGAAGTTTGCCAATCTGCACTTGGCCAGCGTGGTGGACTAAGGCTTAAAACCCTCTCAGTAGTAGAGGAGGCCCGTGCTCAGCAGTGGGCAGTATAAAATACAGGGCTGGTATTATTATTATTATGTTTCAATTCTGCTACAGATCCACACCAAGTGTTGGCTAAGAGTGCTTGCATATACGGCAGACTTTTTGTAGAGCTGATCATCAGGCCGACTGAAATTCTACATGTTTATACAAGCAACTTTTTGTAGAACTTGTGCGTTTACCGTATGAATTATTTAAATTATTTACGCCAAGGAAATAATCGGGTACCGAGTGTCTGACGTGGATTGTCTTAGTAGGAAAAGTTGTAACGTTTCACGTTTTTGTGACATCAAAAAAATTCCACATACCACATCTTAATAAGTTTCACTAAAAAAATTACGCTCAGGCAGAGATGAGTGGGTTTTTAAATATGCGGGGCCCCCTTTCGCGCGGGGCCCGTAGCAATTGCTACTCTTGCTACGTGGTTAATCCGGCACTGAGTTCAATACGTTGCTAATTATAATAAATTTTGCAATTACATACATTGTGGTACTGAGTACTTAATGGCGATGGGTATCACTTAACATCTGCTGACCTACTCCGCTTATCAAGCTATGCTATAAATAGCTCAATCATATTCGTGTTGCTTGTTTTTAATAAGGTCCCCAATGTATAGTCAGCCCCATTAGTAGCTCAACAAATTGAAAAGGACAATCAAACATGTCCAAAAACTGACTTAAAATTGTAATTAAGATAATTTCTATATTACATTTGGATAGTACTCCCAAAAACTAGGCCTTGGCAATAAATCATATAAATTTAAAGTCCTCCGATTTTGAGATTTATGTTATTTTATTTTGCTTAAAAATTACACTTAAAATGTACGTTTTTAAAAAATATATAAATGGAGGAGTCTAAAAACATTTTTTAATAGATCCAAGATTTATATTTCTGGCCCTTTAATATCCATAAAGTTTGAGTCTGGTTACATTTTGAGGCCCAGCTCCCATACAAAAGGCAAACATCTTTCAAATCGGCTAGTTGCGTTCATTTAATTTTTTTTTTTGTCTCTGACATTACTCTTTCTAGCCTGACGAGGGTCGGCTTATGAAAGAACACCGGTCTTTTGGATGAGTGCAGAAGGCGCTCGCAACCCTTTAAATTAAGCGACCACGCTGAGGGCGACCCATTAACGGGTCACGAACCTCGGCTCAGGGCGGCCACTGAGAGGATAAGACATCAGCGTTTGGGGAAGATGGTTTTTAACCTAATCCTATTTAGTGATATCGTACCTAGTAGTCTTCGGCACGCGGGCCGGAACTGCTAAGAGAGGTCAGGGTGACGGGGAACGCGACGAGGTCCTCGACGGCGAGGACGGTACAGCGGTCTTGTGGAGTGTGTGAGCTTTTGATGCTCGATCTTTTCGCGAATGGCCAGAGTGATTTCGTCCTCTGGATCTGTCAGTACTGAACGCGGTCGTCTCCATTTGGCGCGATCAAATGGAATAAATTGTTTATACTTTCAATTGTGTTTTATTTGATTTTATATTTTTATGGAAACTTGAAAAAGAACAGTCGAAGGTGGGACTGGAACCCACGATCTCCGGCGTACCGTGCCGGTGCTCTTCCAATTGAGCCACCTCGACTCCCTCATTTTAATTGAAACATTTTTTTTATGGGAAGTGAAAATCACTTATAATTTAATTTTGTGAAGAAAACAAAATTGTAAGAACATAGAAGGGTATGGGCAATTGGAGGTTATGTATTTGTTCAGCAACTTATGTGGTCGACTGTACTTAAGTAGTTCAAATCCTATCCAGTTCAGCACATCCTTAGTCATAGAATATAAGAACCATACATTCCATTGATAGGCTGTCATAAACCTCAGTATTTCATATACCCAAATTTTCATAGAATAATGTCTATAAAACATTTCAAAAGTTATCTGAGATATTTTAAAATAATTATTAGTGAAATTAAAATGGGACCAAAAATTTAATATACGAAAATATTCCATAACATGGCACTGAAAAAGACAGACGAATTGAGAACAACCTCTTTCCTGGATTTGGTTAAAATTTCATTGCTCATAACAGCGAGAAATACTTAAAAATCTTACCAAATAGACGTTCAAAACATGTATGAACAAGTATACGTTTCTTTTATCATTTGAAACGAGTATAACTTATGATATTGAGGGCGACAAATACAAAGGAAATAATCCCCATGCATAACTCACAGCGTACAACTGATATCGTAATGAAATCCGAAGCAAATGTTAAGGGTGAATGAACTTTTGCAAAGAATATTAACTACTTTTACACTTGTTTTAAAAGAAAAAAGTTTTTAATATACATTTTTTTATACTTTAAAGCCTTCTCAATGATTTTTTCAAGAAACTTTAAAAGTCGTGCACATTTTTTTTTATATTTGTGGAAAAAAATGTTAGGTCATAGTAACTTAGATTAATTCAAAACTTCTTATTAAATGTGCAAAATCAAATGTAATAATTCTCTACATCAGGATTACCTGGATGAGGCTGTAGAGATTTATTACTTATGATTTTACTATTAGCAATTATGCTGTATTCACTGCTGTATATGAAATTCTAACCATGCCCCAAGCAATTTAGCGTCGAGCGCAGCTCAGTTTTCCACTTTTTTCTTTAACATAAAAGGCCTTAGAAAAACACCAAAAACAAAAATATTTTAAGAACAGTGTTTTCAAAATAAAAAATAAAACCGTCGCCTTAACATTTGAAAATGCGACGCTTTTCCAAATCTCACAATATGGGTGAGACGTCATAATTCCGACCAAGGAATAAAGATAAAAAATATAGCAGTCATTGAGATTTCCCCCGTGTACAGGGGAGGGGCTGTTAGAATTTTATAATTTCTAATTTAAATTGATACTTTTTACGATAATGGCGGAAAAGCTTATTTCGTTTTGGTATCGCGATGAATGATAGCTATTTTGTTGATATTGTTGAATTCGTAATTCCTTTTGCTTATCTTTTATCCGGAATATTGTATTTGAACCGCAGTAATACTGTAAATATTAGCATGTGGGATAAAAACTAATACAGATTTTAAGTTAATGAGTAAATGGGTAATAAACCTTTAATATACACACATACACATTCACACACTTTAGGCAGAGGCATAAATTCCTGACTCCGCGCTAATATATATAATATCTATAATATAATACCAGCCCTGTATTATATACTGTCCCACTGCTGGGCACGAGCCTCCCCTACAACTGAGAGGGTTTAGGCCTTAGTCCACCACGTTGGCTTAGTGCGGGTTGGTAGACTTCACATAATACCGCGCTAATACTGAGTAGTAAAAGCGAATGTAATTTTTCCCGACCCAGGGATCAAGCCCGAGACCTCAGCACTGCTTTCGTACCGAAATACAACTACGCCACCGAGGAAGGACGTAAATAAAGCATAGAGCCCATGGTCAAATCATCAAAATTCAATCCCATTCACTTAAATTCAGTAGGCCCCCTATCACATCATGGGACGGAAAATACACGGCGAAAACTGCGTACCCTAATTTCACTTTTGTCTACTCTTCGAGGACAAAGACGTGATGAGTGTTTTAATTCACATGATAATGTCCAAATTCGCACCATTTACGAGAATTTCTGACATCTTTGAAGTCACAAAATGACCCTAAGAATCATGTTCACCGACTGAGAAGTCACGTGTAAAGTCGTAAACCGTTCCTGACGCGCGTTGATAACATACATTTATAGTTAATATTAAATTTAACGTGCCACGCATTTGTTAACTCTTAACTTTACAGCGGTATAAAACGTTTATGTATGGTAAATATTGCTTATATTTTGTTTTGTGTAGACTTCGTCCGGATTCACAAACAAGTCTATGAGGGCGCACAGTACCATAACATACCACAACTGTATTATATACTGTCCACTACTGAGCACGGGCCTCCTCTACAACTAAGTGGGTTTAGGCCTTAGTCCACCACGCTGACCTAGTATGGGTTGGCAGACCTCGCATACCTTTTTTTTGTGAATTCTCAGGTATGCAAGTTTCCTCACGATGTTTTCCTTCACCGCCAAACCGAACGATAATTAATAGGCAATCACACAACTTCGAAAAAAATCTGAGGTCTGTAGGTACCTAGGGTTTTGAACGTGCGGACATCTGTCTCCGCCCCTTCCAACTAGGCTATCATCGCATTACGTCACGCACAGTACGCCCGTAGCATAGTGAAACAAAATTATATCTCAATATTAGCCAATCAATACTCTTTGTGAATTATCGCTTGCTTTAACGGTGAAGGAAAACATGTTGAGGAAACCTGTATATCTGAGAAGTTCTCTAAAAGAATTTCGAAGGTGTATGAAGTCTGCCAACCGTACTAGGCCAGCGTGGTGAACTAAGGCCTAAACCCTCTCAGTAGTAGAGGAGCCCCGTGCTCAGCAGCGGGCAGTATATAATACAGGACTGTAGTAGTAGTAGCATTAGCAAATCACAGCGTCCCTTTGCCAACGCACTGCGAAGTCTATCATGCTGGTAGCAATGAGAATAGACTTATTATCATAGCATTGGACTATTTTTAGCCAAGTACCTAACCTTTGCGAATGCCTTAGCTATAGTGTATTCCAGTAGCCTATTTAAAAAACGTGAATTATATCCACACCAACTATGGCTGATTTTGAAATGTGTTCTTGAGTCATTTAATTCGATGGTTTGTCGTGACAACCGTAAATATGTTTTATATCTTACACTGATAAAATTGGCTTGAAAAATGAAAAATGCTATTGAAGATTGATTTATAAAGTAGATGTTTGTTTACATTTCTAGATTCATAGAGTGGAATACATTTACATATGGCCTTAGATTCAGTAACTATTATCAAGCACTCTTAAATAATGGTGGGAACATTTGTAATTTTATTTACTATGAATCATTTGGAAAAGTAGTTGTTTTGCTAAGATAGGTTTGGCATTATTTGAAATACCTAGTTGGTTTAAAAAATAAGTGAAATCGCGAAAAAATAACAACTGAAATGTATGAGATGATATTTGTAACACCAGCCGAATAAAAACGCTACAAAAGGCACTAAAGTTAAAACCTTAAATGTTTTCACTACTCAAAAGGGAGGGAGGAATGGGTAAGTAAAGGGATAACTTCGCAATTAATCCTTGTGTTTCTCTTTGCATAACACCAGGCAAAGTGAAGTCACTACAAAATATTAAAAATCATAGCTGATTGGTCTGTCTACCTTTCCAAAGGTAAAGTCTTATAATACGTCGCCCCATCCGTTATTGTAATCCACGCAATAAAAACGATATTAAATTTAAGTATTTCACGTTTTTTATAACTTCGGATGGAAAACGAGTGTTTCATATCATATAAAATAACGATGGATTTAGGCGGCACGTGCGAGTAAACCCGGGGACGTTTTACTAGTGCATAAATGTATTTTTATACGCTGGTGCAACAAAATGAATCAAAATTGTGATAAGTTTTATGCGGTACAGAATCGATCATGGTAGTTTTATATTAGATGATATTGTAAGGGCAATATGAGTGTAACTGTAGTACAGGAACGATACAGAAGGAGTTTTTTTTTATTATATAGGTAAGCAAATGACCAAATTTGGGGGAGGCCGATGTTCAGCAGTAGGCTTCTTAAGGCTGAGGAAGAACAAATGACCAAATGGGACATGTGATAAGTTATCTTCAGTGACAATAAACGTAAATACAATACAAATAATATGTAGGTGAAAGGCTAATTGGCTTAATCGACATTTGTTTGCGATATAAAGTTATATAAAGTCAGATAAAGATACTGATTCGAAATATATACAATATAACATAATATCCCAAAAGTGTCGCTTCAGCCAAATAGTCTTTCGCTCCTCGTTATATGAAAGTAGCGGAGGTTATTTGAGCCTTCGGAAATACATATCACAATGCGAAACGCAACAAAAAGCTATGACTTTATAGCAACGTAATATTTCAAAAGCTGGCGAAACCGAGCATTAGTATGACTCCCATATAGAAATATAGCAGACGTACTCCTCGGTTACGCGAGTGCAATCATACTGTACACAAACATATTACTATGTAGCGTGGCTCTATAATTTTTAAACGCAACTAAACAAAATAACTAAATCAGCCATAAATAAGCAACTTATTCATTATTATATCCTTTATAATGTAACCTATCTTTACGATTCCCTTTTTATTTGCTATAGCCATTTTACTGTTAACATAAAAGGGGGGAATAAAAGATTTGTTGTAAAAATTAAACTCTTAGAAGTAAGTGCCTAAACCCTGTTATGACAAAGGATGTTGTAATTTTTATTATTGTTTTTAAAGGTGGCCATATCTTAGGCCGCCATTTTCTTTCATTCGAATTGCGAACGAAATAAAATGGCGCGTAAAATGGATGTTTGTTTTTTAATTTTTTATGATAGAAAATAAAAAGGAGGATTTCTTTCACGTATAAAAATGGGTGTAATTTTATTTTTGATGAGTATCACATTATGTATTTTAAATTCTATGCTTATTAATCAAATTGAATATAGTATTGCAAGACAACTCTTGTATAGAGGTTGAAAATAAGGAATCCTTTATAAACTATATATATCAGCCACTGCTAGACAATAGCCGACTCTTTAAATGACAGGGATTACCTATTTAACTTATATAACACGTTGTCCTTTACCGAATTACCATACAACTTCAAAATTCTTATGAAGAACTACTATCAGTTCTTAGATTTGCAAAGTTGTGTCCATAATGATGAAAACGAGCTGTCATTCGTAATGAATTTACTTAACTTTAGAAAATCAAAGGTGTTAGATATGTGACCTGGGTTCGAATCTAAGACCGTTTTCGCTGTATACTATCACTCTACTCTCTACAAACTACAAAGTGACGAGATCCTTAGACTCTATTGAAAATATTTTGACATTCTACGACCTCTTTTTTTACATCTTATTACATCTGTCCCAAAAAAAAAATGATCATATTTCGCATCACAAATCCGGAACAAATTGAATTGTATTCTACAGCATTAAAAATTTAACCCATCAACTCAAAACACTCATTAGAGCAAGTTAACTGTCAATAAACTTTAACGAGGCGGGATAATCGACAAAAAAAGTCACTATAAAAATCCAGAAAACTGACCCAAGTTCAATCCTTCATGCGGCGCGTGCGCATGTCTTTATGTCACATACAGGCTGTAGTTATTTATGGCTGTTTTTTATGTCACATCGGGCTTTATTACCCTCAGAGATTACAGTGATAAAGGCGTCCGTCCATTATCGGGTATTTAGTGCTAATTGCTAAGTTTTAGTATCTGGATTTATGTTGTCATTTTTTATGTTCTGATTTATTGTGTCCATGTACAAGTTAATTATTGAAAATTGTAAGATACATGAATTGCTATTTCAAATGGACATACTAATCCCCGCAATGGTCTAGTAGAAACGCCAAGGAGTTGTGAATGAGGGGTTCCGAGTTCGATTTCCCATGGCAATCTAATTCTAGAAGTTATTTGATTTGAAAAAATACAGATGCTCCAGATTGGAAATTATGCTCTACAAAATGATAAATCTGCATGCTTACAAATTACGTTATCCTTCACGCTAGGTAGGTAATGCGAATTATTAGGCAATACACCTCTGAATTTTTATAGAAATCTCTCAAGCATACCAATGTTCCTGACATACATTTTCTTTCACAGCTAAAACAAACGATAAATTAGACACATAATATAACATGTAAAAATTAAACTGATCTCGGAATCTTCTTAATTAACCCTAAAACAATCTATGGTCAAAATGATCCCGAATTTACAGATGAGTCAACCCTATTCCCCAGTATCCGCACACGTGTCGTGTATAATTTTTACGAACTAATTTATCCGCTGGATCGTAAACGTCAAATGGTTGAGCATATTTTGTTACCCACGCGTTTAACGTCCGTTTATCGACCTTGTAAATCATGTATTTGTTGCTCATTGTTCCGTTTTAGTAGATAGTGAATCTTTAGTCATCTTTCTACGATATGATACCTATGGGCCATGGGTCATAATAAGTTGGTGACGCAGAAAATAAAACTATCCTACCATACTACTATTCATTTCTTTTGACTGCCTCGGTGGCGTAGTTGAGTAGCGTATGCGTTACGAAAAGGATTTGCTCGCTGAGGTCCTGGGTTGGAATCCCGGGTCGGACTAAAACCTAGTCAGGGTTTTCCCATTTTAAAAATTACTAAGTCGCAGCTCGGAGTTAAGAAGTTTGCGGTGTGACTGCGGTAACACGAGGTGCCACTATATCTTCAGCGTCTGGTCCGATCGTACCTGTCTGACAGGTACATAGTGTACCCGGGCGCTGATGGGTGGCACCGAAGAGCAATGGCCTGCGGTGTTCCACAGGGCTCAGTCCTGGGCCCTCTCCTGTGGAACATCGGTTACAATTGGGTGCTCCGTGGCTCCAACCCTCAAGGCGTCGCTGTTGTCTGTTACACGGACGACACCCTGGTTACAGCGACGGCTAGGGCCTTCCAGGAGGCTGCCCTGCTTGCCTCTCTGGTACGGAGCAGGATTCGGCGGCTGGGCCTCTCAGTGGCCCTGAACAAAACGGAGGCCCTTTATTTCCACGGGCCCCGGAAGAGGCCACCTTCGGAGGCCCATATCATAGTGGAAGGGCTGCGGATTCCCATCGGCTCCACAATTAAGTATCTGGGCTTGGTGTTGCACAGCCGGTGGGACTTCCGTGCCCACTTTGAGATGTTGTCGCCGAAACTGGCGCGGGCAGCAGGTGCGCTTGGTCGCCTGCTGCCAAACTTGGAAGGCCCCGGTAACCCTTGCCGAAGTTTATACGCTGGAGTTGTGCGGTCCATGGCCTTGTACGGTTGTCCCGTCTGGGCCGGGTCCCTGAATGCTCGATGCGTCGCTCTGCTGCGTAAACCGCAGCGTTTAGTGGCGCAACGACTCATCAGGGGCTACCGCACAATCTCCCACGAGGCGGCCTGCGTGTTGGCCGGTATTCTGCCATGGGATTTGGATGCCAAATACCTTTCGTCAGTATTCTTCTGGCGTGAGGAGGCATCACGTCTCGGGCGGAGACTGGCCCCGAGGGAGGTCACGGCCCAACTGGCCTCCATCCGCAGCGCAGCCGTGGAGGAGTGGCATACCAGGCTGGAGAGCCCGAGTGCAGGCTTGAGGACTGTCGCGGCAGTGCGACCTGTCTTCTTAAGATGGTTAGACAGGCGCCACGGTGCGCCAACGTTCCGTCTGACACAGATGCTGTCGGGCCACGGGTGTTTCGGCTCGTTTCTGTGTCGGATTGGAAAGGAGGAGTCCGCCGTGTGCCATCATTGTGGCAACGGTCGCGAGGACACAGTCCAACACACTCTCGGGGAGTGCCCAGCCTGGGACCTACAACGCAGCGCTTTTAGAGCAGTCGTCGGAGGGGACCTCTCGCTGCCAGCCGTGGTGTCCGCCATGGTCGGCGGCTGGGGGTCATGGCGAGCTATGGCCTCCTTCTGCGAGTGCGTCATCTCGCGGAAGGAGAGCGCCGAGCGGGATGTGAGCAGAGCGATCCCGCCCGTAGCCAGAGGAGACGAAGGAGGCGTCGGGTGGACGACTGACCGGCGCTTCGTGCCCTGTGGTCCGGGGGCATCTAAAGAATTTCGCCACGGCATCCCCTGCCTGTCGTAAGAGGCGACTAAATGGGGTAAGCGAGAGCCGCAGGGCGAGCAGTGGGGGTCTGCTCGCTCAACTACTCTACTGTAAGCGACTACGAGGTGGACGACAATGCGGGTGGTCGGTCTCCTGCAGTCGTAGACGCAAAGCGTGCTTTTGAGGTCGGAGGCTTCTCAGCCTCCTCATTTAGAGAGGGGTCGCAATGCGGCATCGCGCAGGGGCGGTTCCGTGCAGCTATCTCTGTGCAACAAGATACCCCGGGGCCGTCCCGTAGGCGCCGAAGAAGGCCACCGCGGGTTTTGGTTGATATACCGGTGTAGGGTGTACATAGTGTTAGGGACTCGGTCCAATGCTCGCTCGGATGAAGCTATACTCCCGAGTGTCGACATTGGACCGTAAGACTGTGTGAAACCAACATAACCGTTCCACTCACCCCCCAGTGGTGGTAGCGATAAAGCGTTTTTCCCCGCGATAAAAAAAAAAAAAGTTTGCAGTGTGATACCCCCGTATCTTGGAAAGCACGTAAAGCTGTGGATCCTGCGCCTGATCTCTCTCCGGTCGTGTCGGATTGCCGTCTCACCGGACTATGAGAGTGAAGGAATAGCGAGTGCACCTGTGTATTGCGCACACACTTGTGCACTATAATATCTCCTGCGTACTTAGCTGATCTCTGATGAAATTGGCCGCCGTGGCCGAAATTGGCTAGGAAGGAATATTTTTTACTTTTCTACCCATAGTATAATATTTATATGTACTCTTATCTTAGTAAAATTATAAAAACGTACCGATATTTAAATATCTTGTTACATGAAAACGCAAAAATCTCGGAATAGATTTAGATGATGCACGCAACACTACATCCTAAAATAACATATACCTACGCTAATTTTTAGCCCAGACATTTGAACAGTTGGTCTTTTTATCGGGTAATATTTTATGCAGATGTATTGAAGCCTAATAGAACTATTATTTTAAGCAAGCAACTTGACAACTCTTACCAAACCATCCATACCATACCAGCCCTGTATTATATACTGCCCACTGCTGAGCACGGGGCTCCTCTACTACTGAGAGGAGTTAGACCTTAGTCCACCACGCTGGCCTAGTGCGGGTTGGCAGACTTCATACACCTTCGAAATTCTTTTAAAGAACTTCTCAGATATACAGGTTTCCTCAACATGTTTTCCTTCACCGTTAAAGCAAGCGATAATTCACAAAGAGTATTGATTGGCTAATATTGAGATACAATTTTGTTTCACTATGCTACGGGCGTACTGTGAGTGACGTGCGATGATAGCCTAGTTGGAAGGGGCTGAGACGGATGTCCGCACGTTCAAAACCCTAGGTACAGACCTCAGATTTTTTTCGAAGTTGTGTGAATTGTTTATCAATTATCGTTTTTGACGGTGAAGGAAAACATCGTGATGAAACTTGCATACCTGAGAATTCACAACAAAAAAAAACTATGCTTCAATTTTTTTAATTCTCAGGTACCTACCTATGCAGGTTTCCTATCGATGTTTTCCTTTACGATTAAAGCTAACGATAATTGATAAATGATACACACATAGCTTAAAAAAATCAGAAGTGTATGCCTTGGGTTTTGAATCTGCGCACATCAGTCTCGCCAGACCGTTCCATTCCCAACCAGGCTATCGTCCACTTCTTGACCTTTGCCAGATTATAAAAAAAAAACATAAAATACTTTGTTACTTCATCAGCTCTCGCGTTAAAGCAACCTCTTTCTATTATGTTAATACTGAATTTATAGCTAATAATAAAATTTTCAAACGTCTATATAAAATGTGAATGCGCCGTTTGAGCTTTAGATTCGATTTAACGTTCAACTACTAACATTGTTGCTTTATTACGCTAGCTTTTACGTGCGACTTCGTTTGCTTAGGCCTATTTGCATCTCGTTAATGCTAGCATATTGTCTCTACTCGGTTAGCGATGACCATAACAAGGTGTAACATCCGTCATAGTTGCCCAAGTAAGTTTATCGCCATCGGGATCATCCTATGCTGTCACTTTGCCGTCCCCGTTTAAAAAACTATTTCACGAATCACGAATATAATTTTATTGAATCTCAGTATAATATAATTTAATTATCAAGGATAGGTTAGGCAGGGGTGCAGTCAATATACACAAATACTGGTGGTAGGACTCTCATATGTAAGAGTCCGTCTGGGTGGGTACCATCGCAATGTCTATATCTTCCGCCAAGTAGCAATGTGCATGCACTGTTGTGTTTCGGTTTGAAGGATATTGTAGCCAGTGTAACTACTGAACATAATGAGACTTAACATGTCTCAGGATGACGAGCGTAGTGGAATGTCACACATTACTTTGTTACTCAAGGTGCTGGATGGTGTACTGTTTATAGGCGGTCGTATCGCTTACCATCAGGCGCATGAAAACCTCGTCTCGTCATTCAATGCCAAAAAAAGTCTGACTTTTAAGACGGAAATTATAATGGACACAAATAATCATGCCATTATCAAAATGAGATATTTCAATTTCAACTGTATCTTTCTAAGATACAGAATTTTATTAAATGGTGATTAATACACATAATAGTTGCAAATCATTAGTGGTGTGTTCTCAGAGCTTTGATTTGAATCCGCGACCTACGTTACTCTAAAAATCAACATTCTCTAACACTAACCTACTAACTAAAACCTAACCCAATAGAAATATGTTTAGATTAAACTATTAAACTATGAGTTCTAACTGAAGTTAATATTGACTGCCTCGGTGGCGTAGTTGTATGACGGTACGACTGCAATGCTGAGGCCCGGATTTGGACCCCCGGGCCAAAGTGATACTGGATTTTTCTATTCAGTATCAGCATCGAATCAGAAAGTGCCCGATATGTCGATAGGTTCGCACCCTATCACATGATGGAACGGAACACGCATGGCGAAAAGTGGGTGCATTGGTTGCGCATCTGCCTTCCCCTTCGGGGATAGAAGGCGTGCGTGTGTGTGAAGTTTATATCAACTCTTATAGTTCTCAATAGTCGACTTCTTGTTCTTATATCACAATGTATGCTTTATAACGAGAGCGTTATTACTATAACAAACATTTAAATTTTTATGTTTTCATATTCTAGTTCCCATTTTATAGACAATAGTATTAAAGTTTATTGATATGGAATGTTATTCAGTATCTGTTATTACTTTGTTGGGTTTAATCGTTTTGAACCCTATATTTTGCACCCTATATGAAATCAAGAAAGAAAGAAGAAGAAAGAAATCATTATATCATTAATATCATCAAATATATCATTTTGTATCTTCATGAAAATGTATAAAAAGAACTATGAACGTGGAAGAGGTGAAAGAGGCGCTCAATAGTCTCTGCTTACCCATATGGTATAAGGGCGTGAGTGTGTATATACACATTGTATATGTACTATATAATTTATTGAAAGAATTAATAAGCAATTTTTTTGGGTCAAATTGTGGCTTGCTATTGTTTTTGAGTCACTGTTATTAATGACGTATGCCCAAAGTCATTTAACCTCCTTAGGGGATGAATTACCTAAAATATTTTTAATGCTCTACGTTAATGAATTTGTGCGCATTTCAGACTTCTGAAATTTCTGATTCAAGCTATGCGTTTTTTGTTAGTCAATCAGTGTAAGAATTTTATGAAAAGGAGAGAATTCCAATTTGACATTATAAAAAAAAGTAATATGCCGTTTTTCCCTACTCTTTGGAACTAATAAAATATTAATAAAAATCAAATTAATCAATACACAAATTTTCTGTCTGCGACAAACATCAATGCAAATCTATTTCCTTTTGATAAACAAAAAATATCCCAACAAAATTAAATAGAATTCATTTCGCGACGTCTTTCATAGAACGTCTTTCTTGTAAACAACCCTTCAGATTGCTTTGCGTACCTTTTAATACAAAACACACCTTACTGCATAGAAAATAAAATTCATTATTCAATAAAAGAGCATTTTAAAAGTAGCAAGATTGGTATCGCAGTGAAAATTATACGGCTCGCTTCCCTTTGTGCGGATCTGAGACGTTCACAATCTATTGTTCCACATCAAAGGCGCTTTTTGTTAGGGTTAGCGTATTATTACTCTTGCTAGAGCGAGCGATGTAATACGATGTTTATTTTTCATTTGAATAATCGAATTCCATTTTTGAATTCGAATTTGTTATTGACATTTCTTCTTTATTAAGTCCTACCTGCCAGTTACAAATTACTTAAACCATAGACATCAAGAATGGACTGTGTGTTTGTAACTAATCGTCAATAATTGAAAACAGGCATCAGTCTGAGAGAGATAGATTTATTGCGACTCATAAAAACAGAAAAGAGACAGATATTGACCGCACAGTAATTTGGTCTCTTTCTACAATTAATAGTCATATTACACATAATATTTGGAGATACCGCCGTCTTACCTTTCAAAAAAATAGTTGTAACAATAATTCATATTTATCAATACATAAATTGAATACGTTTCAAAGAAAACATCAAAAAGTACCCTTCATCCAATATTTACTGAAATCACATCGGAAACCCTTTTTACCTTCACAAAACGTTTGCTTAACAAACAGTAGTTTAGAAAATAAACACAGTTATTTAAGTGCCCTTTACGATATTCATCGGGTATCTATTGTATTGTTAATGTGTTCCAATAGAACTTTATTAGTCTAAAATGCCGAAACTGCTATACTAATTTGGATGGAATTCACCACTCATCCACTGGTGGTAGGTCTCTCATATATAAGAGTCCGTCTGGGTGGGTACCACCGCAATATCTATTTCCACCGCCAAGCAGTAGTGTGCATGCACTGTTGTGTTTCCGTTTGAAGGCCATTGTAGCCAGTGTAACTACAGGACATAATGAGACTTAACATCTTATGTCTCAGGATGACGAGTGCAGTGGCATGCCACACAGTACTTTGTAACTTGAACTGCTGGATGGTGTTGCTACTGTTTATGAGTGGTCGTATCGCTTACCATCAGGCGAACGGCATGCTCGTCTCGTCATTCAATGCGATAAAAATAATTGTGCTCATAGATAGACCATGTCCTGTATTACTATTAAAGTTACGTCTTATTCCGAAAAAGTATTAAGGAGTAGATTTTTAAATGTCGTAGGTATGTATTAAGTTAAACAAATGCCCGTTGACTAATTTTATTGTACGTGAAGACTTGTATCAGATCATGAATCTACAACCGTTGAATGAGTTTTTATTCCAGCAACTACCTAGCTTACATTTGTTATTCGATTTTGTACCTTACTGAACGTGAATAAGATCTAAAGTCATATAATGATTTAACAAGGAGGGTGACATCTCCAATACCCGGCACCTTAATTTATTTTTTTATTTACTTCTTAAAATGTATGCAAATGTAAATGACTCTTTCCGATTGATGCTAGATTATCAGGTAAATGTATTTCCGTCCCTTTCACTTTTTGGATAAATTTATATCTACGTCTCTTCCGTTCGAGAATAATGAAAGCAATTTGTCGGTTTCATTTCAATTCCAGATAAAATTAGGGTATAATAAAATTATACATTTTGCTAAAAAGCAGTGAAAAGCGGATTGGTTTTATCTAATTTTATATGCAATGGCTTTTTTGTATCTGTGGCTTGTGATCTTGTTGTACTTGATTACATTGAGATTTAAAAAATGTATTTTTGAAGAGGAAAAGAGACAAAGAAGTTGGTAATAAATTATGTTAAACTAGTATCGTATTAATGCATTCTTGAATATGGAACTAACGAATTATACTTAACATAACTTACATAACTACATAAAACATTTTTACATGGACCAAATCGACATAAAATACTAATGTACATTAAAAAAAAATCTTGGAGTACAAGTACTAAGGTTTTAATTACCAAAGAACTGGTAAAAAATCTTAGAATAAGTCCTAACGAGCTAAAGTAGTCATAAAAACAAAATTTACAATGTTATTGTATATTTTACACACATCCCGAAACTTCCAATTTCTTTTATACGTCCATTTTATAGAAAAGGAATCACACAATCTAATCTCACGTAATGGACTCTAATATCGGATATCGGGCGCCGTTTTAATGTGGCCATAACATGCATTGTTTTCACCCCTACAATAAAAATACCATTCAAATTATCCATACAATAAAATAGTGAAGTGTATCACTCACTCGAATTACCACCGATGGTTTTACAATCGACGATTTACAGTCGTATTGCATGATACGATTTATCGTATTGTATAAATTAAGTGTAAATTTTGGGATATAATTAAATCAAAACATTTTATATAATATCAGTCAGCTAATATTTCGATGTTTATTTTGTTGTACTTTAAATAAATTTTATTACTCCGAATACTCGTTGTTGATAAGAAAAATGTTTCTCTTATGAAATAAAAGCTTGCAGTCTTATTTTTCTATGAGCAAATTTTATTAATAAATACAATAATTTATCACTGTTTTATCGCTTCATAAGTCACAATTATAAAACGAAAAGGAGACTGATAATGTATAATTTTAAATATTTATAACCAACGCCTTTAAGATCGAAGAAAGCAATTTCAATATATCGTATCGTAAATTGTAAACGCAAACACAAGACCGCACTAAAGTTTACGGCAGTATTGTTTTATTAATATCTATAAAAAGTGCTTCCAAGTGCGTTTAGTTAGAAGTTCACATTTAGCTTTAAGTGTTTTCTTTATGGACGCGCTAACTTTATACAGCCACGAATCTAGATTTCTAGTACTGGCTGTATAGTCTAATGACTATGGCTATTACAGTTCCTGATTATCTAGATTCTTTGATTACATGATTTTGTAATTAGAATTAACTACCTTTTACTCCTGACTTTGCTCGCGTGACATTTTTTCCGGGAAAAGTCCCGCTGTATATTTTCCGGGATAAAAAATAGCGTATGTCCTTCCCGGGATCTCAAAATATCTCCATAGTATGGGGAAGTGAATAGTGGGAAATTTGGTAATTTCATCGAAATCGTTTTTCAGTTTATCGTGTTCAGTCAGACAGACTGACGTGACGGGGGACTATGCTTTATAATATTTAAAGGATTATTGCATAGCATTTCTCCTGTATTAAAATATATTTTCATTAATATTAACCAAGACAGCCAATTGATTTTTAATTCTCAATTTTTACCAAGATACCCAACAATTGATTTCCGTTCTGATATTTATTTTATAGCATTGAATGACGAGACGAACATGCCGTTCGCCTGATGGTAAGCGATACGACAACCCATAAACAGTAGAAATACTATGCAGAACCGTGATTTACAAAATACTGTGTGGCATTCCACTGCGCTCGTCATCCAGAGACATATGATGTTAAATCTCATTATGTCCTGTAGTTACACTCGCTACAATGCCCTTCAAACCGAAACACAACAGTGCATGCACACTGCTGCTTGGCGGTAGAAATAAACATTGCGGTGGTACCCACCCAGACGGACTCTTACATATGAGAGTCCTACCAACAGTAAATCTGGGCGTCAGAAGTCTCTAAATGAGCGACTTGCTTTTTTCAGGACTTAGAGCAGCTATAAAAACATTTACTAGACCATATTTATAAATCCTTGATTTATCTTTACTTCTTTTATATTAATATACATTTTTTTTATTTACAGACTGACGCGATCTCTCCAGAAGATTCCGCTCAAGAAAAAGAATCTGGCTCGTCAATATTCTCGTCAATAATTCCTGACAAGCTCTCCGGATCAATCTGCACTGCCGTGCTTTTCATGTTAGGTTGGAAGCTTTTCTCCCAGCGGTGAACACCATGTATAATCTAATATGTATTACTTGAACCCACTAGTCCAGCGCTGGACATAGGTTTAATAAGCGTGCGATGAATAAATTCTGGGTTATTCTGTACGCAACGCTTTTTCCAAAAAAAAAAAAAATATATATATATTTTTTATTGGGTTTTTTAAAAAGAATCCATTTTGTATTTTATAAAACATAGCTTAATTTAAGCTGTGTCTTTATTAATAAACGATCACGATATATATTTATGGAAATAAAATATAGTTTCGCATATAAATAAACAACTACTGTCAGATAAATGATTCAAACTCACCAGTACATAAAAATAAGTTATGTTCCAATTATAAAGAAAAATAGTATAGATTTGTTAAAAATAATTACACAGATAAAAAAACATATAGGAAAATAGAGATTTGTTTCAAATATTTGGATTAATAATGTGAACACTATATTTTATTTCAAACTAAATATTTTATGAAATATGGTGTTTTAGAAATATTTTAAAGTTGCATTTTATATCTTGCCAGTATTATAGATTACATATGAAATAAAAGCTGGCTATATAAATCGATGAGTGCTAAGTGGCCAACAAAATGTTAGATACTAAAAACACAATTAGAAAATAATAACGCACAAAAAGGGACCATATAAAAAAAACAATTTAATTTTACTTAATATAAAATTTTCTTACCGTTATAAAAAAACAACTGTAACATAGTTGGAATTTTCCAGAAAAAAAACTTGAAAATGACACAATTATACGTTATTGTTACATTTTTGATCAATTTAACTGTTTTTTATATTCATGGCTACTTAGCATCCGTCGATATACGCGTCAATTTACATTCCGCTTTCGGTGTTGAAATATATCCATATACATAGCTTATATACTTGTACAGTTTCTATATAAGACTTGTGAAGATCAACTGTTATGTTGTCGTTGGCGTATTGATCCTCGATGGCACTGCCAGTCGGTAAGGCAGATTTCGCATTTTTTTTCGATGGATAAAAAATATAATAAAATTTACAATTTTTTTTATTTTTTTAGCAAAAAAAAGTAATACTAAGTTCGAATAATTTTAAAAATAGAATCACGAACTCACTATTCGCCTTTTTTATTTTTTTTTGTATATTAAAAATTGAAACAACAAACTTAGCACCTTGTCATTTGCGAAATCTACCTAAAATCCGTTAGATACACAAATTGTTCCAAAGAACAACCCAAAATTTTTTATCGATTGATCTCATTTTCCTTTTTTTGTAGTAAAAAATGTTTATTTTAAATAAATCTTAGTATACATAGGCCGTTTTGAGTAGGTTACGTGCCAAGTTTTCCAAATGGTGTTATGAGATGGTCTATTATAATATTACGATTAAATGTAAATATTTTGATTAAGGTTGATTGATGAAGACGTCATTTTCGTTACAAAATTAATTAATCAAAGTAATTGATTTGTTAGAAATTATTAATGCAATTTAAGAGGCAATCGCCTAGAGAAGCGATACTCCAAAATATTTTATACCAGAATATGGTTATTAATTAGCTTTTTACACGGGAATTTGGTGTCCCGAAATAGTTTCAATTTTAGCCAATACAACGATAATGACGTGCTTTATAATTAGTTTGTATAGAAATATTATGTAAATAACATTAAATACTCCGTAAATGACGCTAGATAATCATAATGTATTGATGAGGCTTCGTATATTCCATTATTGATCGAGAACCGTAAAACGAAGGGATATTCATTATTTTATCGAGTGTTAATATTAGTTTTCGTGTAGCTATGTAATTTTGTTCCAAAAAATAGTCCTAAAGCGATCGACTTCGAAAGTGATGTTCGCTTTTAAAAATATTTTTTTAAGTTTTCGAAAACGGGAACAACATTTTTTGGGAACAATTATTTTTTTTATTTAACGGTCACAAAATATATGGAAGGATGTGTTCAAATGTGATATGTATTTATTTAAGACGAATAAAATAAAAAGAAGTTTTCCTAATGATCTCTTGGAAGCTCTTATTGCTGATTAGTTTTTGCTGATTTTTGCTAACGGAAAATTTATGTATAAAATCTTTATTTACTCATTAATTTTATTTCTATAAACGTAGAGATTATTTTCCGCTGGCAAAAATTATTAGCAAATAGAAAAAAAATGCATATAAGAGTTCATGTACATAAATTAAAATTGGTATGCTTTATGCACTTTTCTAAGGATGTAATCTGTAGTGAAAATTCTAAATTTCCATAATAATGCTTAACCAATTAAATGTGTAATTTACATAGAATACAATTTTTAATTTAAACAACGTTTGTTGCAAAACTATCTTCTTATATTGTTTTTCCGGGGAGTGCAGAGTATTGTAATATTTTTTTGATAAAATCATAATATTTTACAATTTAAACTGGAATAAGTTAAGTATTTGTATTATATCATGGTCTCCCAATATTTGCGTAATTGCGAATTATATAAAATAAAGAAGAAAAGAAAAACCAAAAATTAGCGATATAAGTTTAACAGATTGCACATTTTTATTTTTACAACATGGCTAAACGAATGTTAATAGTAAATGCAAATTTTTCTAGACTATTTAAATGTTGGTATTAGATTTCATCGCCTCATTCAATCTACATACATTGCAGTAATAAATGGTGTTCTCAAGTTTTGTATTGCATAATATAATACAAAAACATTACTTTTAACACAACATTTTCGCATTTCATACACTGGTAAAAAAAAGCCTTTTTCTTTCTGATTACGTGAAATTTTTTATTTCGCTGGCCTTTGTCTCAGATTAGTGTACGAACAATCAATATCTACCTATTTTCTGATAACGTCATGGTTTTTATATCTTTTGTTAGATGTAGTGTACGGTTTTTAATTCCCAATTTCAACAAAATAATTGTATTCTATGTAAATGAATATTCAGTTATTCGCTTTCTGCTACGACATGTATTACTATATTTTAATTATAAATTGGTAAGCAATAATAATTGTAATTATAAGAGTTTAAGACCACAATCTCACTACCGAGTCTTTCTTGTTTTTTTAGAATAACCTATAAATACAAATTTTATGTATGATAAAACTAAACTATGGATAAATATTATAGTTAAAATGTTTTTATTCACAGTTGGTAATGAAAAATATAAAATATCAGTTTATTAAATTCTTTACAATTTTTTTAATTTCTCATCGGTTTTGGAGTTTGAAAAATGTTGAAAATTCGTTGATCGATCATTTTTTATCCTAAATGATTTATTACAAAAATTTAAAGTGTTAATAGCAATATTCTTGGGAGAATAACGTAGCATGTGTTACTATTACTTACTATAAAGTAAAGACTCAATGAGATTTTTTATATTTGTATAAAAACTGTTTCTTCAATGAAAATTATATCTTAATATAATTTTGTTAAGGGGTAAAAGACAAAAAAATAGAATGTCTTCTAATTTAAGTAAAAGTTAGCGCTAAAAATTTTAATATCCATTGAATTAATGATTTTTCTAGAATAGTGTCTCAAGTATTGTTTTCGCATAATCGAAATGGTTACTGGAATTCAAATAGTAGACACATAAATACTTAAAAATATTCTACTGTTGTACAACTTATTACTATTTTTTTGTCAATTTCGAAGCTCTACAAACTTGTCTTTTACCCTTCCATGTAGATCAATTTATGTTAAATTTTATATATTTTAGTGAATATTACGATCTACATCTAAATTTGTAAATTTTAGATTAATTTTCAAGTATTTAGTAAATATTATTTTCATTTAGTTCGCTAGTTAGGTTCATTTAAGTTTCATGTATGTCATGAGGTAGTAGCTTAGTTTAGTATAAGATTATATTTACCGAGCAGCGGTAATTATTTCTGTTTTGTATTTGATTATTTTGAAAATATACTTTTTTATACGAATAATAAGGATTTTTAATTAAAATATATAGGTCCTATTATAATCACTTTGAAATATGTTGTCCTATAATCGCCTTTATTTCACTCTGGTTGGGTCTACGCAGACTGGACTAAGGCCTAACCCCTCTCAGTAGTAGAGGAGGAGCAGGAGGTACTGGTTGTAGGACTCATATGTAAGACTCCGTCTGGGTGGGTACCACCGCAATGTTTATTTCTAGCGCCAAACAGCAGTGTGCATGCACTGTTGTGTTTCGGTTTGAAGGACATTGTAGCCAGTGTATTTAATGGACATAATGAGAATTAACATCTTATATCTCAGGATGACGATCGCAGTGAAATGCCACACAGTACTTTGTTACTCAAAGTGCTGGATGGTGTTTCTACTGTTTATGTGTGGCCGTATCGTTTACCGTCAGGCGAATGGCATGCTCGTCTCGTCATTCGATGCCATAATAAAAAGGAGGCCCGAGTTCAGCAGTGAGCAGTGTATAATATAAGCCTGCATTGCATTTGATAGCAGGGTGTACGCAGTACACTTTTCCAAACATGTTGCGTTTACGATTAGCGTACTTTTTACGACCTCTGCGAGATGCTTATATGTAAAGTATTAAATAAAGTCGACCCTAAAGCGTTATTCCTTACAAAGCTTCAGACAGATATAATAACTGCAATACAATTAGTATACCTTTTGTGAATATTGGTCGCTGTGCTGAAAGACGTAATAAGCTTGATGATAAGGATCCTAATTAAAATTATAAATATGAATCAATCAGTTTTATGCGCCAATGTTAGGAATTACTCTGATTCTTCAACGCTCGTCATACGACATTTATTATTATTTTTTCAATCGTTGTTATTTTTCGAGACGAGCGTTCTGTTCGCCTTTTCTTTATTGCATCGAATGACGAGACGAGCATGCTGCTCGTCTGATGGTAAGCGATACGAACGCCCATAAACAGTGGCAACGTCGTACATATTTTGAATTACAAAGTACTTCGTGGCTGTCCACTGCACTCGTCATCCTGAGACATAAGGTTTTAAGTCTCATTATATCCAGTACTTACACTGGCTACAATGTTCTTCAAACCGGAACACAACAGTCTGGCGGTAGAAATAGACATTGCGGCGGTAGCCACCCAGACGTACTCTTACATATGAGAAACGTACCACCAGTAACAGCAAGAAAATTATATAACACAAACACACTCAGGGCCAATTCCACGCATTTCAAGTAAATTTATTTGACAGATGTTGTATCAAACAGCGAATATAGATATTACTTTTATTACCTTTTAAGAGCATAGATTAGAGCGTGACTTTTGAATTTGGTCGGCTTATACATTTATGTGACGAATAGTATTGTTGATAGGTCTCTCATATTTGAGAATCCGTCTGGGTGGGTACCACCGCAATGTCTATTTCTACCACCAAGCAGCAGTGTGCATGCACTATTGTGTTTCGGTTTGAAGGACATTGTAGCCAGTGTAACTACTGGACATAATGAGACTTAGCATCTTGTGTCTTAGGATGACGGGCGCAGTAGAGCGCCAAACAGTGTATTGTAACTCAAGGTACTGCACGGTGTTGCTACTGTTTATGGGTGGTCGTATCGCTTACCATCAGGCGAATGGCATTCTCGTTTCGTCATTCAATGCAAAAAAAAATACAATTTACCCACAAAAAGTTCTACAAGCGTTCACTACCTCACGACTAAATTTAATTCAAATCTCTTTCGACAAGTTTAAAGTATATACATTAGAAATATTGCCAAGCTATCCAACTTATATGAAGTCTGAGCGATCCATCTAAGTTAGATGTGTTTTGAAAGTTTAAAAAACCGTCGTTAAAGTTGCAGTTAACTTAACGTGGTCAGTGAGCGCTGATGTATTTCAGTTAGATGCTACTTAGATCGTTTTATGAGGTGGGAGTTTTAGTTACAGAATGTTTTCAGTTGTTAGTAACGATCTGTAAGAGATAGGTTTGTAGGTGTGTGCATCACGAAAAAGAACTTAAATTTTCGCGCTTACTTCTAAGTTCTAACATACAAGCTTCTAAGCATTCGAACATCGAAACATTTCAAAATTATCGTATTCGGAATATTAATCTGTCTTGAATAAAATACGATGATGAAACGTAATCCTATCCTACTAATATTATAAAGGCGAAAGTTTGTAAGAATGTATGGATGTCTGGATGTATGGATGTTTGTTACTCTTTCACTCAAAAACTACTGAACGGATTTCGATGAAATTTGGAACAGGGGTAGATCATGTCCTGGATTAACACATAGGCTACTTTTTGTCCCGGGAAAATATAAAGCGGGACTTTTATCCCGGAAAAACTTTTTAAAGCGGGCGGAGCCGCGGGCAAAAGCTAGTAAGATAATAATGCTAGATATTTTGTAAGCTGACTGCCTCGGTGGCGTAGTTGGATTATGGTACGACTGCAATGAGGTCTCGGGTTCGATTCCCGGGTCGGGCAAAGTGATATTGAGTTTTTCTATTCAGTATCAGCTCGGAGTCTGGAATTTGTGCCCGATATGGCGATAGGCTCGCCCCCTATCACATCATGGGACGGAATAACGACGAAAAGTGGGTGCACTAGTTGCGCCTCTGCCTACCCCTTCGGGGATAAAAGGCGTGAGTGTGTGTGTGTGTGTGTGTGTATTATGTAAACTAGTGGTCGCCGACTGGTCCAAGTTTGACCGCATTTACTTTTTTTTGACTCCTCTATATGAAATTTTATTATGACAAAGGTGATGACCGCTTTTTGTAGCCTGGGCTTCAAAATCTAACCAAGCTCAAAGCTTTATGAATATTAAAGAGGCGAAAATATGAATCTTGGATCCATAAAAATATATTTTTAGAACCCTCCATTTATAAGTAAATAACTTTTTAAAACATTCATTTTAAGTGTAGTTTTTAAACAAAATAAATTTACTTAAATCTCAAAATCGGAAGTCTTTAAAATTATACGATATATTGCAAAGGCCTATATTTTGATAGTATTATCCATAATAAAGTATCTTGGTTAGAATTTTAAGCCCGCCTTTGGACAATATGTCTTTTAACACATCACCGTGCGCGCAATGTGCTTAAAAAAGGGTACAAAGTTTTTTCTTCATCCATTATATAAATACATAGGTATATTTAAAGGTTGCATGGGCAAACAAAAAGCGTCTTTAGATTTTAAGATCTGGCAGCATAATATTTGAACAGTTGAAATTAGAATGATTAACAATGTCCAGCTGTTATTGCAATCTATGTATTGTCATATTCTGATTATGTTTTCTGCTGTGCGAATGGCTTCCTAATAAAGAAGTGGTTATTCTAATCTAGATTGCTTTTACTCTCTAAATACGCTAACTTTCCTACAACGACTCAACGACTGCCTCGGTGGCGTAGTTGTATTGCGTACGCGTTACAAGTATGATTTGCGCGGCGAGGTCCTGGGTTCGAATCCCGGGTCGGGCCAAAAAAAACTTTGTGACTGGGTTTTTCCTTCTTAAAAAAAATTACTCAGTCGCAGCTCGGAGTCAGGAAGTTGGCGGTGTGATACCCCCGTGCCTCGGAAAGCACGTAAAGCCGTTGGTCCTGCGCCTGATCTCTCTCCGGTCATGTCGGATTGCCGCTTCACCGGACTATGAGAGTGAAGGAATAGCGAGTGCAACTGTGTATTGCGCACACACTTGTGCACTATAATATCTCCTGCGTACCTGGCTGATCTCTGTTGAGATTGGCCGCCGTGGCCGAAACTGACTAGGAGGATTTCATTTTCACGCTAATTCTGCTGTGCAACTCTGCTAAGGCCTATAACCCAACAGTACATAATATAATAAATAAAAAAGAAACTATAGTTTAATTATCATAAAAACGCAGAACCACAAAACACAATATTATATTCAACTTTTTAATAATGATTGATGGTATATTTCAGAATGTATTATTTGAAAGGATTTGTTCGTGATAATTCCTTTCCTGACAATGGCACGGCAAGCTAGATTGGCATCCATCAAAAATCCAATCTACGTTGAAATTGGCAACCGATTGGCAAAACGTCGCAAGCTGGCAAATCACTATTTTTGCATATTACATTCAAATTGCAATGTAAGCAAGGGTACGTATTTAGATTCTGTATGGGGACCCAAATTGAATGCCATATCATACATGAGTATGAAACTGCCTTGGTGACGTAGTTGTATTACGATACCATCGCATTGCTGATGTCTCGGGTTTGATCCCCGGGACCAGCAGTGATACTGGGTTAAGAATTCTGTTCAGCCCGGAGTCTGGAATTTGTGCCCGATATGGCGATATCACATCATGGGACGGAATAACCACGGCGAAAAGTTGGTGCACTAGTTGCGCCTCTGTTTATCCCTTTGGAGATAAAAGGCGTCAGTGCGTGTATGTGTATCGTACATGATACGCAGGACGTTTAGTGATATAGGAAGCGTAGTAGCATATTATCGGAAAATTAAAAACAGCCACATTAGTAGCCGAAAAAATTCAAAACGACTTTACACTTTTGTGTTTTACCAATTTACTGTTTCTCTTCACAAAAATAAAATAAACGTGATTTATTTTACTACACATATATAAAAAAGTATCTTTTTAAATTAACGCGTATAGACAAATGGATATTTTGTTTTGTTCAGCTACATACGTACCAGTACCAGATGACTGTATCAATTATAAGTGTGATTATATTGGAGACATTTTAAGTACGAGACTATAAGTTGTTTGTTTATTTTGCGAATCCATCATATAAACTAGGTAAAATTTACCGGTATCAAAGTATTAGAACCTATGTAATGTTAGTTTTATTGCATTTAAATTAAATAATGTTGGTCGTATCCCATAATTTCACTTTCAACACATTCCATAGTCGGACTAAGTCGCCTAACCTATACTCCCCAGCACGGGGTCCCACCTAACCTCCCAAATACGTCCCTCATACGCACTATTAGTTGCCGTATCGAAAAAATAAACAAATAACTTTTATTTGGTATTCAAATTTTTGTTCACCATTTGCATATAGACAAGGTAACAATCATCGATCATCGATAATTTCAATATTAGGGTTGGGAAGTGTTAATGATGAATACGGGATGCGATCACATATTATTTATATATTTGTGTGAAATATTTTTTTGTAAGAGCGGTTGTGTTGTGAGAAAGAAAATTGTTGCAAAGCCGGGTGCTATCTATGGTAATTTTTAATTTATGTGAGAATCTTATATCCACATATTATAGGTAATAAGTTTTTCAATATAGATAGTACACTTGACTGAGTTGGATACTTTAGGGAAAAATAAATACAAAATAAAAGGTATTTACTTTTTGTTACGTATCTCATATGCGAGAAGGCGTTGTGGGGACCACCGCAATGTCTATTTCTACCGCGAAACATCAGTGAGCATATAGGTAGGTACTGTTATTTTAGATTCGAAGCACATTATAGACTTAAGACATTTTGTCTCGTCATTCGATTACAATAAAAATTATTGTATTTGAATCTTTAGATTCTGTTTTGCTTTATTGAAAACAGTAGAGCGACACTTTATTTTTACACTCGCAGCAAAAATAAGTAAACTAAATAGTGGTATTGAATAGATTGGATAATAATATTGTAAAGCAATTCGTTTTAATTCACGAGATACTATTTCAATTTCTTTTCCAATATATTTCACAAAAGTCGTGCTAAAACCATAAAACCATAAGAGGATCAAATACCAAATGTTACAACTCAAAAAATCTAAAAAGTAACTGGCATATTTCTGGCAATAACAGACTGTTATTATGTAGAAATCCTTTTTCATACCTTGCGACCAATAAAAGATGAAAAAAAAATATTTACGCATCATAAAAACCACAATACTGTGTTTTATTTGGTCGTATGGCGTCGGCGGTGCGCCCTATGCAAAATTGGTACGAAATTGAAAAACAAATTTGTTACATATTGCTTTTTTGATTCCCATTGCGGTCGCGGATCGGGTTGAGGAAGGGTTATTCTTTTCGAATCCCTGCGTATTTTTTTAATGGTTGGGTTTATTTTCATATCTTTATCAACATTGATTTTAGGTATGGGTTTAAAGAAACTGATAGAGATAATTTTGGTTAAAAATACTGGGACGGTAAATGAAAAATCTGTTTTTTAAACTCTTTTAACTAAAAGAAAAATAATTAGCGAGAAGTAAAATTAAGAATGAATATTTAATTTATATCAGAATTTATATTCAGTTAAAATAATAATGACACACAAACATATAAAAACATACCAACATTAAAAATATTGCCTAATTTAAATAGAAAATAATAATTTAAACTCAAAAATATAGAAAAACGTGCAGAATATACCCACATATTAACACAAAGGGGTTGTGTCATGCGGCGCGTCGTGTTACTTCATTACGAGCCATTATATGCAGTAGGTATGTTGGTATGCGCATTTTTTTACTCTTTTACGACTTACTCAGTTTTCATTCGGGTATGCCGTTTTATATTGTGCGATTGTTTTTGATTTGAAACTTAGTTCATGATTTCTCTTTATAACTACCTAAAAACTGTCCTTTGTATAATTATACATTTCTACTTAAATAAGTGCAAGGATACTATATAATACCTACTATTAGAATTTTATACATTGGGACGATTTTTAAATATTTGTAGTTTCACAGTAATAAGAGTAGTCCTTTCCTAGCCGATATCAGCCACAGCGGCCAATCTCAACCGAGACCAGTCAGGTACGCAGGAGATATTATAGTGCACGAGTGTGTGTGCGTAATACACAGGTGCACTCGCTATTCCTTCACTCTCATAGTCCGGTGAGACGGCAATTCGACATGACTGGGGAGAGGCGCAGGACCGACGGCTTTGCGTGCTTTCCGAGGCACGGGGGTATAACACCGTCAACTTCCTGACTCCGAGATGCGTCTGAGTAATTTTTAAGATGGATAAATCCAGTCATAATGTTTTTCGCCCGACCCGGGATGCAAACCCAGGACCTCAGCGCGCTAATCCAAATCGTAACGCGTACGCAAAACAACTACGCCACCAAATCGCACAGTTATTTTAATGTAAAAGATATACTAACACAGTCTATGTTATTGTCTAAATTTATGATATTATGTGATATTCAGAATTTTGTTTTGAATTTATTACTTTTATTTTCAGATACTCATGAGCGAAGTAGACTAAAATAAGTAGTCTTGGCTATTTCTCTCCACTGTATATGCTGTAAATTCATACCAACTTATATTATTATATACGGACTTACAACCTTTTTCACAACAAAAACCCATTTCACCAAACACAATTAATCAAAGCAATCTAGAATTCCCGTGCACTTAGGCATCGCATCCGAACTAATGCATCCACCGCTAAATGTCTACAACACAGGAATCAATCATGACGGTACATCCACTTCTAATATCACTTAAACACGCTGCGCACACCCCAAATGGGAAGCCTTAATAATATTCAATGGAGCATAGAGTAAGGAGAAATGTAGAGTCGACTCCATTTACCTCATTTGTTTCAATGCTATAGTATGCCTTTTGTAGGCAATACCTTGAAACATTTAATAAGTAGCTTGTAGTATTAATTTATGCTAAATGTTCTGCCTGCGCGTTAGTTTATTTCTAAAATAAAAGCATCGCTATGGCTATTTCTTGTACAAAATACATAATGCCCTAATGTTACTTAATATATGTGCAAAATTTCATTTAAATCTATTGAGTGAGTTCTGCGATTGCTTTTAAAAACTATTCAAACACCCAATATTTCCAAGTAGTGCACATTGCGTAGCTCAAGTCGGCATAATTCTAGCGAATAGCAAGCATTACAGTTTATTCCATCTTGAGTTGGTCGACATTATATTATTTGAACTACACAGCATTTATTACATTTACCATCATGTTTATTGTATTCACACCTAGTATAAACTTGTCTCATCTACACCCTAAATTATTTAATCTATGGCCTGTAAAATCATCCGTTCATAGAGCACTGGCTGGACATCCAATAACAATGCAAATGTAATGTCTCCAATCAAGTACCCTACGTTTTACACCGTACAGCGTGTTCTGTCAGTTGTCTTCACACTTTGACTTGTGCGGATGGTAATGATTTTTGAAGAGAGATATTGTGGACCACGTGGGTTTTTTATTAATCAAAATAATATATGGTAGTAGATTGTCTAGGCTACCAGTTGAAGTGTTGGATCCAGACTGATTTTCACGAATGATACCATAGTGTCATAGAGGTGATAGATTTCTTCCGGCCATTTTAACTATTAGGTGGACTAAGGTCTAAGCCCTCTCTGTAGTAGAGGAGGTCCGAGCTCAGCAGTGGGCAGTATATAATGCAGGGCTGGTATGGTAGGTGTTGCCTGCAGCTTCGCCCGCGTGAGGAGCCTTTCCCTAAAACACAGAACGCCGCTAGCGCCATCTACTGAAAGGATCAGATTTAATATATATATTATTTCCCATGGGAGCAAATTACCAAAATAAAAAGTATCCTGTGTATTAATCCAGGACATGATCTACTCGTGTGCCAAATTTCATCCAAATCCGTTCAGCAATTTCTGCGTTTACTTCTAACAAACATCCAAACATTTTCACAAAATTTTGCATTTAGATATAATATGAGTAAGATAGGATTGTAAGAATAAGATGTACGATACCAGACGACCAAGACAGACCACCAAGACTAAAAAAGCTAATTTATGTTATTTTTCTGTAAATTACTACTATGGTCGGGATGATGTATTCATGGTAAAAATACAGCTAAGTCTTAGAGAAGTAATTAAATTCTCCAAGAGCTTAGTATAGCACAGCTGTTGCAAATATTATAAAGTTCCTTTATATCTCCACGAACTCCTAAAAACTAGCCATTTACTATAAATCGCTTAATTTTAAAGACCTCCGATTTTCAGATTTATGTAATTTTATTTTGGGTTAAAAACATGAACGTTTTTAGAAAAGTTTGTTAGAAATGGCAGGATCTAAAAAACTTTTTTTATGGATCCAAGATTCACATTTTGCTCCTTTAATATCTTTAAAGTTTAAGCCTGGTTAGATTTTGAGGCCAGCATCCATACAAAAAGCGGATATCTCCTTTATAAAACAGGGGATCCCCTGATAACATGATAGGATCCCCTTACAAAAAAATAATTAACCTCAAAAATGAGCAGCGATTAATCGCAATATTATGAAATATTAATATTAAATCTGCTTAAATCATTAGGCTGGGTTCACACGCGGCATGCGACGAAGGTGCGGCTCACGGTGTCTATCAACCGAAAGGGCCAATTTTAGGCACGTGTCATAAAAATTAATAAATTTCTACTTAGTCATGATTTGTGGGAATATTGTGATGAAAGTACAGTAAATTAAATTGTGATTTCCTACGTGAAACTATTAACTCCTGAAGTTTAAGTTGATTTACCTCAAATAGCTACTTATTTTTGAATTTATGGCAGCTAAGAGTAGTTGCATCTCTTGAGGGCGACGATCATCGTAATTAGATGTAATGATGTGCTAGCACAATATCCTGTTTTTACGCATACTCACGTCTTTTATCCCCGAAAGGGTAGGCAGAGGCGCAACTAGTGCACTCACTTTTCGCCGTGCTTATTGCGTCCTATGATGTGATCGGGGGCGAGCCTATCGCCATATCGGGCATAAATTCCAGACTTCGGACTGATAATGTATAGAAAAATCCAATATCACTTTACCCGACCTGGGGATCGAACCCGAGACCTCAGCATTGCAGTCGTACCGTAATACAACTATGCTACTGAGGCGGTCAAATATCTTGTTTTTAGTATTGTTTCTAATGATAACCAGCTTATTTCTTCACAAAATGGGTATACTACTTAAGAAAATGCAAATCAACTATTTTATTAATAACATGACGTATAACATTTTATCTATGAATATATTTATGAAAATCATAAGTCTCTTATATTATGTAATCCAAAAAAGGACTTCAATACTAATAATATTTCAACATTACCTACTTCCATCTATTTATATGCCGTCTGTATTGTACTTAAAAAATAAACAAAAAGTACCCCTATCTATACCAAATCCCATCGCTGCAAACAAAAAACATGATCAAATCCTTAATGATGGGCATTTAAGCTGTTATTCCGAGCCGACGCGTCCGTTTTTCTTACGCGACGCGTGACTCGCACGTGGCGGGAGTGCGGACGCCATCTTTAAAAATAAAAACCACTATTATATGACTTTATGTTCTTAATACCCCGTTCAGAGCAACATGTCTTCGAATACTGGCCATGTTAACGGTCATTATTCCAATCATTTGAATTTAGAATTCATTTTGCTATTCCTATTTGCGCCTATGTAAATGTAATACGTGTTTTCTTTGTGCTATAAAGAGATTTTTCAAACTGTAAATATAATTTTGTAAAAGAGATTTGTATGAATGTATGATTGGTTTACGGCAAACAATAGTCTTGGATGTAAAATGTATGGGCGGGTTCTGTGGCAATCTGTCTTGTATTGTTCGCGGTCACGTGGCGAAGGTTGTTTGGTGTTGATGACGTATAATTTAGAGTTTTGTGTGTTTTCCTACCCCTAGTTATTTGTATTTGGCTAAAAATACGGTCATTAGATGTGACTAGTGGGAAGCCATTATAATTTTTAAGTAACCAATAATTGTATAGAATCTTGTTAATATAAAACAATAATTGCATTTTACTGGTGGTAGGTCTCTCGTATGCTAGGTCTGGGTAGGAACCACCCCAATGTCTATTTCTACCGTTAAGCAGCAGTATGCATGCACTGTTGTGTTCCAGTTGGAGTGACATTATAGGCAGCGTAATTACTAAGCATTATGAGACTTAACATCTAATGTCTCAGGGTGACGAACGCAGTGCAAGTAATTTGAAAAAAAAAGTTCTGTGTGGTGTTGCTACTGTTTATAGGCGTTTGTATCGGTGATCATCAGTATAATAATAATAATACCAGCCCTGTATTATATACTGTCCCACTGCAGGGTACGGGCCTCCTCTGCTACTGAGAGGGTTTAGACCTTAGTCCACCACACTGGCCTAGTGCGGGTTGGTAGACTTCACATACCTTCGAAATTCTTATAATGAACTTCTTAGGTATGCAGGTTTCCTCACGATGTTTTCTTTCACCGTTAAAGCGAACGATAATTGATAAACAATACACACGTAACTTTGAAAAGTCAGAGGTGTGTGCCTTGGGTTTTGAACCTCCGGACATTGTCTCGGCAGACCGTTCCATACCCAAGCAGTAGTGTGCATGCACTGTTGCGTTTCGGTTCGAAGGGCATTGGACATAATGAGACTTAACATCTTATGTCTCAGGATGACGAGCGCAGTGTAATACCACACAGTACTCTGTAACTCAAGGTGCTGCATGGTGTTGCTACTGTTTATGGGTGGTCAGTGGTGGTTTAAGCAATAGCTTACATCAGGCAAATGGCATGCTCGTCTCGTCATTCAATGCCATTAAAAAGACTAGGCTATCATCAGTAAATACATACAATTTTTAAGTTCAATCAAAATGGTTGCTTCCCATGCAATGCAGACAACACAAACGTATGTTCCATTATTTGATACAACTACTACATTTCCGCCGCATAAATTGCATCATTTTAATATGTTTCCGATCCTATCGACATTAAAATGAATTCATTCATACAGCTATTGTTCATGTAGACTTTTCTGCATTTATATCTTTCATTTACCAGAGAGTAAATAATATACCTACAGACAAAGCGGTAAAACGACTCTGTCGTGAAAAATAACGCGTAGTATGCAAAACAAAAAGCAAAAAGCATCAAAACATCGGCGACGTATCATCAAATATTAATTCATCCGTTCACAGTAATTTCGAAAACCGCAAAAATCATAATCAATGTAACTGGGACCAGACGTGTTAAAAAATAAAAAAGTCGATGACAAGGGACATCGTAACCACTTTACTTTGAACCCTCTATAATCTAACAAAACCTCTTTTGCACCAACAATTCTTAGAAATAAAAGGGGTGAAGGAGTTCAGAAAATACTGGCATTAGTATTAATGGTTCGGACCGAGGACGAGACGCGAAATTTAATCTCTCACACAAAAAGTATTTAATAGAAAGGGACAAAAAGATCTGTTGAGTGATAAATGGACCTGTTCGACGGTCATGGGCACCTAGTACTTTTTCATTTTGTTGCAAGTTTCTTGAGCTTTCTATGAAATCAACTTGAATGGGGGATAAAAACTTCTATCGATAACTAGCAGGTTCTGATAGATGGCTCAAGTTCTTAAATGTTTTTTTTTCTGAAGAAACTTACATTGCTGCTACTGATGGTAAGTATGATGTAGCGGTTTCAGAATTAAACATGGCAGTAAAACAAAGAAGTAGTAATAGTGTTTTTTTGTAATCGCTTTTCTTGTGTCATCTTGCTCGATGTTTTAGAAAAAAAACTCGACGCAAGTATATAATAGCATAATATCTAGCAACTGTCATCATCATCAGCCACATGACGTCTTGAACATAGTCCTCCCCTAAAGATTTCCAGACAGATCTGTCACAAGCAGCCTGCGTCCAGCGTGTTCCTGCGACCTGTATCAAGTCGTCTGTCCACTTTGTAGGTGAACGGTTGACGCTGCGCTTGCCATTACGTGGCCTCCACTCGTGAACTTTTTTGTCCCATCTGCCGTCAGTTCTTCGGACTATTTGCCCTACTCACTACCACTTCAGCTTGCAAATCCGCTGAGCTTGCAAATCTTCTACGGATCTCTTTATTTCGGATTTTCTAGCAACTATACTGGCTATTATCATAGACTAATAAGACATTCTCCAAAAGTAAGCACACCAGCTGCTGTTTGGTGACAGATATAGTCAGAGGCTTGGAATTCAGTATTCCTGTACGTGAAATCAACTACTTCATAAAATTCGATTGTTACATAGAAATCATTCTTTCCATGCCAGTTATGAGTCATAACATTCAATTTTAACCTTTCTGGAATCAAATAAGACCCTGAACCAAGCCTTAAAATTGGTGTCATAAGTAATGTATTATTAAACAAATAAAGCTGAAATGATTGATTAAACGTGGTAATCTCTGAAACTATAACACCGATTCCCAAAATTGTTACACTTATACAAAGCTACTTTATTATATTACTTTTTACCCCAGGAACGGATAAAGTCGAAGCCGCGTCCAAAGCAAGTACACGTATAACGTAAAGAAGACATGAGCGTACAGAGAGTAATGATTGTGGAAATGGATGAATTGACAGCTATGATAAATGAATCACGTCGTATCGACACCCCGCCGAGCGGAAACCAGATAGTGTTCGTTTTATATTTTGTGGCTGACGTTCATGTACCTAACTTAGTCTGAAACCTAGGCAATCACCTACTATGAACATAGTAATGGATTATTCTAGATTTTGTGCAGAATTACAAAGCTTCAGTACTACCGAGCTAAGCGCAAAAGCGGTATGCCAAGGAACGCTAGTTTCAATAAAAGTAATGTTTTGTAAATATAGTTTTCTTTTTACTCTTTGAAAATTGAGATAAAACTCAAATAGGGAACTTTTTCTTAAGGATTTTTTTTTCATTTTTTTTTAATTTGTCGCTATATGGCTATATTATTCATGAAAATCAAATTGCCGATATTTTTTGAGATACGGCTTTTGAGCTTAGCACGGCAGAGTAGGTAAATTGCACTCGTCATCTTGAGATGTACGATGTTAAGAGCTGACTAATTCACCGCAGATAAATGCTACTCGTCATATAAATGTATAAGCCGACCAAATATAAAAGTCACACTCTAATCAATGCTCCCAAATAAATAGTAATAAAATGGGTACTATCTACATTAGCTGTTTAATACACTGTCAATTAAAAAATACTTGAAATCTGTGTAACACGCCCATAGTCTTATAACTACAGTAACGTTGGTAAAAAATACATATATAGTGTCACGCTGTTTTCATTTTCAGGGGTATAGGCAGAGTTGTATCACAGCCACATTTTGCCAGCTATGTTATGTCGAGAGAAAATAAAAACCAAAAAATCCGCAAAAAATAAAAAAAAACTATTCTATACTACCTATATCATTACGATGTTGATGTAACTACATTTTCTATACTATTCGAAGCACATCAATGTACGTATAGATATGTCACATGCCTTACTGTTTGTCTGCCTACATTGTTCTTAACATAGTACCTAATAATTATTATAGACACCTTGCAGAACATTGAATTATAAAGTACTGATTCGTCATCTTGAGGTCTCAGAATGCACAGCTATTATGATGGCTACGTTGTCCTGGAACCTAGCATTGCATGCACATTGCGTACATATTGAAACAAATAAATACTTTTAGATACACAAAATAAATACAAAGCAATCAAAATAACCGCCAAACCATTACCCCTTAAACATTATGGGATCAATCTACCCCTCCCACCGCCATACTGTAATTACAATAAGGATCGTAACCCAAACGTTTTTATGACACGTGACCGCTATTTGTCGAGTTAGGCCCAAATTATGGCCTTATATACACGTGAATAATTTTTTAGAAATTGGTTAAGTAAATTAAATTTAGATTAGCGCCATCTGTTGAAATGTTTCGGAACTTTTATGTATGCAAGCTTATAAAGGAAAAGAGAGATGAGTGTGCTGCAAATTGAATCATGAAAAAATGATTATTATGAAACAACACACACAATCACGCCCGTTATCCCCGAATGGGTAGGCAGAGGTGCCACTAGTGCACCCACTTTTCGCCGTGCGTATTCCGTCCCATGATGTGATAGTGGGCGAGCCTATCACCATGTTGGACACAAATTCCAGACTCCGGGCTAATACTGAGTGGAAAAATCCAATATCACTTAGTCCGACCCGGGGATCGAACCCGAGACCTCAGCATTGCAGTCGTACGTAAATACAACTACGCCACGGATTATTATGAAACAAACAAGTAATATAATTATTTTAAAACACACACACACATATACACAATACTAGGTAGGTATCTTTGTAAATGCGGATATCAAACACGTGACTACATAGCTCAAAGCCTCTCATCGCCCATTAATCCTTTAGGACCAAAAAAGAACAATCTATTTCCTTATAAGTGTAAAAATTAATAACCACCCCAAGTTATTAACGCAGTTGTCCCGTGAATAATCCCTAATACCACATAATAAGCGACATGATTCCCGTTATAATCCCGGCAAATCCCACAAAGGAGACTCCATTCCCGATTCCTCTAATACCACAAATAGGGAACATTTGTGAATGTTCACTAGTTACTTATGACTTCGTTTCGAGATGCATAAATTGCTGCTTTAAGATTTTTTTTTTAATTATGGTTATTATTATTGCGTCTCTTTTCTGCCAAAAACTAGCAGTTTAAAAACACTTTTGTGTTTCTGCTTGAAAGACATTTTGAACCCTCGAAATGCTTTGGAGATCTTTTAGGTATGTAGATTTCCTCATGATGTTTTCCTTCACAGTTAAAGTGAACGGTAATAAATAATGTACATGTAACTTCGAAATAATATTTTCTTCAAAAACATTGCTTAGATCATAATACCAAAATAATAAAAACCATAAGCTGTTGATCCGTAAACGTTAATTACACATAAAAGTATTACGGACGCCCTGCAGTTAATATTAGATCAAAGTGAACCCGGATTTGTCACCCCATGCAAAGCGATTGTCACCAAATCCTACTGAGGAAGCGGTAAATAAGTTTAGCCGCTATATATTAGTAAGCTTTTTACTAGTAGTAGTATCAAATGTTAGCGAAACATCTCTTCAAACCTACCTATATCTCCAATAAGTTTATTTAATATGATTATCGTTTTTGATTCGAGTTTCCTAGTTTTGTAAATTGGAATATTAATGCACAGAAAAACTCCGATTGTTCCTTTAGGAGGTATTTGCTAGCTGTAGTCTTATTAGTACAAACTACAAAGGTATGTAACCTTGTACTACGACTATGAAATCATTTTCTTATAATTTATTGTCTATTAATGTCCATAATATAATATACTTTATCTAACGATTTTCTTGATTATCCCAGTCGTTGAAACAAGGTCTATTATCAGGGTCTAGAACTTTAAAAATTAGATCTTTTACTTATATTATCATGGTTTTAATACAAGGAATTGAGATTTAATATTGTTATTTATTACCAAAACAAAACAAAAACACGTTAAAATTTATCCACAAATCAATCGCGCAAGTCAGTGGCGTCCTCTTCAACAACGTCCCATAGATATCTGCTATTAAACTCCACTGTTCTGGTTTCATCGACTTTCTCCTCACTACTCCTGTCGATTATCGACTCGCTCTCCTCGTCGAGTAGTGATGTGACTGAGAGGAGAGTGGAATCTGTGACGTTGACTGTGTCGCCGGCGTCGCCACGTTCTGGTTGGCTTCTGGTAGTCCCTAAAGTCTGGAAGTATATCAAAACTTGTTACTTTACTAATGGTTAGTCGTGAAATATTTTCTATAGTATAGGCAAAAGAGGATGTGGGTCCTCTAAATGTACAGGACCTCCACCGGCCATAAACACCCAACTAAAAAAATAATTTGGATTCCGTGCCAGTGCCGCCGTTTGAGTCTCTGTAAGTGGATAAATAAGAAGGGAAAAATCATTGTTTCTGGAGACTATCACGTGATTACAGCTGTGGTGGAATATCTTGTTTATATCAAAATTACCATGACTGAGCGGGCGTATTATAATCAAGGGAACTGTACCAATCGTGTCTATCTATACTGATATTATAAAGCTGAAGGGTTTGTTTGTTTGAACGCGCTAATCTCAGGAACTACTGAACCGATTTTAAAAATTCTTTCACTAATAGGAAGCTACATAACTCCTGAGTGCTATAGGCTACTTTTTATCGCGGGAAAATATTTTTGTCTCGGAAAAACTTTTTCACGAGGGCGGAGCCGCGAGCACTACTAGTACGTGATGATGATGATGAATTTCAAATCCTATTATATTAAGGCAAGACTTACATCAATGATAGCCATATGGAGTATAGGTACTTCAAGTTTCAGAGGTTTGATCTCTTGTGGCTCATCGTCCAAGTACGAGTACTCGGGTACCTGGGGTACCTGCCAAATATATTATGCAGGTTTATAGCATTTTTGTGGGTAAATTTTAAGAAGTATTATTTGCTTATTGACACCAATTTTTTGTAAACGTGTGCAAATTGTAACTGTACCAGAGAGAGCGTAGTGATCTTTTTCCATTCTCTTTTGTGACAACAATCGTGCTGTGTAAATATTACTAAGTCTGATTTACCCGTATTGTTTTTAGATAATTCTTTCTGAAGTAATACCTTGAGGGACATGACTAAACTGCATCGATTTAAGCAAATTTACAAATATTATTTATTATAGTCGAAAAAAAAATTACCCGCCTTAGCCGCCATTTCTCCAAGAACTCGTTGGTCTGCCACAATGCCTGCTTGCTTTCTTTTAAGAGTTCGTCGATCCGGTCTTTGGTGTTCATCTGCTTGTATCTATTAAGAAACTGAAAACATCCTTCATGGTTAAGATTAAAATCATAAAATATACACAAATCGTTAATATTTTCTGCTCTCTAGTTATTTAATTTTATAAACGCAGTGAAACCTACAGAAACTAGTCCTAGATAAATTATAATTATTGTTATTTTAGGACCTTACCAAACAGAAGCTTCTCAACTCAGATCGTTTAATCAATATTTATGTGATGTTACTGATTTATTATTATTAACAGGTTCGCGGCAATAGTATTATCTATTATCTGAATTTGCTGGTAGCATATATCTTGTATCCACGGATATCGACCACCGTAAGGTGTCAAAACCCGCCTACATCAGTGTGTCGTGTTCTGGGATCAGTCTTTGAATATCCGGTTATAATTGTGTCGACTACCATACCATACCAGCCCTGTATTATATACTCTGCTCACTCCTGAGCACGGGCCTCCTCTCAACTGAAAGGGTTAAGGCTGGCCTAGTGCGGATAGGCAGACTTCACATACCTTCGAAATTCAGAGAACTTCTTAGGTATGCAGGTTTCCTCACGAAGTTTTCTTTTACCGTTAAAGCGATAATTGACAAAGAATACACACATATTTTTTTTTTTTGAAAGTCCGAGGTGTGTGCATTAGGTTTTGAACTTGCGGACATTCGTCTCGGCAGTCCGTGCCACTCCCAACTAGGCTATCGCCGCTTTCTTATATTGTGTGGACTGCCAAGGGATAATCATCTCTTGTCAGTCAGCAGTCTACCTGGATCCCACTGACCATCAGGTGCAGTGCGGTCATGTTGGCGAGCCCGTATATTTAAGAGTATTAGATATTTTTTTCTACTGCCAAGCAGCAGTGAATGCACTGTTGTGTTTCGGTTTAAAGGACATTGTAGCCAGTGTACCTACTGGACATGATGAGACTTAACATCTTATGTCTCAGGATGACGAGGGCAGCGAAATAGCACACAGTACTTTGTAGTTAAGTCAAGCCAAGGTACTGGATGGTGTTGCTGCTGTTTATGGATGGTCGTTGGATCGCTTACCATGCGAACGACATGCTTGTCTCGCCATTCAATGCAATAAAAAAGTGGCTTAGGCTAGATAAACGGACTGCATTTGAATTACACTTCAACTGCAAATTTTCAGTTTAGTTGAAAGCTAGCTTCACGATCGACGTGCAAATGCAGTTTGACCGACTGCTGAGTCACAGTCAGCGTCGTTGGAACTGTTCGCCAACTGAAAACCGACTGCAATCAAACTGCAAGTTTGTCAAGGTGAGATAAGGAAAGCTGTGTTAGAATAATCCACTTACCGCTATAGTCAAAGATAACAACAAAATTTCCGTGAACAAAACAGATAGGTTTATAGGTTGTCCTGACCCCGCCATCTCAGAATGTCTGTTTTCTTCTCTAATGGTTCTTCTCACCAAACAAATTATATTACAGAAGAACCTATGGAGAATGTCCACGAACCCATTTTCTAGGGCATAATCTACTAATACTAGACTTAGGAAGGATGTACAGTAGAATACATATTTACAAGCTTCTAAAAACATTGTGGATTATGACGGGGTCATTTGGTTACATGATCGGTAGCACGTGAAATTTTTACTAAAATAATTGTCAATGTGACGTGTTTAGATTCAGCGTTGTCTTATTTATTTATTTGAATGTTTATAAAATGAAGGAGGTCTTTTATGAGTAGTTATTACATTATGTACTTATGAGGCACGTAAACGCCTTTTCAATATTTGCTCAACTCATTAGTATCTTTAATGCCCTTAATTTAATCCCGAATTATCTCTTAATCTAAGCATGATAATTTCCATACTTAGACTCTGTATGGCTGCTTAAGTTAAAAATTGAACTTAAATTATAAGGAGTAACGTCTCATCTAATATTTATTAAACTCTAATCTATATTCTAGACAACAATGGCTGTCGAAGCATTCAGAATAATCACCAGAATATCAAACAAAGATTTAAATATATCGTGAACATAAAACTCGCCTTATAATAGTCGCCCACGTAAGTGTTCCGGGATCACCCTGTGTATATCCAGTTCAATCAGTCTATTTCTACAGCCAAACAGCAGTGTGTATGCACTGTTGTGTTTCGGTTTTAGGGACATTGTAGCCAGTGTAACTACTGGTCATAATGCGACTTAACATCTTATGTCTCAGGATGACGAGCGCAGTGTAATGCCACACAGTACTTTGTAACTCAAGGTGCTGGATGGGGTTGCTACTGTTTATGGGTGGTCGTATTGTTCAACAAAAATAAAACAGGCCGGTATAATTGTGTCAACTAATGAAGGATAATCACCGCTCGTCAGTCTATCTGGACTTCTGTCCACTTATAATCAGTTGCATTGGAGTCACATGCGCTGGCCGTGAATGTATAAAAACTGCTTGTGGTTTAACCTCCTTTCAGTATTATCTCCATGGTAACCGCTTGTCTATTGATCTTGACAACGGATTTGTGTTAATTTGTGTCGGAATTTGACGGAAGCACTGTGTGTAAATAATTAGGAAATTTAGTAAAATTGTTTCAATAAATCTCCATATGGTAAGTTACTCATATGATATCGTTTTATAACATTAAAAACAGATTGTAAATAAAAAAAAATACTAGTGTTATCATAATATTATGTAGAATTTCTTGGGACCTTCCAAATCTATGAGCATATCGAAGTAATTATTTCATCTTTGTAAAGTTAGTAATTTAGTCTAAAAAGGTTTTAGGAATCTATTCTAGATGTATACTATGATTTGTTTTTACTAAAAGTCGTGAGGGAGTTTCTTTTAGGCTTAGGCACGTTAATATTTAGGGTCACATTCACGACTCTGATTTTTAATAGATCTCTACTACTATTATGAAGAGGAACGATTTGATTGTTTGTTTGTTTGTAACGGAATGTAAACTCAAAATCTACCGGACCAATTTTGAAAATTCTTTCACTAATAGGAAGCTACATTACTCCTACATTACTCCTGAGTACCTGCTATAGCCTACTTTTTACCACAGGAAATTATTTTTATCCCGGAAAATCTTTTCACGCGGCCGGAGCCGCGAGCATAAGTCTTTATAAAATTGTAATGAAAGCTGCGTTTCTGGTTGCTTTATAAAACTGAAATATAAGCATTCAAGTAAAAGTATTCAGAACTGATTCAAACCAAGACTTAAATATAATACACACTCACACCTTTTATTCCGTCCCATGATGTGATAGGGGGCGAGCCTATCGCCATAGGTACAAATTCCAAACTCCGGACTGATACTGAGTAGGAAAACCCAATATCCCTTTGCCTACCCTGGGGATCGAACCCAAGACCTCAGCACAGCAGTCAAGGGCGGATCCAGCTTTGGCGCCAGGGGAGGGTCACATAGTCGTGGTCAAGTCACAAGAAGTTATAATTTAATTTTGAAAAGTAAAACGTCGGTATTCTATCTATACTATAATATAGGTAATATTATAAAGCTGAAGAGTTTGTTTGTTTGTTTGAACGCGCTAATCTCAGGAACTACTGGTTCGAATTGAAAAAATCTTTTTGTGTTGAATAGACCATTTATCGAGGAAGGCTTTAGGCTATATAACATCACGATGCAACTATTAGGAGCGAAGAAATAATGGAAAATGTGAAAAAAACGGGGAAAATTATTCATCCTTGAGGGCTTCCATTGCGTGCGCTGTGAAAACGGTTCAATATACCAAAAATATATGTGTGAAAGAATTGTTCCTCTTGAAATGATCTAAAAAAATGTCCCAGACAGTATGTGTCTATCTTTTAAGATTAACTCACTAGAACCGTTTTTATGGTAATCAAATTTGGTCGAAATTAATAACTCTGTCCGTCGCGCTTTCACGCCAATACTACAGAACCGATTTAAATGAAATTTGGTACACAGATATTTTAGAACTTGAAAAAGGACATAGGCTACTTTTTATCCCCGTGAAATATAAAACGGGACTCTTATCCCGGAAACACTTTTTCACGCGGGCGGAGCCGCTGGCAAAAGCTAGTTAATAAATATAATTACTGTCGGTACTTAAAAATACCTACCTATATTTAAATAACAAATGATTTTTTTTACGTCTTCGCCCGAAACGCCTTATCACTACATCTACTTCAATGTTTCCGTAGTATTATAATGCTCTTGGTTTTAATGCGTTCCTTCTTTTAAAAGTTCCGTTAGAGGTTAGTTCTATTAAGAAAATTGCGCGGAAAAACGGCTGGACCGATTTTAATGAAATTTTTTTGTGTGTCTCCAAGAGGATTCCAGAATTGTTAAGATTACAATTGTATCCGGTAGGTAGCGCTGTACTCGGGTTCTAGGATTTTATTTCCTTTTTAAGGCAGGACAACGTCTGTCGGGGCCGCTAGTATACTATACAATCTTAGCTGCCTCGGTGGCGTAGTTATATTACAGTACGACTGCAAAGCTGAGGTCTCGGGTTCGATCCCCGGGACCTCAGCTTGTGATATTGAGTTTTTCTATTCAGTATCAGCTCGGAGTCTGGAATTTGTGCCCGATATGGCGATACGCTCGCCCCCTATCACATCATGGGACGGAATAATGGCGAAAAGTGGGTGCACTAGTTGCGCCCCTGCCTACCCCTTCGGGGATAACAGGCGTGAGTGTATATGTATACCTATGTATGTAATCTTAGCTGGCTGGTATGATAATTCAAATTTTTCGCGACGCGATAGCTTTGTAAGAACGTCTAACCAAAAATTCAAAAGTCGGCTACATAATTACAAATATTTATCGTGTTTTCTATACATTATAAGAAATAATATCATACTTATTTAACATATTTGATTTAAAATTGTAAAAATATACTGAAATAAATAATAACATCTTGACTCTTATATCAACGCGACGCTTTTATAGTGTTGTATTTTTCAGTTTATGAGCGTAATGTTTCGAAAGTTTTAAATCGCTTGGTAACGAAACGTAAACCATTACTTAAAAAAAAACTAAACTTTGGATGCCAATAAAACACAGCTGTATATTTAAAATTTATATTTTACAAACATATTTGAACAATGAGTTAGATATTTAAATTTAGATATAGAAGACAGAAAATGAAGATCTCCAAAGTAAATAATTTAAACTGTACCACTAAATTTGTGATTTCTGTTTCAGTACACACATTATTTCTTTGTAATGTTCAATAACCAATTTAAATGTTATGAAAGGATAATCGTGAAATTCTATCGGTAAATCAAAATGAACGACTAACAAAAACTATTATAATAAAAAAACTCTTGATTGTAATGTGTAAGATTTAATAATAATCTAACTCTATTTACATACGATATCAAAATCCTTGAATATAAAATCAATTGCATTCAAAAATCGGTTATTTGGTGCAACCGATTTTTTGTTCTCTTCCCTACACACTATCCGACCTATTACTCTAGTAAACAAGTTGAAAAACGTGAAAAATAGAGATAAAGGTCCTAAAAATATGAGCGATGGCTCATTCGATTCGTAATCACCTCTAGAAAAATGTTTTTGAAGGATTTTGGTGCAGGTTAAAAATTGCAATTGTTATTAACAAAATAAGATGAAAAAAAAATTATATTTCGTTTTTTGTTAATAACTCGAAAAATATTAACATTTAAGCAATTTTGAAAAAAGGTAGTTAAAGAAAAGGAAATTTCCAATAAAAATGTCCTAACTCCCGGAATTCTATCTCCATTATTTATAATTTTAATTAGACGTTGAAAATAGGGCTCCGCGCGGCAATTACGGCATGCGCGCGCTGCCGCTAAAGAGAGTTCAGAAATAAAAATAATTTATTTATAACATAAAATGTGATTTTAAAAATTTGTAAAAATTCTAGTATCTTCTTAACACTTGAAAGAATCGAGCTCTGAAGAAAAAAATTTAATCACCATTTCAAATTCAGTTCAAATCAATGCCAAAATAACTCTCTACGCCTTTTTAACCCCATTAGGGATCAACCCCATCAATTGTATTAAAAAAGTTTATGCTAAATTTGAATTAGATTGGACCAAGGAATCGCGTTGCCCCATACAAACTTTGCCCCCTTTTTCATCTCTTTACGGGTAGAATATAGGTAAATCCTTTCTTATCAGAAGCCTACGTCATACAAGGAACACACCCTCCAAGTTTCGGGTCTCTACGTTCAGCGGCTTAGGCTGTGCGTTGATCCGTCAGTCAGGACTAAGACTTTTATATGAATAGATTAATTAAATATTTAAAGTACTTAAATAAAATTTGTATTGTGACAAAAAATATATAAAAACATAATGTTTAATAATTTTAATTAGTGGTCCACCTAGGTTCTGGACTCAGCCCAAGGGGGGGTCATGACCCCCATGACCCCCCCCCCCCCCTGGATCCGCCCTTGACAGCAGTCTTACCGTAATACAACTACGCCACCGAGGCAGTACATACTTAATTACCAAGGTCTAATTTTATAGCTATATTTCAGCCGCCAAAAGGAGGTAAAGGGGGAGCGAAGAAACCACCAGGTAATATTTACCTTTATTATTTTTCAGTCTAAAAATTTATTCATGCGAGTCAAGTGTTTTTCTAATAAAGTTTTTATCAGATCCTTTTTCATAAAAACTATGGTAAGAGAAAGTATCTATATGATAACATGATTGTTTAGATAAGTAATTTATATTGCTAAATTTATATTGCTTTTATGCCGCTTAATTGGTTCACTAATATGAAATTGCTATAATTAGATTCATAGTACGATAACGATAAACAGAAAAATATTCACCATTTCTTGAATAATTTAGGTAAATAATTTTGGGGTCTAATACAACCTTTAATATTAGGGGACTGAAATAATTTACTTCCTACTATATCTTTATATATTAATTCTAATGTATCAGCAATCGTCATTGATGGGGTGGACACATCTGAGATGACCCGAGAAAAACTTGAGCAATTTACGCTCAGGGTAAAAGAAGAATTAGATAAAGAAAGGGAAGAACGAAATTACTTTCAACTAGAGAGAGACAAGATTCGTACATTCTGGGAAATAACTAGACAACAGCTAGAAGAAGCTAAAGCCGAATTAAGGAACAGAGAAAGAGCTACGGAAGAAGCCCAAGAAGAGAACGAAGCGCTACTAGAAACAGAGAAACAGAAAATAAAGCATCTTAAATACGAGCAACAAGCTGCAGCAGCCGCTTTAAGAGCTGAAAATCTAGTTGCGTTGAAAGCTTCAAAGGAAGAACACGCGGAACAAGAGCTAGAATTATTGAATGACAAAAGAACACTAAGATCCGAAATTAGAGAAAAGGTTTTAGCAGCACAGGACGAATTACGAAGGGCGAAATTGATACATGCTGAGGAGTTGTCAAATGCAAGATCAGAATTTGAGGAAAAAGCTCGGCAAATAGAAGACAAAGCGGAAAAGAAACTGCACGAAACTAAAGTTGAAATGACAGTTAAGCATAGAACGGAGATTGCTGAGGTCGAAGAAAGGAAGAATAAGCAGTTGTCAGAATTAATAGCTCATCATGAGAGGGCATTTGCTGATTTAAAGAATTATTATAATGACATCACTTTAAATAATTTAGGTAATTATTTACTTGATTTTTGATTTTGGTCTATCTGTTTATTACAGGTCTTATTTAAAATACATATATTGAAAAGTATTTTAAGTACTCATAATCTTTTAGGTCTAATCAGTAGTCTCAAACAACAAATGGAAGATATGCAGAAGGTAAAGGAAAGAGCTGAGAAGATAGCAAGAGATGCTGTTGCAGAAGCTAAGAATCTTCGCGAACCATTAGAGGCGGCTGTCGTTGATAATAAAGAGTTGAAGAGACAGATGTCTAATTACGATAGAGATAAAGCTGCATTAGCGGTAAGAACTGGTACCTTAGCTTTGCTAACGGGCAAAAAACTACCTACGATTTAATCATTGGGAAATGTCAATAAATTATCAGTCTTATTTGTGAAGTTCCAATGTCACTTTCAGTTAATAATCTCGTTTTTATTCGTATTCAAGAATCACGACGAATCAAAAAGTAGGCGCGTCATGTTGATAAGTTTAACAAAAGTCATAAAAATATTTTTTTTTTTTGCCAGGCTAAAACAAAACAACTAGCGTCACTAGAAAAGCAATTCGAAGTCCTAAAATGGGAGTACGAAGTGTTGCAAGTGCGTTACGACAGAGTGCTGGCAGAACGAGACGAGTTGAAGTCGAGGTTCTCCAGGGCTGTGCTGGAGGTACAGCAGAAGGCGAGCTTGAAGACGGCACTGTTGGAAGCAAAATTGAAAAATATGGAGGGTAGAGACCTCGGACCTAGAGAGCTGCATGTGAGTTTTTTCATATAACATCATTTTATGTTTATCGTATAGTTGACTTTGAGGAATGATTAATGATTTTTTTTTGGTTTATTTATTGACTCTTTATTTTACCTATAAACAAAAATTAAGACACAACTTTGTTTTGGCAACGTACGGAATCACATGAACATAATCAACTCCTTTATAATATCCAAATCACAGTCATTCAATATAATTATGAAAAAAAGTGAAAACTAAAAATATTTTAGCCTACCGAATATATCTGTTTATTTCAAGAACTCTTCTGTCAAACTAAGAGACGTTTGTATCCATCAGGAACTGCTAAAACTAAAAGACACTCAAGTAGAAGATCTGCGATACGAAGCTGCTCGCCTTCGTAAGGCTCACGATGACTTGCTGGCTACTTACGAAGCTAAACTTGCGAAGTTGGGTGTGCCTGCTGAAGAACTCGGTTTCAGGTAAGTTTTAACAACGACATCTAGTACAAGGCGCCAGAACTACTTAATATCATGTTACGCCATCTATGCATTAAAAAAAAATGCAGGGGAACTATAAGTATGCTGGGGCAATGTGTAGTTTTAATGATTCTACGATAAATTAACAGATGGCGCTACTCTACAGTTTTGATAAACATAATATTTATTCTTTTGGACGATAACGGATATACCATCTACATATATTCTAGACTGCTTAAAATTATTAATTATTAAAACCATTTCCAGACTACTAAAAATTAATCAAAAAATTATTAATTACTATCGGTACGTTTTATGGATGAAGCAAAGTGAAAAGTGATTAATTATTTCTTCCTAGAAATCCTAAATGATATAAATTCTTATTAATATAAGTGTAGCTAATTATCTAATTTATGTCAATTTTGTTTACGATTTCAGACCCTTGAAAGCGGTTGCCGTGGCGGGCATGTCGCCTGTTATTGGCCAGGGACCTGCGGGCTTAGTGACTAAAGATCCATAAAATACCGGTACAGGGTCTATATAATATTCGTTATTTTTATATTACCATCAATTTAATCAATATTTTTGTGTAATGGAATATTTTCGTAAATAAAGTGTTTGCTAATATATTCATAGTCGTATTATATATTTTTATCACAATGGTTTGTTTTAGCATACCGATCGTGCAGTCATTTATTTTTCATGAGATTTAGACCTAACCATAAAAATCAAACACAAACAGGCCTAAGGCCTATCTCGCTATTTTCAAGTAAAGGACATGTCCAAAAAAGGGCCTAAAATTCTAACCAAGATAAGTAGGTACTTTATATCGATACCTCCCACGTAAGTTGTTGTATGCCACAAAAATGCCGTTTAGCGTTTTTACTGAAAACGATCCCAATTTCCTATATTCTATGCATTCAAAGTGAAAAAATAACGAAAACACGATTTAATCAAGGTTTTTCCAGACGTATTTTGTTGTAACTTTCGAACGAGAACGGACTACAATAGTGTATAGACCTTTGCAATGGTTTACGTGGTGTGTGGGGTGGGAAGAATCACGCACTCGCGTGTCGTATTGGTCACATACAACAGACTACGCCGGACTTACAACCGGCCGCACGCGAAAGAAAGCGATTAAGTTCTCTCAAAATTAACTCATATCATTAAATAACTGCAAATATATAACAATGAAACATACAAGTATAATGACAACTGGGCGTAGACTATGTGATTTGGTCAATAATACGAGACAACAAATTAGCAGTTCCGAGACACCCGTTCAAAATAATAATGTTTCAATCAATCGGAATAGAACTAAATAGTTTTTGTGATTCAAGCCTGTGAAATATTACTTCTATGTTTCATTTTGTAACATTTTATTGAGATTTATGAGGCTAATGTTACTTTTAGGTGGTGATACCAACCTAAAATATTGTATAGATTACTTACAGCAGTATACGTCGTTGAGCATTAATTAAAAACATTGTATGTAATACATACAACATTTTACGTTTACATACAAATAAAAATATTGTTGTATGTTATGAATACAACAGTTTACGTTGCTATTACTTTTATTTTTACTCAAATTCATTGTTGTATGTCAGAAATCTTTTCTGAAATTGAGTCTTATAAGTAATATATAAAATGCTGTGTCCTGACTAGCTAACTTTATGACTGATCTATGAACGCAGAACCTAAATAACTGGGCCTTGAGACGAAGAGTAAGAGTGAAATTTGGTGGATTTCTTCCTAATACTATGTAAGCATTCGACAAAAAAGGATTTCCAGGAATTAGTCCATTACCAATAAGTTTCAATGAATCGGAAATGAATGAGCTATCAATATAATAGATGGATATGTCTTTTTCAATAACCTCAAACTATCAATAAATTCTACTACAATGTAGTCAAATCTTGAGACCCTTCCCCTTTTTGTAATATCAATCACTTGGACTACGACTGTGATAACGATTTCTGCCCCTATTATATACAAAAGGAAAGTTTATCAGCATTTGACATTGCACCTCAACCCTCACCAGCACCTCATTCTAGCTGCTCAACATATACAACAATAAACAATAGTCCACTGTCGGATATTTCGAATAATAGTCCCAGCACAAGTAACCGCCGTCGTCAATCAGGGACAGATAAAGGTAATGTAAGAAAAATACATTAATGAATGGATAAATAGTAAGAGAACATGTTTACGTAATTTAGGAAGAGAATATTTTCCTTGACATACCTATATAGGTATGTCAAGAAAAGGTAAAATTCAAGCAAGTAGAAAGATGGTCAAGCCATGTTGCTGTTAAGTTACATTATACAAGGAAAATGTCGAACAAATTATGTTTAGAAGGACTAGGTTTTCCATCTTGAAAATTACTATGCTCAGTGACAACTCACAGTTCGCAGTCAGGAAGTTGGCGGTGTGATACCCCGTGCCTCGGAAATCACGTAAATCGTTGGTCCTACGCCTGATCTCTCCCCGGTCATGTTGGATTGCCATCTCATTGACTATGAGAGTGAAGGAATAGCGAGTGCACCTGTGTAGTGCACACACACACTTGTGCACTATAATATCTCCTGCAAGCCTGCCTGATCTTCGTTGAGATTGGCCGTCGTGGCTAAAATCAGCTAGGAAGGGATATTTTTAACTATAAAGAGCTTTTGATTGAGTGTAATCTTTCAAGATATGGTTTAATGGAATAAAATAATTATAGGAAGTCCTGGTATGTGCAGAAGATCCTTTCAAAATTGAAAATCGGTACGTTTTGGCATACAATAATGCTGTAACGATTGCCATTAATAACAATACCCGAAGATGCCAAAGAAATAGTATGGAGCTGAGCTATGCCCTCTCTATGCCAACCATCTCCCCTTAACAAAGACAAAATATTATGATGACATAACTAGCCTCTGTCACAGTGGAATTAATCCAGCCACATATAACGACTTTTTCAGGAGTTTAGGTATCTTTTTTTGCTGGCTTTCATAAGGATATTGAATTTTCTGATCCGGGATAATACATAAATTAGTCGTTTTTTTTTAATTTTCTTTTAATCATGTATTTTCGTTTTTATTATTGATTCTCATAGAAATAATATTAGTTTTTTTTTAATTAATAATGGAAGATATTATCTGTTTTTATAAGTATACGTAAATGTTAATTATTTTATTTTTTCAAAGATGTTGAATATCTAGTATTGGTTGTTCCTTTTAAAAAAATAAAGAAATTTATCCTTTATAATATTTCTTTCTTATTTCTTAACCTACAGTTTGTTTAAATATAATAATACACACATAATTTTTTAACCGATGTCTATTGTTATTACCACATACAGTGGATTGAGACTAATATTTTTCAGTGTATACTATTGTAACTATCATATACAACAATTGACGACACCTAAACTCCGCTGTATAACGTTGTAAGTATGAGATACTACAACTGGCGCAGCCTGTACTCCGCAGTAAAATGTTGTATGAACGATATCTCAGAAAATACACATATTTTTGAAATTATCTTTCAACACAGTTAAGAATACTATTAATTAAATACATATACCAAATTTCATACAGCTACAATGATAAATGCAGTGTTTAGGCCAATTTGAATATTTAAAATGCTCTACTGTAAAATTGCGATTTTGGAGATACAACAACTTACGTAGGAGGTATCGATATATATTTCGGTAGTACTCCCAAAAACTAGGCCTTTGCAATAAATCCTAGGTATAATTTTAAAGTCCTCCAAATTTGAGATTCATGTAATTGTACTTTGCTTAAAAACTACACTTAATATTATGAACGTTAAAAAATTTCATCGCCCCCACCTAATCACGCATTTCTAACGGATGCGTCTCAGTGCGCAGACTGCTTGCTGTTTCTGTACAATTAGTTGGTACTCCTACTAATTCATACCATTTCGGAACCTAAACGAGTCTAAGACAAAAATACAGTTTCTTTAGATTTTTCGGTTCCGAATGCGTTTATATTTATTTTATTGTTTTTTGGCACTTAATTTCGGAGATAAAAAAAAGAAAGAAAATTTTTAACCAAAAATTGATTTATGACGTCATACAAACTGTCGAAAGTAGTTGTTTCCTACTATTTACGTGAATATGTGCGTTGAGTGCCTGGGTATATCTCCAACTAGATGATGGACTGCAGGGTTTGTTGTGTTGAACTATCACTTAACAACTCAAAGTGAAAGTCGTGAGTAAAAGTGTTTGAATCCTGAGAAAGAAAAAAAAAATGTGGATCCCATAATTTTGGATTTGGTGTCACTTACAATATAAACATTTTGGTATATCAAAGGAATGAGTTATTGTTCCTTAACTAGTAAGATTTAAATTGTAATTGAATCATATTTTGCTTCTGATGTCTGACATTCAGAATAGCCGTGTCGGAATATCATTAGGTACACAGAGTATAAGTAGAGCTATAACTTTACTGTGTTTTTAAATAATTGAGAATTCTGTCTCCTTCGTATTGCATTGACACTCATCATTTACTGGTGGTAGGTCTCTGATATGTAAGAGTCCATCTGGGTGGGTACCACCGCAATGTCTATTTCTACCGCCAAGCAGCAGTAAGCATGTAGTGTTGTATTTCGGTTTGAAGGGCATTGTAGCCAGTGCAACTGCTGGACGTAATGAGACTTAACATCTTATATCTCAGGATGACGTGCGCAGTGGAATGCCACACAGTACTTTGTAACTCAAGGTGCTGGGTGGTGTTGCTACTGTTTATGGGTGGTCGTATCGCTTACTATCAGGCGAACGGCTTGCTCATTGCTCCTGTCATCCAGAGCCAAAAAAAAAGATAAAAAAAAAGAAACCTTTCGAATTGTGTTGACATTTGTCGATAACAATCGAATTGCATTCGTTGATGGCAGAGGCCTCCGAATTGCGTTGTGTGTTGGCATTCGTTTGATGGCAGAGGCCTCCGAATTGCGTTACACTTACGTCTGGAGAGTGGTACCTCTGAGCTACCTATGTGGTACCCTGGGTAGACATGTACACACCACAGAGTGGTACCTCTGAGCTACCTATGTCGTACCCTGGGTAGACATGTACACACCAGAGTGGTACCTCTGAGCTACCTATGTGGTATCCTGGGTGGACATGTACACACCACAGAGTGGTACCTCTGAGCTACCTATGTGATACCCTGGGTAGACACGTACACACCACAGATGTGTGTTGGCATTCGTTTGATGGCAGAGGCCTCCGAATTGCGTTGGCATTCGTTTGATGGCAGAGGCCTCCGAATTGCGACTTTTAATTTTCTTTACAGGTCAGAGGCGACCGTATTGCAGAATGGCCGTGTCGGAGTGACTAAAATACTATAAAATAGGATGCTAGTTAATTACCAGTATTTCAATATTGACAGTGAGATTTAAAATACACAATGTTGCAGATTCATTTGAATTTGTAAAATAAGTTGTTGATTTGACTATTTTTATTTATGAATATTGTATTACTGTTGACTTCAATGAATCGAGTAGTATGAAATTATGTAGAGGGGAGCGAACCTTTATAATGAGAGTGCAGACGCGCTTCAGGGCATTCGAAGTTTAGTTGGCTAGCTCAACAGAACGTTGTTATTACTCTGTATTGTTGTTCAGACGAAATATATTATGTTTATATGAGAAAAACCAGCTTTTAATTATTATTGAAAGCTTAAATCATGACGAAGTCTAAAACATGGAAATACCACCTTCGCCCATACATCCATCATCCAACTCCGAAATATAAATGGGGTCTAAAAATATTTTTTTTATGAATCCGAGATTCATATTTTTGCTCCTTAATATTCATAAAGTTTGGCTGGGCAGCGTTTGGAAAACTACGTCGAGTCTTTACGTCATCCATACCCGTCATGACCTACGGAGCCGAGACATGGACACTCACGGTAGGGTTGGTCCACCAGTTTAAAGTCGCTCAGCGGGCTATGGAGAGAGCTATGCTCGGAGTTTCTCTGAAGGATAGGATTCGCAACGAATACATCCGACAGAGAACCAAAGTTATCGACATAGCTCAAAGAATTAGCAAGCTGAAGTGGCAGTGGGCTGGCCATATCTCGCGAAGAACCGACAACCGCTGGGGTAAACTTGTTCTTGAGTGGAGACCGCGACTGGGCAAACGTAGTGTAGGATGCCCTCCGGCCAGGTGGGATGACGATCTGCGAACGACTGCAGGCAGATGCTGGATGCGGCAAGCTGAAGACAGGGCGCTATGGCGCTCATTAGGGAGGCCTATGTCCAGCAGTGGACTGATAAAGGCTGATGATGATGATGATTCATAAAGTTTGAGCCTGGTTAGATTTTGAAGCCCAGCACCATACAAAAAGCGGACATCTCTTTTATTTGAGATTATCCTATTAAATATCATTTATTTGAAAGCATAGATTATAGTGCGAATTTTTAGTTGGTCAGTTTATATTATTATATTATATTATTAATTAAATAATTACATTATTAATTGTATTTTTAATTTCGTTTTAATGTGACGAGAAGCAGTTACTCAGATGTTGTGACACAAGCCCTAATTATAGGGGAATAAAAAAATAAAACAAACACATCGAAGCCAATAAGTGTACTTTATTACCTACCAACGTTTTTTTCTCATTATGTACAAAACGGTCATAAGGCAACAGTTACAAATTAAAACGCATTTTTATATACGACAAACATTAATAATTCAAACATTTCGCTTTTTAGCTAGATTTTGCGCCACATTTTGTAAATTACAGGTTATACAAATTATTTTCTAAGAGAGGTCTCATTATACTGGTTTTCGGGGCAACAGTAAAATTGTATTGACATTGTGTTTGCAGTTGCTGTTATTAAGAATGGCGGAATGAATGAAACGAATATTTATAATTTTTTTAAATCAGTGACATATTTGTTTCGATGAATCCTTCGGACACCGAATGCACGAATCTTTTACGAGACGAAATCATTCCTGTATTTATGATTTAATTTTCTTATATAGGAAGAAGAAAATTTTGCTCAGTTTTTTTGATAATAAAATTACGTCGAAACTATATTCACTTACACCCAATATCTACACACGTATTCAGCTCGAATAGGGGGCGAGTCTATCTCCAAATCGAGCACTTCAGACTCTGAATCGATACAGAGCACAAAAAAAAACACTTTACGCTGACCCCGGGAACGAATCCGAGACCTTACAACGGGAGTCATAAAGCAATACAAATACGGCACTGAGGCAGTTTCAAACCGACTTCAAAAAAGGAGTTCATGTATTTTTTTGACACATAGAGGCGTGCGTATTGAATGGACGTCAATTATATTCAACGGATTACCCATTTTAGGCGTCCTATTTTAATTATATTACATTTTTAATAAACCTTTGTTCTGTTTCATATTTTTTATACCTGAGTTAATGCAGAATTTATGAATCATTTTACAATTACTTTTAGCAATATAACTGACTATAGAAAACCAGTATAACCAGACCTCTTTATATACCATAACTTGTAAAACCTGCTCTGAGGTACACATGCATATTACTAAAACAAGGCTATCTGCAATCTCTTAAATAGGAGCGACCAGCGCAGCCATGTTTAAAGCAGATAGGTATACCTATAATATAACATGATCAGCTTATTGATATACACTGTCATAAGTAAAAGTTTATTTAAAGATATAGATAGTAATAAATATAGAAAATATATGTGTCATTATTAAAAAATGCGAACAAATAGATTTACTCATGAGCCATGTCACAGCGTGTTTAACTCGCGCGCGATCAGAATGGGATGCGACGTTTTGGAACGGAAACTATACGGTAGCGTCAGCAAACTCACGCTAATGTTCGAGAGATACAAATTAAATAAATATTAAAAGGTTTTGTGGACTTTTTATAACTATAATTAAGTAATACAAATATGCGTGTTTTGTACAAATTTACATAGTGTAGGAGGAGAAAATCTCCTGAAATCTACACAATTTTTTGGTTTTACAAAACAACAATAATTAAAAAGAACAAGAAAATTTAAATTCAGAAAACGAACGCTACTTCGTTCAAGAATTTTTATCTTTGATTTATCTCGTCAAGGTTCTATCCAAGAAGATTATATGTATGTATAAAGTTCTTGGTTCTATCCAATTCTGACGCGCGGATTATAACATTTTTGGTATTGTGATTTGACGCATGATTTTTTTGTATGCGGTATATTTTGTGTGGCATAAAAATTATTTCGCCAAATATTAGTACAGGTTTTTTTTAAACAAATAATACACTTTTATGCACGTGTACCTAAAAATGCGTACTACTAATAGTTTGCACTTACGATCTATTTTTATAAATATCAAATTTTTTGAAAACAACGTGTTTATGAAATACATCTAGGTGGACTTTGTCTGTGACTAAAACCGTGTACATGCTCGCTGGCGATGATTTATATACAATTCAATTTTCAAGCCATAAAGCATTGAACTTTACATTAATGTCTTAGAGCTTAGTTTTAACCGCTCTATTTTTCGTAAAAAAAATATAAGAATAGAATAAAGTGCAAGGAAAATATTGGTCAAAAGCTTTTCATATAAAGACGGAAAAGAAATTATAATATTGACATCCCTTTCCCACTTTCAAGTTTGAGATTGAAATATTATATTACGTTATCTCCTATAATTCATAAAATCCTATCATGCACAACCGAAATTCAGACGTTTACAGGAGGAAATAAATTTTATAAAATTAATTTGACTTCAAATTTCGAATGATATATTGTGAATTGCTTTTGGCTTAATACTTTAGCTTCTTTTACCAAAAAATTGGCTAAAAATAATTGCAGATAAAGACAACAAAAAAATGTTATTTCCGTCAAAAAATTCGAAATGAAAATTATTTAATATTTATAAACAAAAAATATTTCCGTGTATGTTGACTTTTTCCATGTTTTTCTTTTACAATTAAGATAAAATATAAACTAATCCTTTGTTTGAATCGATTATATTAACTTAATAATCTTTTATAATTACAATGTAAATGAAGATTTTAATGTAGAATCTAAGGGACTTAGTTATACATCCTATGATAAATAATATTCTTATAATTTCATTGGAAATGCATTGCATACAAATGCATTGCCTTCATAAGATAACAAAAGGGTAAAATGGATCAGAAAATTTAAAAGTACAGTCAGTAACAAAAAGATCTTAACAAATTCAAACTATAAATCACCCTATATACTTTCGCTCTTTTATATTTTTTTTTCTTCTCTGAAATAGGTATTATAGAAAGAGTCTGTCCCAAACAAAAATATTACATATTATTTGACGGGTATAATTGAACTGAACTTTCAAATTTTTTCGCCTATTTTTGTAGCCAACTGTACAACCTAATAAAGATTCAACCAAAGGTCATTAGTCATTACATAAGTTCGATACCATTCATCATACTTTGAAGGACCATTAATATACATTTTACATTAAAATCTTGTAACTTTTAACTCAAAATTAATCCTAAATTTGGTGGCAAGAAACAACATTGTCAACATTTTGAGTCTGTTAGAAAAAGAAAGCAATTACATCAACAAATATTACTCAAGGAACCTTCTTGAATAAGTGTTTTATTTAAAATTAAGAATTATATTTTTAATTAAAAAAATAAAGTATCAAACAGGCAAAAGATAATATCACATCCGCCAAATAGAGTTTTTTTGTTACGCTTTACTTTTTCTACTGTTTTGGATGTTCATTCTGTGGTGAAATAAATGCATGCATTAAAACAGTTCGAGACAATCGTTTTGCATAATCAGCTGATCAAAATGATCTTGTTTGAATAAGGAAACTGTCTAGCCTGGCCGTTTCAAAATTACAGTTTTTATACAACATTGATAGTTTTATTGTCAATTCAAGTTTGTCAGACAGTGTTGTTTCTCAATCAATTTATGCTTCAACTATTTTAGGCATTCACTTATCATTATAGCATCAAATATTAACACTAGTATGTGCGTAGGTATTAATGACACTAAAATTTCTCCAGTCTACATCGTGCCTTACATCCTCATCATAAATACATCTTTATACTTAACAACGGTAATGACATATGTATTGATTTAAAATTAACAAATTGAAACTTCGATTTAACATTTTTCATAAACCGGAACCTTGAATGGTCCCAAAATATAAAATAAATACGCTTAAAATGTTCCGCGCATATATATGTATATATTTTTACATTTCTATAACATACGCAGTATTCACAAGCCTTTTAATCAATATTACTAAAGAAAAATAATATAACTCCATTTTACAACCATTACTTGTTTGCAATTTACCAATTGTAAACTCTTGCTAATGTGTTCGCACGATTTTAATCCAAACATTCAAATATTAAGCAAAAATATACATTTATTATTAAAAACATTTTATTTTAACAATTTAATAATCCGTAAATGATAATGAATTATGGGTCGATGAAAAAAGAATAAAATACAGAGGCGATGAACTTTAATGGATTATAAATATCGATTAATATAATTCTATTTCGGTAAGTTTAGAGTCGGTACGGATCTGTGTGGACTGTGTTAATGAATTTTTAAATAGCGTAGGCTCGGGACGGAAGAATCAATACCGACCACTGCGGCATGGCAAGGACTTCCAATAAAATAGCATTGCGTGCTTTCTTTCAATTGTCTTGAGGTGTTGATTGACCGTATTGCATATTCAAACATTTGCATGTTTAGCAAGGGAGTTTTCATTTGGAATCATCTGTATCAAAAGATATGATTTTTAATTGACGCAAAGTACTATTTTAACACAATTGGAAAGCGAAATTATAAAGTTTTTACGAATATACTATAAAGTAGGAAAATGATGCTATTTCTAACAGCGCTACCATATCGTGATCAAATCTTGCTTTTACGCTCTCAGCCGCACTTGATTGAAGAGCTCTTAAAAGTTCAAAACAGACTATCGACTTTGCAAGCTGATTGTTATCATTTAAAAAGACATCCGTTCTTCGAATAGGCTTTATTTCGACCATATAAGTTTAATTTCAGAAATTATTTCTTCTGTTACCATCGCCGTTCCATCGTGCCATCGTATTTTTATAGCATTGAATGCCGAGACGAGTATGCCGTTCGCGTGATGGTAAGTGCTACGACCATCTATAAACAGTAGAAACACCATCCAGCACCTTGAGTTACAACGTACTGTGTGGCATTCCACTGCGCTCGTCATCTTGAGACCAAAGATGTTAAGTCTCATTATTTACTGTAGTTACACTGGCTACAATGTCCTTCAAAGCGACACACAACAGTCCATGCACACTGCTGCTTGGCAGTAGAAATAGACATTGTGGTGGTCCCACCCAGACGGACTCTTACATATGAGAGACCTAACCACCAGTCTTACATTTTCTTTCAAAGGCATATTTAATAATATTTTAATATGACTATCCGTAGCTATGTATCGCCGCAGAGAAACATGGATCTCATTATGTTCGGAAAATTTTCGGATAATTGGCATTACATGGGCAGGATCATAGTAATTATAAAATTTTACCGAAAAATGGCTTCATTCCAGTCAGTCAACATCTCAAAGCCGCACAGAATAATCTAAGCCGGACTAGGTACATTACATTTGTCGCTTAATCTTTGAGCACTAATTATTATTATATAAAAAAACATGGCTACCTACATTATCATTAATTTTTTAACGTTAATAAATAAAATATAGCTTAAATTAAATGATATTGAGAATTGTACTAAACTGGATTATTATAAATATAATTAATCGATGTATTTTAAATTATAATTTTATACATTTTTGTCTATTGTTATAAATTGATAACAGATAAATTAATTTTAATTGTTGATAAAAATCGAAGTGGGATTAAGTTTTCACAGACTTTACCCCATTCTCTAGAGATTTTTAACGATCATTCTCCACTTAAAAAAATTAAAAGTACCGTTGTCAACGCGAGGTTTTGTTATTAACTCCCGCTTCGATCTTTTTCAAAGGCAAATACATATTCGTATATTCTATGATGTATACTTTGGAATATTTTTTTTTAATCAGCACGCGTGCATTTGACACAATTAGCATACGAGCGTAATTTTAAAATCTTATTTTTTTTATCAATAATTACTATAGGAGATAAAATTTTTGTTATTTCTAATATATGGCGTGACGTGATGGTGGTTTTTATGTCATCGTTGAGCATCGTTTACGTTAATTTTGTGTCAACTAATATGGTCATTTTAGTTTTGCACTATTGTTCTCAAACATTTGTCTATAGACAATTGAAATAAAAAACACCATCACCATTTTTAGTATTAGTATTTTCACAACGCGTTATAAAAAATCTTTCGCCCATTACTGACCTGAGGGTCATTCGGATCTCGCATTTCATACCTCTTTCTCTTACAGAGTGCTAGAGGGATATAGCGCATCAAGCGTGTTTTCAAAATCACAATATCGAGCACATTTATCTTCCTAAGAACATTTTTATTCACCTCATTTCGTGATGAACTCTGTAGCCAAAGCCTCTTCAGGAATCCTGTCATCTGGAAGAGCAGAAATGATTGTTAATATCAAAACAAGCGACATTTTCTCCGGTTTTACGTTGAGTCCCGAAATTTGGGCTTTATTGATTGATTGTATTTGGAATATATGCCATAACACTAAGATTTTTGGGAATCCATTAAGATTAGGTACTGATAGATCAGTGTAATGTGGCAACAGGAAATGGAAAAACAATTTACTTCGAAAATACTAATTGTCGATAGCATTTTGAAAGCCTTTCTTTAGTTTTGATTTGCCGTTTATACTAATTAGTGTTAATTTGGCTGATTATTGGAATTCGTTAACTTACTGTCAGCTATTAATAGGTATATTTCTGTGTGACCCATTGTATAAGTTTTCTTACATAATCTTAGCACACTCAAAAAATGCCAGGACTTCTAGTCTTCTGGATGTTGATGTGTCTTAAATTTTTATCTATGATTGTCTAAGAGCTGCTAGACATTTTTGGGAATGTATTTGAGGCAATGTGAAACATTGACAAAAACTTCTAGTGATACTTAAATACGAAAGCGATACCTGGCTGTAGAGAGCAGTTCTTAAGCGACTCTTAAATGAAAAAGCCAGATCATTTAACGGAGTCGCAGCCTTTGCCAAGTGCTCGCAAAGTAAAAATATCTAAAAGAAATTAGCCTAGGTAATTAGTAAGCAATTCTTCAACCAGGTCTGCATTAATTAGGTATTGCTACAAGTTTTTAACAATGTTTTCCACTACCTTAAAGACAATCCCAAAAATGTCTTCCAGCTCTCCATTAATAATGCTATTTACTTTATCATAATAAAATTGTTCTGCGGTTTTTCCTAAAAAATCTATAATATGTATCTATACATTCATCATATTATACGTATACATTAACTTGTTTTAATTTTAGCAAAGTTAGACTGCATTTAAATGTGGAAAATTTCATTATTGCTAGTCATACGGGAGTCCAAAAATAAACTTAAAGTGCGCTGTGAATTGTGATACTTTAACTTGCAATAAATTAAATTTAATATAATGAGCAAAAGAAACGTACAAAATCAAGGAACATAACATTTAAGCAGTAGATACCTAATACTTTAATGATGTGCATGAACGTCTAGAATTAAAAAAAACGTATGGGTTGGTTGTGCTTTTAATTATTCATTAATATCATTTTTTATTCCAAACAAAACGTACGACGTATGTTTATTTAATGATGATGGTTGATGATTTAATATCATTTCGCGTTATGATCCAATATTTTTAATAATAAGTTTCAGGTATACGGTAGTCCGTGACATAATATGTTCATGTAAATAGTAAGCCTTTTAGTTGCTATTAAGCCTACTTAGAAGCCATTTGAATTATTGCTTATTCCATGTGACATAATGTAAGCAGTGTCTCAAAGCGGCTTAAGAAAATTGAAAAACGGAATACGTAGTTTTTGCAAAAAGTCTTTTCTCAAATATTTCGTATCAAACAGTGAGTACAGAGTAAAGCAAGCATGTATTCGTGTAATTGGGAGTGGGGCTTTTATTTGTGGGAATGTGCATGGTTGCTTCAGTTTAAGCTTTAAGCTTTGGCGTTAAAGCTGATTTTTCAAAGACATACCTCTATGTGTTTTATGCTGTAATATCTCACTAGGCGTTCACGAATGAAGACTTGGTCCTGTTTGGAGACAATAATCATAGTATAAGATATATGTTTTTTTATAGATTTTTAGTTTCTGTATTCACTGGATCATTAATTTCAAAAGTGTTTTTAAATGCTGAATTGGATAAAAGAATATTAATCCTAAAATAGACACTAAGGTTAAAAAATAAAACTACATTTTAAATTTCGAACAACAAAAAAATACAATGAAAGGTAAAATGTGTTTTGAGTTGTGTGAGGAACAAATGTTTTGATGTTTTATCCTATCTTTTATGGCATAATAATTACAATTATTGATCGTTTTTGTCATATAATTTATGGCAGTATGTTTAGTACAAATTAAATTACGAGATTTATGTAACGCGTTAGCCACAATTCAGATATCAAAATTCGTCAAACAGACGAAGTAATGATAATTGGACTTAAAATACTTAATAAAACTCACCCAGACAACGAGGCGGAGTTGGAGATGGGTGGACTGTTGGACTCGAAGCCTTCCTTCGGCTTGTCATTAGCCAATTGCATCTTGAGCTGGTGTCCGAAGCACGCCAGATCCTCCCTGAAGGTGTCCGAGCCTGGAGTCGTTGGCTTCTCATCATCACCCGTCGCCATCGCCTCAGCATCGCTCTTCAACGGCGCCTGCTCGGACTCATCCTCAGTATTGTAGATTTTAAAGTAAGCGAACGTCAGATAAATAACCGAGATGAAGAACGATGGTATGGGAATTGCCATCGCGTATACCAGATTTAGGGTGTTCTGCCACATGTCCAGGTCAGTGATCACAAGGCCAGGGTCCACGCGACTGTAATAGCAGGTGTAGTTGGTGCCTAATGGCCTGTACTTTCCATAAAATATGGTGCAATTTAATATTGGTGGGTAACCACATCCTTTCACGTTTGGAAACAGCTTGGCTCCAGTGAAATACCATTCTGAATCGTTTCCTTGCAGACCAGTTGGCAAGGCATCAGGCAGGTCCTGATCCTCAGTCATCTCTGGATAATTTTTGTCGCCGGCTACCTCGTAATTTTCATATTCATAATCGTTCCTCAGAGCTCTCTCTACTCTAATGAGGTTCTGAACTTCACTCTCAGTGATGTTCCCGTAGTCACCGAGTTTATAATTGACCCTGATTTGCGTGCATTCAAAGAGGTCCTTAGTGCAGCCTTCCCTACAAGATGCCCAGGTACAGTTGCTTGCTCCGACCAAATGCTTCACTTGAGTTGTCACGCACTGCGCCCCTACTGGATCGAATTGCATAAATATTGTGGTGAACGCTGGCTCAATCACAAACGGTACTAAGAACAAGAAGGCGAATAGACTGAAGATGGCGAGCAGGACGAAGGTAGCTGTTGTGTAGAACAGGAGTTTCTCGAGAAATGTCGGTGGTATCTTTTCGTCTTCGGCCATCGTGGCGTGAAGACGCTATAAGCGACCATAGCGAAAGTTTCACCTCAGCTGTGTCATTTCATCTTTTTATAGTCAGTCTTGACGAATGACTTCTTGATTTTTGGATCCAAATTTATTATGTTTTTATTGTTTAGTTATATTCACATTTTTGTTTACGTATCTGTGGACAATTTGCATTTTCTGGTTTACTTTTCACACATCAATCAAGGAATATGAATATGATTATATTTTATTACTGAAAAAATGATTTAATTATTATACACTTTAAAATTTACTCTAACGTTATTTCGAAATTGGCAGGTATTTTGCGTGTCATTCCTGATATTTCTCTTCGCACAGAATCCGCAGACTCTTTACAAGGACTCAGCCATATTTGGCATACTTTTCTGACTTATTGCCAACGTCTTATTTGCGTCGCTACTATTGTGATAGACGCCAGACTGTCTGGCTGGGCAAGAATCCAGCATCATATTGATTTGCCAATTTGCTAGGCTACAAACTATTTGGGACAAATCTACAAATACTCTACTGGGTATAGTCATAAACGAATACCGGCATTCTGGGTCACGTATTTTTAGTTCATTAACCAATGCAGAATTGTATCCAGTATCAGGGAGTTAATTGTGGCTTGTTTATGTTTTTGTTACATAGTTTAAGGAACGTATGCAGAGAAAATTATCCTATTAATATTATAAACCCGAAAGTTGGTAAGAAGGTATTTTTGTTACTCTCTCACGCAAAAACTGCTAAACGGATTTCGATGAAATTTAACACATGGGTAGATCATGTCCTGGAAGAACAAACACATAGGCTACTTTTTATCCCGGAAAAATTTTTAGTCGAGTGGAGCCGCGAGCCAAAGCTGGTTTATACTTTTGTTGAATAATTATGTTCACATAGCAAGGTAATATAATATAGCAATATATAACGGAGTACCCCCGATTTCTATAATACGAGCTGGACTTAGTTTAGAAATCTGAGTGTCATGTATTGGAGTGCCATTGTACAACCAACTTATGTACCTAGACTATTTGTGTCATGTATATTTTTTCTCTTTGTTGTACCTGTGCTTTGAAATAAATAGATCGTATTATAGTTTAAGTAATGTATGCAGAGAAAATTATACTTTTGTGATAGCTTTGATTTTAGTAAGATCTTTGATCAATTATTCTTGGGAAAGTCTTGAGTTCTCTCGATAACAGATAACAGTATAATTTTAGTTAGTAATAAACTAAAAAAAATCTGCATTCCAAATCCGCAAATTTAAGTTTTTTTTCTTTTCGTTTTTCCGCAAATTTAATAGTAACTTGCATTATTAGGTTTTGAATTTTTTACACGATGCTTAATTTTATCATTTAACATATTTTTAAGAAAGTTTTGTAGGAAATGAATTATTTTGGTACCAATTTTAACTCAGATGATTAACGCATTTACTTTTAATTAACAGCTATTGTTGTTTGCGTCGAATAAATATATGTTCATATGGATGGGCAGAAATAAATAATTTCAATTGACCTCCTTACTATACGGAAAGGTCGACCGTCCATCCGATTCCATTTAATCGATTATAATCAAACGTAGGAACTAAATGAACCTGCGTTAAGCTGTGGAAGTTAGATCGATTAAATGTATAAACGTTGAATAATCGAGAAGGGTGAGTCAGACAAATAAAAATAAGGCTGGTGTACAGAAATCATTAGGTGAAAACATTCGAAATTTACTCAACTAATCGAATCTTTTAATCAAAGTTAAATGTTTCTGAATTATATAAAATATATTTTTTCAATGTATTTTACGATTTACACGTTACGTTAATCAGCTTTGTATATAGGACTAAAAGATATAAACACACGAATTGAGAACCTCCTCCCTTTTTTGGAAGTCGGTTAAAAATCAGCTGTGAATGGAGTGGCTGTGAGTTTGAACCCTACACATTTTTTTTCTTAGTCAAAAAACTCTAGTAGTTCATACTTATGACACGTGCTTGGTATCTTAATATTAATGAAAAATGAAACCCTCCTAGCCAATTTCGGCCGCGGCGGTCAATCTCAACGGAGATCAACCAGGTACACAGGAGATAGTATAGTGCACAAGTGTGTGCGCAGTACACAGATGCACTCGCTATTCCTTCACTCTCATAGTCCGGTGAGACGGCAATCCGACATGACCGGAGATAGTTCAGGCGCAGGACCAACGGCTTTACGTGCTTTCCGAGGCACCGGGGTATCACACCGCCAACTTCCTGGCTCCGAGCTGCAACTGAGTAATTTTTAAGATGGAAAAACCCAAAATCCCTAACCTAACCCAATCATAATATTAAGATGTCTATTTACCGTATTAAAACATGCAACTCAATTTCGATCTGAAGTGCGATATCAGCTAAGTCGCTGTCAAATTAAGGTCAGCATCTTAAAATAATCGATATTTAATAAAACCATAATAACATCAGCTCAAATGACATCTCAAGTTCCAATATATAATACTTATGACGAATTTTGACAACTAAGTTTTGTTTATATAATTTATTACCTGAGAACAAGCCCTTAAATTACAGCTAAAGCTTTGGTTTATTAAAAAGTTCAGTACATTAAATGTCTAGTTGAGACTTTACTCAAACCTGAGACTCGTTTATTAGTAACGCCCAATGTCTCACTATAAAATGTATAATATTTAATACTTCAGTAATACAGATTTAAGTTTCGATTCTTTTCGCACCTTTAGAACGAAAACGACACAATTTAAAAAATAGAAAATTGAGTTGTCGTTTTTAAATGACTAAAAACTAGTCCCTTATTTATAAAAATATAATAAAATAGGGACCGATGTAACAGTTTTGTTCTTTTTCTGCTTGAATATGGCTGTGTTTGAACTATTATTGTATTGAAAACTTCGTTTTAAGTAATTTTGTGACGATAACTCAATTTTCTATCTTTTTGGATTGTGTCGTTTTCATCCTAAAGGTGCGTTTTCATCCTTAAGTTCTTATCACCCCTCTTTGCTGCACATTCAAATTTGTATATAAGAATCTATACCTACTAGTATTATAAAGCTGACGAGTTTGTTTGTTTGAACGCGCTAATCTCAGGAACTACTGAACCAATTTTGAAAATTCTTTCACTAATAGGAAGCTACTTTACTCCTGAGTGCTATACTTTTTATCCCGGGAAAATATTTTTATCACGGAAAAACTTTTTCACGTGGGCGGAGCCGCGAGCACTACTAGTCATTTAATATTTGAGTTATCTAACTTTTGGTTAAATCCTCTTGATTGATCAAACTAGTACTAATACATACATTACCAGCCCTGTATTATGTATCTAATGCCCACTACTAAGCACGGGCCTCCTCTACAACTGAGAGGACTAATCCGGTTTCTAATAAACCCATTTTCTACAAACACAACTGTCGGTCAGTTTTTCAATTCAAGCATGTGATTTGGCTGATATTAAATTTGAACGTGGCAAAAGGTTGGGCCTCTATTACTTCTCGGAAACATTGTCCTAATCCGACTGAACCCATTATGCGTCTTTCGACCCCTTCGCAAGAGAGGGAATGGCATGTGTATGTTTAAAATAATCACCTGATATAAAGGGAAGATTCGCAAATGGCAGCCATAAATAAAGGAAAGTAGCAAAAGAAAAACGACGGGAAGAACGTTCTTAAGCTTTCGGAAATCACAATACAAAATGCAACAAAAAATACTTCCCACATTGCTTTTCTGTAAGCCAGTGGTACTTCCCTAGTTGTCTTGGTCCACTCTTGGTGTTGGCAAATGTTTACAGGCTCTAGCAATTTGAACTAAGGTAACGGAACCATTGAAAGCCTACATAATTTTAATTTAAAATCTTCATAATATTGTTTCCTGAAGAAATATAAAGAAATACCTTTGATTACATTGCATTATATCATTACGTAATTTTATAAAATTTATTATAAATAAAAGAAGTAAGTAACAAGCGTACCATGTTTTTTAATTACAACACAAAAGTAATGGATAACATGGATGGTGGGCCATATGAAGAACTGGGCTTGCTTTGGACCCACTATTTCATAAATAACAATCTTAAACTGAATGTTTTCATTAAAATAGCAGAAAAATTTCGAGCACGTCGAACCTCATTATCTACCTTACATCTTTTATGAGTAGATCTGGAATGAGTTTTTCCTGGATAAAAGTCTCGCTATACATTTTCCAGGGATAAAATGTAGTCTAAAACTTTCCCAAGATCTCAAAATATCTCATCGAATAAATATTTCATCGAAGTCCGTTCAGTAGTTTTTGAGTTTTCCGCATACAAAATTTGCCACCTCTTTTTACCCCCTTAGGGATTTCGTTTTGCGAAATCCTGTCTTAGTGAGCACCTACGTCTTAAAAAGAACCCCTATGCAAAATTAGAGACTCCTAGCACTTGTAGTTTCTGAGATTTCGTCATGAGTGAGTGAGTGAGTGAGTAAGTGAGCGAGGGAGTGAGTGAGTGAGTGAGTGAGTGAGTGACCTTTCGCTTTTATATATATAATATAGGTGGGCAGTATATAATACAGAACTGGTATTATTTATTATTTTCTACAAGTTGCAAAAGATAGAAAAAGCTCCTGCATAAAAGCTTTTGTTGTCAGTGTGTCACGTGTCGTGTTGTTGCCGTTTGCATAGTATTGAGTGTTCAAACAATACCTATTACCTACCCCCTTATTCTCTATCACAGAGTTAACTCGTAACGTGACCGCGTCACGTTAACTTCGTGTAATTAGGTAACGCTAAATGGTATTCTGTATGCCAATTTCCATAGTGATAAACGCGATGAGTTACGTTACGCGCTTGTTACCAGCGGTGAAATAGGTAATGTGTCTTAGGAAATAAGGGGGCTATACTGTGTGCATACGTTATAATGTTAATTGTGTTTCAAAGGATTCTAGTCTCTTCTATTTTTTCATTACTAAAGTTGTATACATGCTTTTTGTCACGTCTCATCTTGTTGCAGTGTCTGATCAAATCTCAGATCATAAAACTTTTTATATGGATCATTCTAACATGATTTGCCCAGGACTATATCCCTCAGAACAATGGTGGTAAACCGCTGGTTCTTAAAACAAACACAAATACAATCTGCTCATGTTAAAATTTGTTGCGTCGAATTAAAAAAAAAGAATAAGGCTAGGTGGTAGATGATAAAATTGTAAGCCATTTAACTTGTATTTTATAGTCTCGTAATAAATTTACAACTATGAAATCTACTTTGGAAAACACAGTCATTAGGGACAAAAGACATATCTCCCTACGGCAATTAGGTAAAAAATGATTATCTAATGTACTCAATGTTTTACTACTGAAATATGACAACTTGACTAGAAAAGTGCTGTGTTATACACCAATAAGACAGATTAGTATTCCTAGAGACGTCGAGCTTTTGCTATCTCACGATGCTATAAAATGGCAATAATCTGGGCTTAAAGCAATTGCAGTTTGAGAGCGGGATAGTTCCTATCCCCATTAATATTTACATTATCAAAGCAAACGTGCATACGTGACTGACATTTACGGCAAAATGTTGCCCATAGCTATGTATTTTTTAAAACTACATAGACAAGATCTTAAAAGACTTCCTTACAGCTTATAAATAATGTATAGAGTGACATCAAGATGCAATGCAATCACCCTGTATCACATAGTGCCCACTGTTGACCACGGGCCTCCTCTATTACTAAAATGGGTTAGGCCTTAGTCCACCATGCTGGCCTAGTGCGGGTTTGCATGCTTCACGTACCCTCGACATACTTATGGAGAATTCTCAGGTACGTAGGCTTCCTCACGATGTTTTGCTTCACCAAGCGACGGATAATTAATAAACAATACACACGTAACTACTAAAAGTCAGAGTTGTGTGCCTTGAGACACATAGAGAGAGAGCAGGGTATTCTCTCTTAAATCACGTATAAAAACACAACAGTGCCTGCATAACGGTTCCTGGCAAATGATATTGCGGTGAATATGAATTCTTCTATACCCCTAACATACAAAAAGAACTAACTTAATTCTTGACTTAGCTGTATCATTATTTTGAAGATAAAGTTAAACGGGTTAATAAGTTCTTAGCTAGAAGTGATAATAACCTCTCCTTGGCCTAAAGAGTTTCAAACCACTTGCACACCTTCACCGTAGCTTCTATTATTATCTCTTTCTCTGGTTTTCTCTGGTGGAAACTGCTTTCCGAACTGGTGGTAGAGTAAAAATGATCTGAATCTAAGTAATGTTTAATATTTTATGGATTGGAATAAATTATTTCATTTCATTTCAATAATATTATGAAGTTAATATCTTACGAACTTATTACATAATAACATGACATGTTTTGATACTGTTTGTAAGTTACTAAAGTTCCTTTGTGGAATCTAAATTCTCAGAGAATTAGACCCTTTGTTGAAATATGCGCGTTCTTGAGCGTTCATTTTAATAATATGTGTAGAACACTTAAAACTAAACTTTATCTGTTTATAAATATAAGCCATATTTTTTGTTTTTAGCTTGTGTCTTAATATAGTATGTACAGTTCACTGATCTGGTTAATCACCTTGGACCTATAAGTGGACTATCAAGAGCGCTATATCAAGCGAACCTATATCTAAACTAATAAAATAATCATAACACTTTTTTTGAATGGAAAATCGAAATAATTTGGGGATTACATAGAAATATACACATACAAAAGAAAATATAGGATCATAATATACTATTATACTATATCATCATGTTATTGATATGAAAGATATTTCTTTGAAATTATCGCGATGTTTTAAACTTTCTCCAGGGTTTGATATAGCTCTCTCCACAAATAGTTATTACTACTTGCGTCCTTCTAGATTACTACAAAGCGGTGTTACATAACTTAACCTCAAAATAAAAGCTCTTGAAGTTACATTTTAGGAAAATTTATTTACAATTGTGTGCAATAATTGTATATAAGTAATTTATATTAGGATATATGTATTTTGTAATTGTATTTTGATATTCAAATTTTAAATTAATGCAATTATCTTTGGCCATTCAACTTGTATCCAGAGCTGTTATTAAAAAATAATTACATTCCAATTTCGAACACAAGGACGTGCCATAATAGCACCCTGACATAATGCAGTAATGATTTCACTCTATCACTAAACAATAATATATTAATATTATGTATTATATCATGTACGATACGAATTAATACACTTAATAGCATTATAAATGAAGAGTAAAAATAGATGTGTGGACAAGTAAACCAGTGATGGTGAAAATTTACCCTGGCTTCGATCCGTTTGCACCCGAAAATTATTGTTAACAAACACTACGTTAGCTATACACTAAACCATCCTTTTTTGTATAAGAAATACTTATTTTTTCTAGTTTTTTTGTTCACCGACGTCTGTTTTACGACAGACGTCGACGCGTATCCGCGACACCGTGACTACTGGGCGCAAGCCAACTTGTGCCGGACTTACTGGCACCTCGTAAGCCTTATCGAATAATTAAAAAATAATAATCCAATGTTTTTTTTTTAAAGACGTTTTACTTACTTGAAATTTGTAGTACTAGCACGCATTAAAAAATAAATTTCAAAATAAGAATATTACTTAGAAACTTAAAATCTTCACAATTTCAAAATTAGAATTGCAAAACCGAGTGCAACATGGATTAATTAAATCGGTTTAATTTTTTTAAAAACGAATTTGGCGGTCACACACTGGTTTGTTAGAGTGCGCGCGTCGCCTGGACCGGTCGATACAGCCTGTGTCATGTGCTCAGCCAGTATACGGCGACAGACAGTCTTATTTTCAAATTCAAAGGCATTTTATTGAGACCATTTCCATTTTCTTAATATTTTTAATTCTTAAAATCCACAGATGCACATTTATTGTTTTTTTTTGTCTCTACAAAACAGTTAATGATTTTAAACGCAACCTCTTAGAACAAGCGCGATGAATGACTCCTCAGTTTATGGGGTAATGGCTGACGTTTCGCTCGGGGTAGGTTTTATCAATAGTCATTAGTTTCGACCAACTCTATTAACAGACATAACTTTTTATTTCTTTTCATTTATTATTTAAGCTTTCTGCGTCAATGGTATTATAATATAATTGTTGCACATCCACAAGCACATCTAATCAATAATTGTTTAAATACTTTAATTAAAAATTGTTCCTCAATTTATATAACGAATGAAAGCTTACCTTATGAACAATATTTTTCATACTAAAATGACATGGACCATGGTTCTAAACTAATGCCTACTAATCTACTGAACTATTTATAGGCTCATATGGGAACATGATATATGAATACCTTATTTCACAAGCCGGCAATCGGTCAAGTGGTTCTATATCAGTGATATTACCCATTAAGATACCACCAGAATGATGGATGCGTTACGGCAATAAATGGAAGAAATAGCGCTTCGAAAGGGGTATTTGGACTTTTAACTACAGGAATCTCAACATGCGAAACTCAAAAGCAAGCTTTTGACATAGGTTTCTTGTGAGAGATCCTTCCCTTGAGGAGTAATTTTCATAAAGAAGAGATTTGTATCTACTAATATAATTGGGCTGTTTGGATTACAGGTTAAGCTAGTTGATTTAAAATTATTTATTTATGAACTTCATATACCATTACAGTCAGCAGCATAAATGTCTGTACAAAATCAAAATTTCAAATCGCCTATATACGCGTTAAGTTAAACTGAAAAAAAAATATTCTTCATATGAAGTAAAGCAAATCTGTTTTATTTTATTTTTGTGAAGAGACAAAAAAGATTAGTAAGAACACAAAAGTATGTAGGCAATTTGAAATTTTGAATTCGTTCAGCTATTTATACTGACTGTACATAGGCGGACACAGGCAACCTTAGGGTGGTGCAGAGATAACAAAGGTACGCGCAACAAAGTTATCTGAAGGGGTAAACATATTCAATATTGGAATACATTTTATACGATAGATATACATATTAATTAATTATAAATAAATTAAATGAAGATATAAATAAAAATTAAGAAATAAAAATACTAAATTTATAAAACACATACGATATACATAAAATGTTAAACTATGTCAAAACTTACGCTGAGTGTAAACTATGGTACGTTACATGACACTTTCGGCTGTGTACCTGTGTCACAAAATGTCAGGCTTAGCAGTAATGTTTAAACAACGCTCTTACTCCATGATCCAAACTTATCCCTATACTCTTTGTAGGATAAAAATAGCGGCTATAGATATCAAACATTCATATATCCGACATATTTATGATACGATCTCTGACTGCCTTAGTCGCGTAGTTGTATTACGGTACGACTGCAATTCTGTGGTTTGGCGATCGATCCCGGGTCGGGCAAAGTGATATTAGATTTGTTTATTTAGTATCAGACCCGAGTCTAGAATTTCTGCTCAATATGGTAGGCTCGTCCCCTATGACACCATGAGATGGAATACGCTCGCCAAAACGTGGGTGCACTAGTTGCGCCTCTGCCTACCCCTTTGAGGATAAATGGCGTGAATGTGTGTGTGTGTGTGTATCTCTGATACAACATAAATATCTATTTCATATGTTTACGCGAGTGTTAGATATTGAAATAAAAGTATTTTTCTGATTTCATAGCGGTTTTTTTAATTATATTTTCTCCCAACGTTTCGAAGACTTTGCAGCCTTCGTGGTCACGGGGCGGACTGAAGGGCTAGTTTGTTCAAAAAAGTATGAATAATAATAAAACCGAAATAAAATCCGAAAAATAGTTTTATTTCAATAAATGTATATTTCATAAGCATTACGATCCTAATCGAGCGGGCTTACTCATGCAGTTGTTTTGGATACAGCGTTGCTCTATTATAGGTAAAACATAGGCCTGCCTCGGTGGTGTAGCTGTATTTTTTGCGCTCTACGATGACGCTTATTGGTCCCGGATTCGAACCCCGGGTCGCGCGATGAGATATTGGGTGTTACTATGTAATCAATATCAGCTCGGAGTTTGGAATATGTGCTCGATATGGCGATAGGCTAGCTCCTTATCACATCACGGAACATAAATGACGAAAAGTGAGTGCACTGGTCACACCTCTGCCTACTCCCTCGGGTATAAAGGCGTGATGAATGTATGAAACTTAGCGCATAACGTAAATGATACTAGTATTAACATTTATATTATACTACATTTTTCCTGCGGCTCCGCCCGCTTTAAAAAGTTTTTCCGGGATAAAAGTCCCGCTTTATATTGTCCCGGGATAAAAAGTAGCCTATGTGTTAATCCAGGACATGATCTACCCGTGTGCCAAATTTCATCGAAATCCGTTACGTAGTTTTTGCGTGAAAGAGTAACAAACATCCATACATCCAAACATCCATACATTCTTACAAACTTTCGCCTTTATAATATTATATAAGTAGGATTAGTAGGATTCCCACATCATTTCACATTTATCTTTGAAGATACAAATAGAGGTGAATCAATATTTCTTAGAACTTATATCGGGTAAATTCCAATCCCCTCGTCTCAACTCTCTTGTTATTTGACCGTTATTAATTCTATACTGATGTTGCTCGCAGCTCCGGCCGCGTAATATATCTTTCCCGGGATAAGTCATATTTTGTTTCATTCGGCATAAAACGTAGCCTATGTGTTTATCCAGGATATGATTTTCCTGTGTAAGAAATTTCATCTTTATCCATTCAGTTGTTTCTTTGCCTTTATTCCTCAATAATATATAAGCTTATTTTAAAAAGTCCTTTATAATATTAGTGGGAAGTTTATGAATTATTTTTTCCTGATTATAATTATGTTAATACGTAGTTCTTTGGTGTATTTCCACTCCAAGATTTTGTGACATATGATTGAAAAATAAATAAAATTTATTCCTGGAAACATATTGACTGATTTTGTAAAAGGTCTTTGACGATGGCGACATCAATACTAATATGATAAAGAGGAAAGATTTGATTGTTTGTATGAATTGAATAGCCTCCGAAACTACTGGACCGATTTGAAAATTTCTTTCACCAATATAAAGCTATATTATCAGCAAGTAACATAGGCTACCTTTTATCCCGGGAAAATATAAAGCGGGATTTTCATCCCGGAAAACTCATTCACGCGGGTGGCGCCGCGACCAGAACTCTAGTGTTAAATAAACTCATACCGATGAATCTAAAATGACTACAGAGGTAGGTCAAGTATTAGCTAAAACATGAACTATGCTCCTTCAATACCTGCAATTATAAATGTGACCTAGTTACTTCGAAGTAGGAACATTAAATGTTTCTCACACCGAATCTTGGGATTACATGGTACTAGAATGCTTGGTTCACCCGCGTGGATTTGCGAAAAATACCTATAAAAATACCTTACGTCTTTTTAGAGCTTACTTAGTAGTAAATTCCATCAAAATCGGTTTAGTAGTTTGATTCTCACTGCATAACTGACACTGATTTTATTATCGAAAATCGGAGAGCTCTTCGATATAAATAAAATTGCATCTTATAAAATTTTCACTAAAGTAAAACATGATTATAAGCGGTTTATCGGGGGATTTTGTTATTTCTCAGGACATCAATAGAAATATTGACATCCAATAAAGCCGGCATCATTCACGATGGTAGTACGATACTTGCATACGCCCGGAAAACCACCACCGTAGACAAGGTGTAAAACCCGCTAATGTGATCCACGTAAAAGTGGGCACATACGATGCGATTTGGTACAGCCGAAACATTAAAATGGTATGCCATCGAACCATATCGCATCGTGTGGGGCACGGTTCGATGGACATTATTATTATTATTATTATTGTTGGTACGGCTGGTTCGATGGCTTGTCCATCAGACTTGGTTGGATACAACTGGACATCGCATGGTACGGTTCGATCGTGTGGCGTGAAGACTGTACCGCGTGACGAATTGGTCGCATGATACCAAATCACATCGTATGTGGATATTATAAGTGTGCGTTCCAGGATCAGTTGGTATATATCTGGTTGCAACAGACGACGGCCGACTGGCGAGGGGGGACTCTCTCTTGAAACTTAACATCAGGCCATTTTTGCTGATCACGTAAAATAAAAAAACAACGCTGCCGTGGAGACGAGCTGCATTGTTTGTATAACATTAGTCGACAAATAACTTAGCATATAATCCAATTTAGTATCTTTCTTGTTCCTCATCTCACTGCACTGTAGAGTTCGAGCAATATAATCAATCACACTTAAAGTCAAGACAATTTGCTTTCGGTTTATGTTTCATGGTATCTGACAACGTTCTGGATGCAGACCGCTTTCACCAGGTCCGTCTGGAAATCTTTAGTGGAGGCCTATATTCCGCAGTGGAGTTCATGTAGTTAATGATGATGACAATGTCCTCTAGGGACGTAGTTCGGAAAAGTCACACTAACTGTTGCCTGTTCTAGGTCTCGAACCTTATATCTTCCATTCCATATACCCAGACAAGTAAGGACACTATTACTCATTTCGAATCAGGTTAAATACAACATAGTTTTCAGTAATAATTAGGTAATAAAAGGTATACATTATACGCCAATGCAGTGAAACGCAATATTCCGTGTTGTGTTGGGTCGTTCAACCCTTTTAAAATACTGGCAATTCTTGATACATGGTCAGTTTTTGGGTATAAGTGGAGCGATTAGCGGAAAGGTTTGACCGTCATAAGTCTACACAGATTTTTATTGCAGTTTGATCCGTATGAAATTATTTTTCACACACACACGGTATTCACGTCTTTTATCCCCAAAGGGGTAGACAGAGGTGTAACTAATACACCCACTTTTCGCCGTGCGTATTACGTCCCATGATGTGATAGGGGGCGAGCCTATCGCCATATCGGGCACAACATTCAGACTCCGGGCTGATACTGAATAGAAAAATTCAATATCGTACTGGTCCCGACTTGGGGATCGAACCCAAGACCTCAGCATTACAGTCGTATTGTAATAAAACTACGCCACCAAGGCAGCCCATTAGAGTGTAAGTAATTTTCCGAATTTATTCAATTGGTAACAAGTCATTTGTTTTATAATCGCTGTTCTCATACACCAAGGACATGCCTATACGTGCTAAATTATTAGTTTTTATCGATCCATGAAACATTATATGTCGCTATTCGCGATCCATTTTTTAAAATCAACAGTAATTGCCCATAGTTGTGTCTTTTATTATGCAGCTCTATTAAATTATCCGTTATAGATGGCAATTAGTGATATCTATTATAATAAGATATAGTTTGTATTTTCGAACGTAGGAAGTGCGAAAGACACTACAGACCATATTCTAAATATTTACTGTGGGTAGGTCCCTCGTGGTGGCTGTATGGGAAGACGTCAATGTCTATTTCTGCCGCCAAGCAGCAGTGTGCATGCACTAATGTGTACCGGTTCAAAAGACATTGTAGATAGTATAATCCTACTAATATTATAAAGGCGAAAGTTTGTAAGAATGTATGGATGTTTGGATGTATGGATGTAAGGATGTTTGTTCCTCTTTCACGCAAAAACTACTGAACGGATTTCGGTGAAATTTGGCTAGTTATTATTAACTAGCTTTTGGCCGCGGCTCCGCCCGCGTTAAAAAGTTTTTCCGGGATAAAAGTCCCGCTTTATGTTTTCCCGGGATAAAAAGTAGCCTATGTGTTAATCCAGGACATGACCTACCCGTGTGCCAAATTTCATCGAAATCCGTTCAGTAGTTTTTGCGTGAAAGAGGAACAAACATCCATACATCCAAACATCCATACATCCAAACATCCATACATTCTTACAAACTTTCACCTTTATAATATTAGTAGGATTATGAGACTTAACATCTTATGTCTCAGGATGACGAGTGCAGTAGAATGTCACGCAGTACTTAGTAGTTAAAAGGTCTGCGTGGTGATACTACTGTTTATGGGCGGTCATATCGTTTACCATCAGGTGAACGGCATACTCGTCGCTCAAATGCAAGAATGAAAAATATATTCAATACCGAACCTACAATGTAAACTTATTGTAATTTGGAACAACTAGCACAACCTAACAAGAGTTGGGAAAGAAAATGATAAGTAAAAGCGAAGGAATACTTTTTATGATGAAAGAGAGACACGCATCTTTATGCGTTCCATACGCATCTTCTTCCATTCTTCTATCTCGCTTGGCAAGGGCCAAGTAGGATAATATAGAGCCCAGATCAGGTAGGTATAGTGTAAAACTGGCAACTCATCGATAACACTTGGATATATGGATGAAATATAAAGAAATTAAATGGGAAAAAATATTTGAACTCACAAAATTGTATACATTACCTGGTGTTACCCGCGGCTTCGCACGCAAGAAAATTCTTTCCCCGTTCCATATTGATGGAACCACCACCACCAATTTGGAGTACCACCAGTACCAAGCAGTTTTTATCAGAGAACAGGCAAGAACCTCTTGAAAGGCCCCTCTCGGGTTGGTCTACTAAGAAATAAAGGGCAGTATCAGCACCAGTAATGTCTCCCCGAGACGTGCTTAAAATGCTAGCACTCGAATGGCTCCGGCGTGTACTTTTCGAGGTTCCGGAGTCATTCTAATGTGCTGATGGAGACCAATGTAGTGTTTTCAGTTGGTAAAAATCTGACATACCCCGTCTACCTTGCATAAGCACGGAGATCCATGAAAATTGTTTTGATGAATAAAAAGCTGAGGTTCGTTCGTTTATTGCAAGTGAGTACACAGATGCAAAGGCGCTGCGAGTTCATCCAGTGTAATAAGACTAAACTTTACTTGACCGCGAATGGAATAACATGCCATAGTGTCGGCGACATGCAGAATCAAAATTAGGTACTAGTATTTGCACGCGTCTTTACTCGCGTAAATACCCGTAGCTGGTCTATATTGATTAATGGTTATAGTATATAGTTATAATGTGTAAATAGTAGGTAATAAACCAATATTCATGGTTATCAATTAAGCGGTGGTTGAACCGTCGGTATGTTGATGTGCAGCGCCATCTAGTTTTACATATAGATACCATATAAGCTTTATTCCATTTCTAATTGCCCGATCAGGAAAATTAAAAACTCGCCATGTTAAGTGGATAAGTTTAAAACAAAAAGCGGAAGTGGTGCCTGCGAAACAGATATTTGTTCTGTGTTTCAGGCTAAAAAAAGATATAGGCTAGATTAAGGCTATAAAGAAAAAAAAGACGTGTGGCACTCGGAGACTGCCGCGGTAAAGCTATTACATAGGACTTTTTATCAACTTATGTAATTATAATTATTTTTATTTTTTTTTTCAATTGTCCAAATTTCACTCGTGCCCTAAAGCCGAAACTCTAAGCAGGCAATTCTAATATTTATAACCTCTTTGAACAGATATAAAATAAAAACTTTTTAAAAATTCAAACTTAGAATCACGTCATCCCGCCACGGGAACATTCTCATCAACTGCGCGCGTTTGACATTTCGTTACGTTTCACTGACTGGAACAATTTTTAAATACACGGTGATTTCGACCTTTTACTGTTTAACATTCAGCTCATATCCTCTTACATATTGTATTCTTACATGACTACGATATTAAATTTACTTATGGAATTTTACACTCTACGTGGTTGTGATAGAGTTGAAAATAAAATATCACCGCTGTGCCGGTCGGAGTGAGGGGTGTTAGGTTATTTTTTCGTTACGGAATTTCTGGATTCGGTCTCCACGCTCAAGGCGCGCGATAGAAGCTATGCAATAGCTTAAAAAGATATGTATGCATTCATAACGTTTATATTTTTTTAAAAAGGAAAAAATATTTTTTTTTATGCCAAACTGCACTTTTTTCATACCACTAGTTACCCGGGATTAGTTCCCTCACAGAATGAAAACCAGGCAGACGGCAGTTTATGCAAACTAAGCCACATTATATCTAGAAAGTGAACTCTTTGCCAGTTTCTGTATTTCCCGATAATTATAGCCTGGGTGAAGGGCATGAAAAAGGGGGAAAGGGAGTCAAGGCACGAGTGAATAGGTATCTTCTAGACAAGCGTGCTCCTGAGTAGACCATACCATTTACCATCAGACGAGATAGTGGTCAAACGCAAATCTATCTTACTTAACGCGAAAATTAGTGAAAATGTTTCGATGTTTGTTAGAAGTAAACGCAGAAACAACTGAACGGATTTGGATGAAATTTGGCACACGCGTAGGTCATATTCTGGATTAACACATAGGCTGGATGAAATTTGGCACACGCGTAGTGTACTGGATTAACACATAGGCTTTATACCCGTAGTTTGCCTCCATGGTAAATAGATATTTTTTTATCTGATTCCTTAAGTAGGTGGCGCTGGCGTCGTACTGAGATTTGTAGCGAGATAGGCTTTTCACGAGAGCGAAGTCGCGAGCAACAACTAGTATGTAATAAAAAAAGGTGTTTGAAGTGAGATAATGGCAGAATAAAAAAATCCTATTTCAAGGGTATTTTGCTTCTTAGATCTCAGAATAAGATTTATCTCTTCTTTACCAAGTACTCTATTACATTTGAATACATTAGGAAGTATTGTTAGGAGTATCAATTTTAAAAATATATATTTCCCGAGCAATCTCCCTTTCCAAAATGATTTCCTTTAAAATTTGGGTAGTTAAATAAAACGATTAAGTACAAATAAAAGCTTTATTTCGACATAATTCTTTGTGTATCACGCGCTTTGTGATGCCTTAAAGATAATAAATTTACTTAACTATAATTAAATTTTACAATAAAATAATGTCATTTACATGTTCACTATTTACATTCATATCAAGTAAATTACATTAACTCAATATAAAATATCGTTTATTTATTTGTGCATAAATTATTTTATAACTCATAAATGCTGGCATTTAAAAATGAGTTTTCAAATAGCAACAATAGAATAGCACAATAAAAAAAAATTGAAATTTAAATATGGAACATACGAATCGTTTTTCTTTCCAAAAATAATCGTGATGTTCACATAATATACTTAGTTTTACTAATTTAAAACATCACATAATTTATAACGGACTTCAAATTTTACTAAATAGTATTGATTAGTAAATATATTTCTGATACTATGTAGAAATGTGTTTAGAATTATTACAATATTATTTTCAATAAAACCATCTTAATAAACCGAAACATTAAAATGTTTTCTACGCCTACGTTTTGAAATTAAAAAAAAGATTTATACATCGTCCAAAAAAACGAATTAAAAAAAATAATAAATCAAGTTATTTTCAAACAGCCAAAAGACTATTGTGTAAACATTGACGCGAGTTATATAATTGATTATATGCTTCTTTTGAATAAAGAATGTTTCGCTGTTAGGCAAGCGATGTTTGTGACATTCGATCTTAAAATTTTGTCACGTTTGGATAGTTTCTTTTTTTAAACGTAACAATTATAATAGCAGACAAACTGACATGTCAAACACGCTATGACCTGGAGTTTTGGCGGGAACGTGGAAGTGTCATGAGCTGCTCTTGTTTTAATTCATTATTTTGGTGATACTGAGTGTTATATTGTATAATTATGGTGGTATATTATCCAATATAGTTCTATTAAAGGCTCAAATGAAGTGAATTGAAATAACTGTGCCAATCAATTGTTTTTTCGTTGCCGCCAAAACTCCTTGATAGTCTTAGTAAGGTAGCCACTGCTTTACTACGACATAGTACGTAGGAAAAAAAAGACTTAAGACGAGGCTGTATGGGCTTGAACCCTTTGATTTCCCTATAAAAAAACGCTATGACCTTCTTTCCTGTTTCGTGTCAAAGTAGTGCCAACACAGTTTAAAGGAATGCCCGCTTTTTGTATGGCTCAAATCTAACCAGCCTCAAATATTATGGATATGGGGCAAAAATATGGATCTTGGATTCATTAAAAAAATGTTTTAGACCCTTCCATTCATAAATAACTTTTTTATAAACGTTCACTTTATGTGTAGTTTTTAAGCCAAATAAAATTACGTTTCACTTAAAATCTTAGGACTTTAAAGTTATAAGATTTACTGCAAAGGACTAGTTTTTGGAACTAATCGATATAAAGTATCTTGGTTAAAATTTCAAGTCCATTTTTGGGCATGTCCTTTGACAATATACCACCACATTAACCGTCACTTTGAGTCTACCTTACCCGAACTTATGCCTTTAAATGTAAAAAAATAAACTCGTGTTTATTGATTAACCTTTTAACTTAAACAATAAAGGAGTATTCAGTAAATTACAATTTAAATTCCACAAAAATAAATTCGTATTTTACATACATATTTACAAAAACATATACAAGTCCTTTCTATGTGTTATTTTTGCTATTTCTCAATATTTGTGGCAGAAAGCTATTGGCATAAGATAACAATAGTCTCAGCGTTACAGCAATGACAATAAAAAAAAATGACATCATCTTTAAATATAATGCTTTTTTTTCACACGCCTCTATGAATCATGTAGACAAAAAAAAACAATATATTATTATTGTGGTAACCCCGACATTTATATGAGATCTATGGTCAGATTAGATTTGCTCCTTAATCATAAAATATGCATTTTTTTATTTTTAAATGTTGATAACATTTGTGCGCTGACTTAAAAATGTTGTCACTCCTCAAAAGTTGCCATGTCAAACAGATACTTAGCTCGTAATTATTTTGTGACAAATCCTCGAATTTTAGTCCAAATTCTTCAATTAGTCTTAAGGTCTGATATTACACATGCAGACGGGTTAGTAAATGTTAAAAGATTTAACAATATATTCAAGTAAAACTATTAGCAATAAATCTATGCACAAAACAACTACTGTAACGTTGAGACTTGAGAGGTGTCAGCTTAAAAAAATCTAAAAAAAACTACACATTTTTCAAAAATAAATTATACACCAAACACACATTCATAACAATTTGAATCTTAATTATTCTGAATGTTATGAAATTTAATTCTATGCGAGATTCATGATTATTAGCATAAAGTAGCTAATATTTCGAGTTTT